>CM047429.1:18846426-19278926 GCA_026168455.1 Theocolax elegans | reverse complement strand
TTCCAGATATTTAAATCGATAATTAAGTTATGATGTTTGAGTTAAAATTTTATGCCTTTTTAACTAATAATTACCGACCAAAAATTGTTTTTTTTCAATTATTATTAATAAAAACGGTTTTAATCTACCCGTATTTAATTCAATTTTTATTTTGACAGATACCTATAATTTGAGTCTACTGACATCCCGTTAAAATTAATTTTTTGCATAAATGCATAGAAAATGCGAATATATATTAAAATGCATATGTATATTAAATGTATATTTAAATATATGTTTTTAATTATTAAATTTATCCTGGTAATAATCCTATTAATTTGAAATTTTCGAATTCGAATATTTCGAAAATGCGCGCTTCTATAAACTCTGCAGTAAAGTCACGGATCAGTGTAGCTGACTTCAGTACTACAGCTAGAGCAAGAGCGAAGAGAGAATAAAAGAGAATCAAGAATCCATATCCGCGGCGACCGTCGGTACATGCTTATGGTGGCGGTTATTGATAGCAATAAAGTTTGTTTGCCAATCGCCAGATTTACTATTTCTCCAGTTAAGGTTAAAAATAATGGTAAGTATATTCAATAAAATACTTTATTCAGTATATTTTTACATTTCGTTAATTATATATATCTTACTTTAATAAACAATTTTTTTCAGACACTGCATAACCTACAAACCACGTGGCGTTTATACTGCAAATACCAATGATGCATTATTTCACGGGATTCAATTTGCAATAGGTACCATTGAATATAACGTTTACGTCATTCTTCCT
Source organism: Theocolax elegans (assembly GCA_026168455.1). NCBI lineage: Eukaryota > Metazoa > Arthropoda > Insecta > Hymenoptera > Cerocephalidae > Theocolax > Theocolax elegans. Next base: position 19,278,154 of record CM047429.1, on the reverse strand, counting down.
TCTGCACGTATCGTAAGTACTTTTGAAAATCTAATGTAGTTTAAAGAATTTGTACCCCATGCAAAATTGGCTTAGATTTCGTCTAATTTGTGATAAAGAAAATATATAAAGAACTTTTCAAATATGTAGATAAAAAGTACTTAATTAATTTCCTTGTAGCCAAATTGGATTCAGTTCAATCTCTAGATTTCAAATTTATATACATATGCATAGAAAATGCTTTCATTTCATTCAACTTGTCGACTGAAAAGAGATTCACATATTAAGTTTAGAAAAATTTGATTATATTATGTGTATTACATATACATGACTCAATTGATAGTTACGTGGAGAAGTGGAGCATCTGCGACAAAAAATGTAATTATTGCTTTCAAAATGTTAGGACAGTTAAAAAATCATCTATGTTAAGAACAAAATGCGAAAATTGTCCAGGGAGAAAATCGTTGACTGATACATGGAGATCAGTTCAAACTCTACATTTCATATTTATATGCATACACATAGAAAATGTTTTCTAAATTTATTAATTAATTATTTTTAATAAATTAAATAATATATAAAAAAAATTTAATTAATTAGTTTTGTTAATTTATTAATTATTAATTAAAGTTATTATATGAAATAATTAATAAATTATAGCATGTAAATAATTATGATAAATGTATGAAATTGAAGGAGTTAAAATCAACTGGTTACATTGCTTTCTGCTTTACCGAGACAACAAGCCTGTCTGCCTGTGTATTTTCGGTAGTCTACTTCTATTCTATTTTGCGTATAAGTAGGTTAGAAGTTTATATTTACTATCAAGACTGCAAGTGAGTTATCATCATTTTATTATGGAAAAAGAAGAAAGAAACACTAGTGCAGACTAGTTGCATGTAATTATTATTTGCTCCGTCACAGAGCGCATTAGCGCTGCGGCGGCAATTTTAAATTTTGTGTACTCCCTAGTAGAAAAAAAGCAGTGAAACTGCTAAGCGGACTAACCTCCAATTAAAATCAGCTGGCCAGTGTCGAAGTTGAAGCACTGCTTGAGAATCGATATGAATCGAAAGTAATATGATTTGTAAACATTACCTACAAAATATTCACGAAATCATTTTTTTGTTCTAAAAGTTTAATCCATTAAGTCCAAACTGAACGTTTTCTTTCTGCAATTTTCGGGGGTGTATTTTCTGCTAAAATAAGTTATAAAAATTCCTCAACAAGCAAATTTAATGTAAAATTAACTGAAGTTTCAGAATTTTCCATGAGATTTTTGAAAAAATGAAACCGCGAAGAGCTGTACACGATTTTTTCCAAAAAAAAAAAAAACATGGATTTAAGAATTACTGTTGTGAGTAAAGAAATCGCGTCCTCGAAACTTGAACTTTAAAATTCGTTAATTATAATCATGAATATAAAAAATTTTTAAAATCCTCTTTTTCAAAATATTTATTAATTTTTTATACAAAAATGACAGACTTTTCGAAAAATGTTGCTGAATAAAGAGTTCGTAGAACTGATCAAAGCATACAGTGGAACTTTTCGACAACGTTTTAACGACCTACAATTTTTTTAAATTTTGGGATTTTGAAAAATTGTAAATGTCGTCAAAACATTCTGAAAAAAAACTCCACCGTATTCTTTGATCAATTCTAAGAACTGTTTGTTCAGCAATTTATTCGAGATATTTATTTATTCGAAAAGCCTCACATTTTCCTACCAATAATCCCTGAATATTTCGGTGATTTTTGCGTGTTTAAGCCGCCATTTTGGATGTTTCCACCATTATGTCCATGATTATAATGAATGAATTAGCATTTTTTATCATTTGCAATTTAAAGTCAATCACGGTTATTCGCGAGTTCTGATAAAAGCCTATGTATAAGAAGCCAACTTTTTAACGTAAATCTTTTAAATTTTCTCGGTAAAAAATATTGAAAAAATTTGTTACGTTAGTCAGGATAAAAAATTTGTGTTACCAAAATATAGTTGAAACAATTGATTGTTAAGAATGTAGATTTTGAATCATGTTTGTTATTTACAAACGGATCAAATGTTGAATATAACAAATTAATAAATAAATATTATTTGAATTTCTATTTACGTCAATTAATTAGTATTTCAAGCTCTTAAATTTACTATGCTCTAAATTTAAAAAAACTGATGATGAACAAGATCATGTCGAAGACAGTTGTTATGAACAAGATGTTATCGAAAAAGATGATGATGAACAAGATGATGTCGAACAAGATGATGATGAATAAGATGATGTCAAAAACGATGATGATGAACAAGATGATGTCGAAAACGATGATGATAAACAAGATGAACTCGAACAAGAAAATGGCAAACAAGTTGATCTCGAACAAAATGATGATAAACGAGTTGATCTCGAACAAGATGATGACAAACAACTTGATCTCGAACAAAATGATGACAAAGTAGATAATGACGAAGAAAGTGATATCGATAAAATAGTTAGTGAAAAAGATTTTAATGAAGACGATGGCCAGGAATATGATACAGAAATAAATTCTGATGAAGAAGATGATAAATCTTAGTTTTAAAAACTTTAGTTATTATAAAGTATTAATTACTACTGAAGGAATTATAGAAAAATTATAATAGAATTTTACCAGTATTGCTACAAATTAAGGTATACCAAAATCATGTATACCATCTCAGGTCTTCTGTCAATATTGTTGCGTTTAGTACAATGCTCTGTACAATTATTATGTAAATGTAGAAAAAGATTGGTTTTGGATATTTAAATTTTAAATTGAATATTTCTGCAAAGGAAGATGCATCCGCGCGTACGTAGTGCGCATACCATTGCACTTACATATTTATTCCTACACAAAAATTGTAGGTTAAAGTATTTACTAAGATATTTCATTGTTTACTACAGCTTATAATAATTAGATTAAGTAGTTAATTTTTGATTTCCGAAACTTATAAAATATAATAATAAAAACAGTATTACGAACACTTGTCATACAAGATTAAACTACAAAACGTACCAAATTAATATTTAAAGATTTATGTTTGAGTTTTATAAAGATTATTTTAAACTTTGGATTACAAAGTTGTTTGATTTGACTATCACATTAGTACCTCGTACACATATACCTGTAAGCGTTTCCCACTTATACAAATATATATACTTATAATTACATAAAACGACTTTATTTCTTATATTCCTAGCTATTCAAATGATTTCTCTACGTATATGCTCAAAATTTATAAAAAATGTAAGTTTAATACATTTACTAGCCAAAAACGCTCGCTTCGCTCGCGATTAAAACAAGGTTTGGGTCACGATATTGAAAAAAATACAATATCGAAAGAAAATGTAATAGAAGAATCTCAAAATTATAAAGAAGAATTAAAAACAAAGATAATGTAAAAATAAGCATTGACAGAAAAAAAACAAGAAATAGTCAACAAAAATAATATTGAAGACAAAAATATTAATATATTAAAACAAGGTATTAAAATAAAAAATATCCAGGAAATCCTGTAATTAGTGGGGTCTTTCTGAAATATTTCAGCAATTCCCACAATTTCTAGGAAATCCCGTAACTTGTAGCGTCATCTCGAAATACCTCATAAATTCCCGAAATATCCAGGAAATCCCTTAATTTGTAGAATTATCCAAAAATACCACATAAATTCCCGAAATATCCAGGAAATACCATAATTAGTGGAGTTTTTTTTTAAATATTTCAGAAATTCCCGAAATATCCAGGAAATTCCACAATTAGTGGAGACATTTCGAAATACCTCAGAAATTCCCGAAATATCCAGGAAATCCCGTAATTAGTAGCGTCATCCCGAAATAAATCAGAAATTTCCGAAATATCCTGGAAAATCCACAATTAGTGGAGACATTTCGAAATACCTCAGAAATTCCCGAAATATCCAGGAACTCCCTTAATTTGTAGAGTTATCCAAAAATACCACATAAATTCGCGAAATATCCAGGAAATCCCGTAATAGGTAGAATCATCACGAAATACCTCGGAATTCCCAAAAGATCCAGGAAATCCCGTAATTGGTAGATTTATCTCGAAATACCTCAGCAATTACCGAAAGATCCAGGAAATCTCGTAATTGGTAGAATCGTCACAAAATTCCTCAGATATTCCCGAAATATCCAGAAAATCCCGTAATTATTAGTCATCCCGAATTTTTTCAGAAAATTTCCGAAATATCCGGAAATACCCAATAGTGGAGACATTTCTGAAATACATCATAAATTCCCGACATATCCGGAAATCCCTTAATTTGTAGAGTTATCCAGAAATTCCTCAGAATTCCCGAATATCATAAGTCCCGTAATTAGTGGAATCTCTCTGACATAGTTTCAGAAATTCCCGAAATATAATGGAAATTCCGTATTAGTATGCATCCCGAATTTCAAAAAATTCGCGTAATCACGAAATACCTCGGAATTCCCAAAAGATCCAGGAAATCCCGTAATTGGTAGATTTATCTCGAAATACCTCAGCAATTACCGAAAGATCCAGGAAATCTCGTAATTGGTAGAATCGTCACAAAATTCCTCAGATATTCCCGAAATATCCAGAAAATCCCGTAATTATTAGTCATCCCGAATTTTTTCAGAAATTTCCGAAATATCCAGGAAATACCACAATTAGTGGAGACATTTCGAAATACATCAGAAATTCCCGAATATCCAGGAAATCCCTTAATTTGTAGAGTTATCCAGAAATTCCTCAGAAATTCCCGAAATATCCAGGAAATCCCGTAATTAGTGGAATCTCTCTGAAATATTTCAGAAATTCCCGAAATATAAGGGAAATTCCGTAATTAGTAAATGCATCCCGAATTTCAACAGAAATTCGCGTAATATCAGGAAATTCCGTAATTGGTAGATTCATCCCGAATTTCCTCAGATATTCCCGAAATATCCAGGAAATACCATAATTAGTGAAGTCTTTCTGAAATATTTCAGAAATTCCCGAAATATCCAGGAAATCCCTTATTTAGTAGAGTTATCCAGAAATACCTCAGAAATTCCCGAAACATCCAGGATATTCCGTTATTATTGGTGTTATCCCGAATTTCCTCAGAAATTCCCGAAAGAACCAGGAAATCCCTTATTTAGTAGAGTTATCCAGAAATACCTCAGAAATTGGTGTTATCCCGAATTTCCTCAGAAATTCCCGAAAGATCCAGGAAATCCCGTAATTGGTAGAGTCATCACGAATTTCCTCAGATATTCCCGAAATATCAAGAAAATCCCGTAATTAGTAGCGACATTCCAAAATATCTCAGAAATTCCCGAAATATCCTGGAAATCCCGTAATTAGTATAGCTATCCAGAAATACCTCAGAAATTCCCGAAATATCCAGGAAATTCCGTTATTGTTGGTGTTATCCCGAATTTCCTCAGAAATTCCCGAAAGATCCAGGAAATCCCGTAATTGCTAGAGTCATCACGAATATCCTCAGATATTCCCGAAATATGAAGGAAATCCCGTAATTAGTAGCGACATTCCAAAATATCTCAGAAATTCCCGAAATATCCTGGAAATCCCGTAATTAGTATAGTTATCCAGAAATACCTCAGAAATTCCCCAAATATCCAGGAAATCCCTTAATTTGTAGAGTTATCCAAAAATACCACAGAAATTCTCGAAATATCCAGGAAATACCATAATTAGTGGAGTTTTTTTTGAAATACCTCAGCAATTACCGAAAGATCCAGGAAATCTCGTAATTGGTAGAATCTTAACGAAATTCCTCAGATATTCCCGGAATATCCAGAAAATCCTGTAATTATTAGTCATCCCGAATTATTTCAGAAATTCCCGAAATTTCCAGAAAATCCCGTTATTTTTAGTGTTATCCCGAATTTACTCAGAAATTTCCGAAATATCCTGGAAATCCCATAATTAGTAGGGTGATCCAGAAATACCTCAGAAATTCCCGAAATATCCAGGAAATTCCGTAATTAGTGGAGTCTTTCTGAAATATTTCAGAAGTTCCCGAATTATCCAGGAAATCCTTTTATTTGTAGAGTTATCCAGAAATACCTCAGAAATTTCCGAAATATCCAGGAAATCCCGTAATTAGTAGCGTCATCCCGATATAAATCAGAAATATCCGAAATATCCAGGAATTACCACAATTAGTGGAGACATTTCGAAATACCTCAGAAATTCCCGAAATATCCAGGAAATCCCTTAATTTGTAGAGTTATCCAGAAATTCCTCATAAATTCCCGAAATATCCAGGAAATCCCGTAATTAGTGGAGTCTCTCAGAAATATTTCAGTAATTCCCGAAATATACGGGAAATTCCGTAATTAGTAGATTCATCCCGAATTTCCACAGAAATTCGCGTAATATGCAGGAAATCCCGTAATAGGTAGAATCATCCCGAAATACCTCAGCAATTACCGAAAGATCCAGGAAATCTCGTAATTGGTAGAATCGTCACAAAATTCCTCAGATATTCCCGAATATCCAGAAAATCCCGTAATTATTAGTCATCCCGAATTTGTTCAGAAATTTACGAAATATCCAGGAAATACCAGAATTAGTGGAGACATTTCGAAATACATCAGAAATTCCCGAAATATCTAGGAAATCCCTTAATTTGTAGAGTTATCCAGAAATTCCTCAGAAATTCCCGAAATATCCAGGAAATCCCGTAATTAGTGGAGTCTCTCTGAAATATTTCAGAAATTCCAGAAATATAAGGGAAATTCCGTAATTAGTAGATGCATCCCGAATTTCCACAGAAATTCGCGTAATATCCAGGAAATCCCGTAATTGGTAGAATCATCCCGAAGTACCTCGGAATTCCCAAAAGATCCAGGAAATCCCGTAATTGGTAGATTCATCCCGAATTTCCTCAGATATTCCCGAAATATCCAGGAAATACCATAATTAGTGGAGTCTTTCTGAAATATCTCAGAAATTCCCGAAATATCCTGGAAATCCCGTAATTAGTATAGTTATCCAGAAATACCTCAGAAATTCCCCAAATATCCAGGAAATCCCTTAATTTGTAGAGTTATCCAAAAATACCACAGAAATTCTCGAAATATCCAGGAAATACCATAATTAGTGGAGTTTTTTTTTAAATACCTCAGCAATTACCGAAAGATCCAGGAAATCTCGTAATTGGTAGAATCTTAACGAAATTCCTCAGATATTCCCGGAATATCCAGAAAATCCCGTAATTATTAGTCATCCCGAATTTTTCAGAAATTCCCGAAATTTCCAGAAAATCCCGTTATTTTTAGTGTTATCCCGAATTTACTCAGAAATTTCCGAAATATCCTGGAAATCCCATAATTAGTAGAGTGATCCAGAAATACCTCAGAAATTCCCGAAATATCCAGGAAATTCCGTAATTAGTGGAGTCTTTCTGAAATATTTCAGAAATTCCCGAATTATCCAGGAAATCCTTTTATTTGTAGAGTTATCCAGAAATACCTCAGAAATTCCCGAAATATCCAGGAAATCCCGTAATTAGTAGCGTCATCCCGATATAAATCAGAAATTTCCGAAATATCCAGGAATTACCTCAATTAGTGGAGACATTTCGAAATACCTCAGAAATTCCCGAAATATCCAGGAAATCCCTTAATTTGTAGAGTTATCCAGAAATTCCTCATAAATTCCCGAAATATCCAGGAAATCCCGTAATTAGTGGAGTCTCTCAGAAATATTTCAGTAATTCCCGAAATATACAGGAAATTCCGTAATTAGTAGATTCATCCCGAATTTCCACAGAAATTCGCGTAATATGCAGGAAATCCCGTAATAGGTAGAATCATCCCGAAATACCTCAGCAATTACCGAAAGATCCAGGAAATCTCGTAATTGGTAGAATCGTCACAAAATTCCTCAGATATTCCCGAAATATCCAGAAAATCCCGTAATTATTAGTCATCCCGATTTGTTCAGAAATTTCCGAAATATCCAGGAAATACCAGAATTAGTGGAGACATTTCGAAATACATCAGAAATTCCCGAAATATCTAGGAAAATCCCTTAATTTGTAGAGTTATCCAGAAATTCCTCAGAAATTCCCGAAATATCCAGGAAATCCCGTAATTAGTGGAGTCTCTCTGAAATATTTCAGAAATTCCCGAAATATAAGGGAAATTCCGTAATTAGTAGATGCATCCCGAATTTCCACAGAAATTCGCGTAATATCCAGGAAATCCCGTAATTGGTAGAATCATCCCGAAGTACCTCGTAATTCCCAAAAGATCCAGGAAATCCCGTAATTGGTAGATTCATCCCGAATTTCCTCAGATATTCCCGAAATATCCAGGAAATACCATAATTAGTGGAGTCTTTCGGAAATATTTCAGAAATTCCCGAAATATCCAGGAAATCCCTTATTTAGTAGAGTTATCCAGAATACCTCAGAAATTCCCGAAATATCCAGTAAATTCCGTTATTATTGGTGTTATCCCCGAATTTCCTCAGAAATTCCCGAAAGGTTCCAGGAAAATCCCGTAATTGGTAGAGTCATCACGAATTTCCTCAGATATTCCCGAAATATCAAGGAAATCCCGTATTAGTAGCGTCATTCCGCAATATCTCAGAAATTCCCGAAATATCCTGGAAATCCCGTAATTAGTAGAGTTGTCCAGAAATACATCAGGAAATCCCTTAATTTGTAGAGTTATCCAAAAATACCACAGAAATTCTCGAAATATTCAGGAAATACCATAATTAGTGGAGTTTTTTTTTAAATACCTCAGCAATTACCGAAAGATCCAGGAAATCTCGTAATTGGTAGAATCATCACGAAATTCCTCAGATATTCCCGAAATATCCAGAAAATCCCGTAATTATTAGTCATCCCGAATTTGTTCAGAAATTTCCGAAATATCCAGGAAATCCCGTATTTGGTAGAGTCATCACGAATTTCCTCAGATATTCCCGAAATATCCTGGAAATCCCGTAATTAGTAGAGTTGTCCAGAAATACATCAGAAATTCCCGAAATATCCAGGAAATTCCGTAATTAGTGGAGTCTTTCTGAAATATTTCAGAAATTCCCGAATATCCAGGAAATCCCTTATTTAGTAGAGTTATCCAGAAATACCTCAGAAATTCCCGAAATATCCAGGAAATCCCGTAATTAGTAGCGTCATCCCGATATAAATCAAGAAATTTCCGGAAATATCAGGAATTACTCAATTAGTGGAGGACATTTCGAAATACCTCAGAAATTCCCGAAATATCCAGGAAATCCCTAATTGTAGAGTTATCCAGAAATTCCTCATAAATTCCCGAAATATCCAGGAAATCCCGTAATAGTGGAGTCTCTCAGAACTATTTCAGTAATTCCCGAAATATACAGGAAATTCCGTAATTAGTAGATTCATCCCGAATTTCCACAGAAATTCGCGTAATATGCAGGAAATCCCCGTAATAGGTAGAATCATCCCGAAACCCTCAGCAATTACCGAACGATCCAGGAAATCTCGTAATTGGTAGAATCGTCACAAAATTCCTCAGATATTCCCGAATATCCAGAAATCCGTAATTATTAGTCATCCCGAATTTGTTCAGAAATTTCCGAAATATCCAGGAACTACCAGAATTAGTGGAGACATTCGAAATACATCAGAAATTCCCGAAATCTCTAGGGAAATCCCTTAATTTGTAGAGTTATCCAGAAATTCCTCAGAAATTCCCGAAATATCCAGGAATCCCGTAATTAGTGGAGTCTCTCTGAAATATTTCAGAAATTCCCGAAATATAAGGGAAATTCCGTAATTAGTAGATGCATCCCGAATTTCCACAGAAATTCGCGTAATATCCAGGAAATCCCCGTAATTGGTAGAATCATCCCGAAGTACCTCGTAATTCCCAAAAGATCCAGGAAATCCCGTAATTGGTAGATTCATCCCGAATTTCCTCAGATATTCCCGAAATATCCAGGAAATACCATAATTAGTGGAGTCTTTCGGAAATATTTCAGAAATTCCCGAAATATCCAGGAAATCCCTTATTTAGTAGAGTTATCCAGAAATACCTCAGAAATTCCCGAAATATCCAGTAAATTCCGTATTATTGGTGTTATCCCGAATTTCCTCAGAAATTCCCGAAAGTTCCAGGAAATCCCGTAATTGGTAGAGTCATCACGAATTTCCTCAGATATTCCCGAAATATCAAGGAATCCCGTAATTAGTAGCGTCATTCCGCAATATCTCAGAAATTCCCGAAATATCCTGGAAATCCCGTAATTAGTAGAGTTGTCCAGAAATACATCAGAAATTCCCGAAATTTCCAGGAATCCCTTAATTTGTAGAGTATCCAAAATACCACAGAAATTCTCGAAATATTCAGGAAATACCATAATTAGTGGAGTTTTTTTTTAAATACCTCAGCAATTACCGAAAGAATCCAGGAAATCCCGTAATTGGTAGAATCATCACGAAATTCCTCAGACATTCCCGAAATATCCAGAAATTCCCGTAATTAGTGGAGTCTTTATGAAATATCCAGGAAATCCGGTAATTAGTAGCGTCATCCCGAAATACCTCAGAAATTCCCGAAAGATCGAGGAAATCCGTAATTGGCAGAGTCATCACGAATTTCCTCAGATATTCCCGAAATATCCAGGATATCCCGTAATTAGTGGAGTCTTTCTGAAATATTTCAGAAATTCCCGAAATATCCAGGAAATTCCGTAATTAGTAACGTCATCCGAAATACCTCAGAAATTCCGAAAGATCCTGGATATCCCGTAATTGGTAGAATCATCACGAATTTCCTCAGATATTCCCGAAATATCCAAATATCCGTAATTTGTGGAGTCTTATGAAATATTTGAGAAATTCCCGAACTATCCAGAAATTCCCGTAATTGGTAGCGTCATCTCGAAATACCTCAGGAATTCCCGAAAGATCCAGGAAATCCCGTATTTGGTAGAGTCATCACGAATTTCCTCAGATGTTCCCGAAATATCCAGGAAATCCCGTAATTAGTAGCGTCATCCCGAAATACCTCAGAAATTCCCGAAATATCCAGGAAATTCCGTAATTAGTGGAGTCTTTCTGAATAATCAGAAATTCCCGAAATATCCAGGAAATACCATAATTAGTGGAGTTTTTTTTTTAAATATTTCAGAAATTCCCGAAATATCCAGGAAATTCCACAATTAGTGGAGACATTTCGAAATACCTCAGAAATTCCCGAAATATCCAGGAAATCCCGTAATTAGTAGCGTCATCCCGAAATAAATCAGAAATTTCCGAAATATCCTGGAAAATCCACAATTAGTGGAGACATTTCGAAATACCTCAGAAATTCCCGAAATATCCAGGAACTCCCTTAATTTGTAGAGTTATCCAAAAATACCACATAAATTCGCGAAATATCCAGGAAATCCCCGTAATAGGTAGAATCATCACGAAATACCTCGGAATTCCCAAAAGATCCAGGAAATCCCGTAATTGGTAGATTTATCTCGAAATACCTCAGCAATTACCGAAAGATCCAGGAAATCTCGTAATTGGTAGAATCGTCACAAAATTCCTCAGATATTCCCGAAATATCCAGAAAATCCCGTAATTATTAGTCATCCCGAATTTTTTCAGAAATTTCCGAAATATCCAGGAAATACCACAATTAGTGGAGACATTTCGAAATACATCAGAAATTCCCGAAATATCCAGGAAATCCCTTAATTTGTAGAGTTATCCAGAAATTCCTCAGAAATTCCCGAAATATCCAGGAAATCCCGTAATTAGTGGAATCTCTCTGAAATATTTCAGAAATTCCCGAAATATAAGGGAAATTCCGTAATTAGTAAATGCATCCCGAATTTCAACAGAAATTCGCGTAATATCCAGGAATTCCGTAATTGGTAGATTCATCCCGAATTTCCTCAGATATTCCCGAAATATCCAGGAAATACCATAATTAGTGAAGTCTTTCTGAAATATTTCAGAAATTCCCGAAATATCCAGGAAATCCCTTATTTAGTAGAGTTATCCAGAAATACCTCAGAAATTCCCGAAACATCCAGGATATTCCGTTATTATTGGTGTTATCCCGAATTTCCTCAGAAATTCCCGAAAGAACCAGGAAATCCCTTATTTAGTAGAGTTATCCAGAAATACCTCAGAAATTGGTGTTATCCCGAATTTCCTCAGAAATTCCCGAAAGATCCAGGAAATCCCGTAATTGGTAGAGTCATCACGAATTTCCTCAGATATTCCCGAATATCAAGAAAATCCCGTAATTAGTAGCGACATTCCAAAATATCTCAGAAATTCCCGAAATATCCTGGAAATCCCGTAATTAGTATAGCTATCCAGAAATACCTCAGAAATTCCCGAAATATCCAGGAAATTCCGTTATTGTTGGTGTTATCCCGAATTTCCTCAGAATTCCCGAAAGAACCAGGAAATCCCTTATTTAGTAGAGTTATCCAGAAATACCTCAGAAATTGGTGTTATCCCGAATTTCCTCAGAAATTCCCGAAAGATCCAGGAAATCCCGTAATTGGTAGAGTCATCACGAATTTCCTCAGATATTCCCGAATATCAAGAAAATCCCGTAATTAGTAGCGACATTCCAAAATATCTCAGAAATTCCCGAAATATCCTGGAAATCCCGTAATTAGTATAGCTATCCAGAAATACCTCAGAAATTCCCGAAATATCCAGGAAATTCCGTTATTGTTGGTGTTATCCCGAATTTCCTCAGAAATTCCCGAAAGATCCAGGAAATCCCGTAATTGCTAGAGTCATCACGAATATCCTCAGATATTCCCGAAATATGAAGGAAATCCCGTAATTAGTAGCGACATTCCAAAATATCTCAGAAATTCCCGAAATATCCTGGAAATCCCGTAATTAGTATAGTTATCCAGAAATACCTCAGAAATTCCCCAAATATCCAGGAAATCCCTTAATTTGTAGAGTTATCCAAAAATACCACAGAAATTCTCGAAATATCCAGGAATTACCACAATTAGTGGAGACATTTCGAAATACCTCAGAAATTCCCGAAAGATCCAGGAAATCTCGTAATTGGTAGAATCTTAACGAAATTCCTCAGATATTCCCGGAATATCCAGAAAATCCTGTAATTATTAGTCATCCCGAATTATTTCAGAAATTCCCGAAATTTCCAGAAATCCCGTTATTTTTAGTGTTATCCCGAATTTACTCAGAAATTTCCGAAATATCCTGGAAATCCCATAATAGTAGGGTGATCCAGAAATACCTCAGAAATTCCCGAAATATCCAGGAAATTCCGTAATTAGTGGAGTCTTTCTGAAATATTTCAGAAGTTCCCGAATTATCCAGGAAATCCTTTTATTTGTAGAGTTATCCAGAAATACCTCAGAAATTTCCGAAATATCCAGGAAATCCCGTAATTAGTAGCGTCATCCCGATATAAATCAGAAATATCCGAAATATCCAGGAATTACCACAATTAGTGGAGACATTTCGAAATACCTCAGAAATTCCCGAAATATCCAGGAAATCCCTTAATTTGTAGAGTTATCCAGAAATTCCTCATAAATTCCCGAAATATCCAGGAAATCCCGTAATTAGTGGAGTCTCTCAGAAATATTTCAGTAATTCCCGAAATATACGGGAAATTCCGTAATTAGTAGATTCATCCCGAATTTCCACAGAAATTCGCGTAATATGCAGGAAATCCCGTAATAGGTAGAATCATCCCGAAATACCTCAGCAATTACCGAAAGATCCAGGAAATCTCGTAATTGGTAGAATCGTCACAAAATTCCTCAGATATTCCCGAAATATCCAGAAAATCCCGTAATTATTAGTCATCCCGAATTTGTTCAGAAATTTACGAAATATCCAGGAAATACCAGAATTAGTGGAGACATTTCGAAATACATCAGAAATTCCCGAAATATCTAGGAAATCCCTTAATTTGTAGAGTTATCCAGAAATTCCTCAGAAATTCCCGAAATATCCAGGAAATCCCGTAATTAGTGGAGTCTCTCTGAAATATTTCAGAAATTCCAGAAATATAAGGGAAATTCCGTAATTAGTAGATGCATCCCGAATTTCCACAGAAATTCGCGTAATATCCAGGAAATCCCGTAATTGGTAGAATCATCCCGAAGTACCTCAGCAATTACCGAAAGATCCAGGAAATCTCGTAATTGGTAGAATCGTCACAAAATTCCTCAGATATTCCCGAAATATCCAGAAAATCCCGTAATTATTAGTCATCCCGAATTTGTTCAGAAATTTACGAAATATCCAGGAAATACCAGAATTAGTGGAGACATTTCGAAATACATCAGAAATTCCCGAAATATCTAGGAAATCCCTTAATTTGTAGAGTTATCCAGAAATTCCTCAGAAATTCCCGAAATATCCAGGAAATCCCGTAATTAGTGGAGTCTCTCTGAAATATTTCAGAAATTCCAGAAATATAAGGGAAATTCCGTAATTAGTAGATGCATCCCGAATTTCCACAGAAATTCGCGTAATATCCAGGAAATCCCGTAATTGGTAGAATCATCCCGAAGTACCTCGGAATTCCCAAAAGATCCAGGAAATCCCGTAATTGGTAGATTCATCCCGAATTTCCTCAGATATTCCCGAAATATCCAGGAAATACCATAATTAGTGGAGTCTTTCTGAAATATCTCAGAAATTCCCGAAATATCCTGGAAATCCCGTAATTAGTATAGTTATCCAGAAATACCTCAGAAATTCCCCAAATATCCAGGAAATCCCTTAATTTGTAGAGTTATCCAAAAATACCACAGAAATTCTCGAAATATCCAGGAAATACCATAATAGTGGAGTTTTTTTTTAAATACCTCAGCAATTACCGAAGATCCAGGAAATCTCGTAATTGGTAGAATCTTAACGAAATTCCTCAGATATTCCCGGAATATCCAGAAAATCCCGTAATTATTAGTCATCCCGAATTTTTTCAGAAATTCCCGAAATTTCCAGAAAATCCCGTTATTTTTAGTGTTATCCCGAATTTACTCAGAAATTTCCGAATATCCTGGAAATCCCATAATTAGTAGAGTGATCCAGAAATACCTCAGAAATTCCCGAAATATCCAGGAAATTCCGTAATTAGTGGAGTCTTTCTGAAATATTTCAGAAATTCCCGAATTATCCAGGAAATCCTTTTATTTGTAGAGTTATCCAGAAATACCTCAGAAATTCCCGAAATATCCAGGAATCCCGTAATTAGTAGCGTCATCCCGATATAAATCAGAAATTTCCGAAATATCCAGGAATTACCTCAATTAGTGGAGACATTTCGAAATACCTCAGAAATTCCCGAAATATCCAGGAAATCCCTTAATTTGTAGAGTTATCCAGAAATTCCTCATAAATTCCCGAAATATCCAGGAAATCCCGTAATTAGTGGAGTCTCTCAGAAATATTTCAGTAATTCCCGAAATATACAGGAAATTCCGTAATTAGTAGATTCATCCCGAATTTCCACAGAAATTCGCGTAATATGCAGGAAATCCGTAATAGGTAGAATCATCCCGAAATACCTCAGCAATTACCGAAAGATCCAGGAAATCTCGTAATTGGTAGAATCGTCACAAATTCCTCAGATATTCCCGAAATATCCAGAAAATCCCGTAATTATTAGTCATCCCGAATTTGTTCAGAAATTTCCGAAATATCCAGGAAATACCAGAATTAGTGGAGACATTTCGAAATACATCAGAAATTCCCGAAATATCTAGGAAATCCCTTAATTTGTAGAGTTATCCAGAAATTCCTCAGAAATTCCCGAAATATCCAGGAAATCCCGTAATTAGTGGAGTCTCTCTGAAATATTTCAGAAATTCCCGAAATATAAGGGAAATTCCGTAATTAGTAGATGCATCCCGAATTTCCACAGAAATTCGCGTAATATCCAGGAAATCCCGTAATTGGTAGAATCATCCCGAAGTACCTCGTAATTCCCAAAAGATCCAGGAAATCCCGTAATTGGTAGATTCATCCCGAATTTCCTCAGATATTCCCGAAATATCCAGGAAATACCATAATTAGTGGAGTCTTTCGGAAATATTTCAGAAATTCCCGAAATATCCAGGAAATCCCTTATTTAGTAGAGTTATCCAGAAATACCTCAGAAATTCCCGAAATATCCAGTAAATTCCGTTATTATTGGTGTTATCCCGAATTTCCTCAGAAATTCCCGAAAGTTCCAGGAAATCCCGTAATTGGTAGAGTCATCACGAATTTCCTCAGATATTCCCGAAATATCAAGGAAATCCCGTAATTAGTAGCGTCATTCCGCAATATCTCAGAAATTCCCGAAATATCCTGGAAATCCCGTAATTAGTAGAGTTGTCCAGAAATACATCAGAAATTCCCGAAATTTCCAGGAAATCCCTTAATTTGTAGAGTTATCCAAAAATACCACAGAAATTCTCGAAATATTCAGGAAATACCATAATTAGTGGAGTTTTTTTTTAAATACCTCAGCAATTACCGAAAGATCCAGGAAATCCCGTAATTGGTAGAATCATCACGAAATTCCTCAGACATTCCCGAAATATCCAGAAATTCCCGTAATTAGTGGAGTCTTTATGAAATATCCAGGAAATCCGGTAATTAGTAGCGTCATCCCGAAATACCTCAGAAATTCCCGAAAGATCGAGGAAATTCCGTAATTGGCAGAGTCATCACGAATTTCCTCAGATATTCCCGAAATATCCAGGATATCCCGTAATTAGTGGAGTCTTTCTGAAATATTTCAGAAATTCCCGAAATATCCAGGAAATTCCGTAATTAGTAACGTCATCCCGAAATACCTCAGAAATTCCCGAAAGATCCTGGATATCCCGTAATTGGTAGAATCATCACGAATTTCCTCAGATATTCCCGAAATATCCAAAATATCCCGTAATTTGTGGAGTCTTTATGAAATATTTGAGAAATTCCCGAACTATCCAGAAATTCCCGTAATTGGTAGCGTCATCTCGAAATACCTCAGGAATTCCCGAAAGATCCAGGAAATCCCGTATTTGGTAGAGTCATCACGAATTTCCTCAGATGTTCCCGAAATATCCAGGAAATCCCGTAATTAGTAGCGTCATCCCGAAATACCTCAGAAATTCCCGAAATATCCAGGAAATTCCGTAATTAGTGGAGTCTTTCTGAAATAATTCAGAAATTCCCGAAATATCCAGGAAATACCATAATTAGTGGAGTTTTTTTTTTAAATATTTCAGAAATTCCCGAAATATCCAGGAAATTCCACAATTAGTGGAGACATTTCGAAATACCTCAGAAATTCCCGAAATATCCAGGAAATCCCGTAATTAGTAGCGTCATCCCGAAATAAATCAGAAATTTCCGAAATATCCTGGAAAATCCACAATTAGTGGAGACATTTCGAAATACCTCAGAAATTCCCGAAATATCCAGGAACTCCCTTAATTTGTAGAGTTATCCAAAAATACCACATAAATTCGCGAAATATCCAGGAAATCCCGTAATAGGTAGAATCATCACGAAATACCTCGGAATTCCCAAAAGATCCAGGAAATCCCGTAATTGGTAGATTTATCTCGAAATACCTCAGCAATTACCGAAAGATCCAGGAAATCTCGTAATTGGTAGAATCGTCACAAAATTCCTCAGATATTCCCGAAATATCCAGAAAATCCCGTAATTATTAGTCATCCCGAATTTTTTCAGAAATTTCCGAAATATCCAGGAAATACCACAATTAGTGGAGACATTTCGAAATACATCAGAAATTCCCGAAATATCCAGGAAATCCCTTAATTTGTAGAGTTATCCAGAAATTCCTCAGAAATTCCCGAAATATCCAGGAAATCCCGTAATTAGTGGAATCTCTCTGAAATATTTCAGAAATTCCCGAAATATAAGGGAAATTCCGTAATTAGTAAATGCATCCCGAATTTCAACAGAAATTCGCGTAATATCCAGGAAATTCCGTAATTGGTAGATTCATCCCGAATTTCCTCAGATATTCCCGAAATATCCAGGAAATACCATAATTAGTGAAGTCTTTCTGAAATATTTCAGAAATTCCCGAAATATCCAGGAAATCCCTTATTTAGTAGAGTTATCCAGAAATACCTCAGAAATTCCCGAAACATCCAGGATATTCCGTTATTATTGGTGTTATCCCGAATTTCCTCAGAAATTCCCGAAAGAACCAGGAAATCCCTTATTTAGTAGAGTTATCCAGAAATACCTCAGAAATTGGTGTTATCCCGAATTTCCTCAGAAATTCCCGAAAGATCCAGGAAATCCCGTAATTGGTAGAGTCATCACGAATTTCCTCAGATATTCCCGAAATATCAAGAAAATCCCGTAATTAGTAGCGACATTCCAAAATATCTCAGAAATTCCCGAAATATCCTGGAAATCCCGTAATTAGTATAGCTATCCAGAAATACCTCAGAAATTCCCGAAATATCCAGGAAATTCCGTTATTGTTGGTGTTATCCCGAATTTCCTCAGAAATTCCCGAAAGATCCAGGAAATCCCGTAATTGCTAGAGTCATCACGAATATCCTCAGATATTCCCGAAATATGAAGGAAATCCCGTAATTAGTAGCGACATTCCAAAATATCTCAGAAATTCCCGAAATATCCTGGAAATCCCGTAATTAGTATAGTTATCCAGAAATACCTCAGAAATTCCCCAAATATCCAGGAAATCCCTTAATTTGTAGAGTTATCCAAAATACCACAGAAATTCTCGAAATATCCAGGAAATACCATAATTAGTGGAGTTTTTTTTGAAATACCTCAGCAATTACCGAAAGATCCAGGAAATCTCGTAATTGGTAGAATCTTAACGAAATTCCTCAGATATTCCCGGAATATCCAGAAAATCCTGTAATTATTAGTCATCCCGAATTATTTCAGAAATTCCCGAAATTTCCAGAAAATCCCGTTATTTTTAGTGTTATCCCGAATTTACTCAGAAATTTCCGAAATATCCTGGAAATCCCATAATTAGTAGGGTGATCCAGAAATACCTCAGAAATTCCCGAAATATCCAGGAAATTCCGTAATTAGTGGAGTCTTTCTGAAATATTTCAGAAGTTCCCGAATTATCCAGGAAATCCTTTTATTTGTAGAGTTATCCAGAAATACCTCAGAAATTTCCGAAATATCCAGGAAATCCCGTAATTAGTAGCGTCATCCCGATATAAATCAGAAATATCCGAAATATCCAGGAATTACCACAATTAGTGGAGACATTTCGAAATACCTCAGAAATTCCCGAAATATCCAGGAAATCCCTTAATTTGTAGAGTTATCCAGAAATTCCTCATAAATTCCCGAAATATCCAGGAAATCCCGTAATTAGTGGAGTCTCTCAGAAATATTTCAGTAATTCCCGAAATATACGGGAAATTCCGTAATTAGTAGATTCATCCCGAATTTCCACAGAAATTCGCGTAATATGCAGGAAATCCCGTAATAGGTAGAATCATCCCGAAATACCTCAGCAATTACCGAAAGATCCAGGAAATCTCGTAATTGGTAGAATCGTCACAAAATTCCTCAGATATTCCCGAAATATCCAGAAAATCCCGTAATTATTAGTCATCCCGAATTTGTTCAGAAATTTACGAAATATCCAGGAAATACCAGAATTAGTGGAGACATTTCGAAATACATCAGAAATTCCCGAAATATCTAGGAAATCCCTTAATTTGTAGAGTTATCCAGAAATTCCTCAGAAATTCCCGAAATATCCAGGAAATCCCGTAATTAGTGGAGTCTCTCTGAAATATTTCAGAAATTCCAGAAATATAAGGGAAATTCCGTAATTAGTAGATGCATCCCGAATTTCCACAGAAATTCGCGTAATATCCAGGAAATCCCGTAATTGGTAGAATCATCCCGAAGTACCTCGGAATTCCCAAAAGATCCAGGAAATCCCGTAATTGGTAGATTCATCCCGAATTTCCTCAGATATTCCCGAAATATCCAGGAAATACCATAATTAGTGGAGTCTTTCTGAAATATCTCAGAAATTCCCGAAATATCCTGGAAATCCCGTAATTAGTATAGTTATCCAGAAATACCTCAGAAATTCCCCAAATATCCAGGAAATCCCTTAATTTGTAGAGTTATCCAAAAATACCACAGAAATTCTCGAAATATCCAGGAAATACCATAATTAGTGGAGTTTTTTTTTAAATACCTCAGCAATTACCGAAAGATCCAGGAAATCTCGTAATTGGTAGAATCTTAACGAAATTCCTCAGATATTCCCGGAATATCCAGAAAATCCCGTAATTATTAGTCATCCCGAATTTTTTCAGAAATTCCCGAAATTTCCAGAAAATCCCGTTATTTTTAGTGTTATCCCGAATTTACTCAGAAATTTCCGAAATATCCTGGAAATCCCATAATTAGTAGAGTGATCCAGAAATACCTCAGAAATTCCCGAAATATCCAGGAAATTCCGTAATTAGTGGAGTCTTTCTGAAATATTTCAGAAATTCCCGAATTATCCAGGAAATCCTTTTATTTGTAGAGTTATCCAGAAATACCTCAGAAATTCCCGAAATATCCAGGAAATCCCGTAATTAGTAGCGTCATCCCGATATAAATCAGAAATTTCCGAAATATCCAGGAATTACCTCAATTAGTGGAGACATTTCGAAATACCTCAGAAATTCCCGAAATATCCAGGAAATCCCTTAATTTGTAGAGTTATCCAGAAATTCCTCATAAATTCCCGAAATATCCAGGAAATCCCGTAATTAGTGGAGTCTCTCAGAAATATTTCAGTAATTCCCGAAATATACAGGAAATTCCGTAATTAGTAGATTCATCCCGAATTTCCACAGAAATTCGCGTAATATGCAGGAAATCCCGTAATAGGTAGAATCATCCCGAAATACCTCAGCAATTACCGAAAGATCCAGGAAATCTCGTAATTGGTAGAATCGTCACAAAATTCCTCAGATATTCCCGAAATATCCAGAAAATCCCGTAATTATTAGTCATCCCGAATTTGTTCAGAAATTTCCGAAATATCCAGGAAATACCAGAATTAGTGGAGACATTTCGAAATACATCAGAAATTCCCGAAATATCTAGGAAATCCCTTAATTTGTAGAGTTATCCAGAAATTCCTCAGAAATTCCCGAAATATCCAGGAAATCCCGTAATTAGTGGAGTCTCTCTGAAATATTTCAGAAATTCCCGAAATATAAGGGAAATTCCGTAATTAGTAGATGCATCCCGAATTTCCACAGAAATTCGCGTAATATCCAGGAAATCCCGTAATTGGTAGAATCATCCCGAAGTACCTCGTAATTCCCAAAAGATCCAGGAAATCCCGTAATTGGTAGATTCATCCCGAATTTCCTCAGATATTCCCGAAATATCCAGGAAATACCATAATTAGTGGAGTCTTTCGGAAATATTTCAGAAATTCCCGAAATATCCAGGAAATCCCTTATTTAGTAGAGTTATCCAGAAATACCTCAGAAATTCCCGAAATATCCAGTAAATTCCGTTATTATTGGTGTTATCCCGAATTTCCTCAGAAATTCCCGAAAGTTCCAGGAAATCCCGTAATTGGTAGAGTCATCACGAATTTCCTCAGATATTCCCGAAATATCAAGGAAATCCCGTAATTAGTAGCGTCATTCCGCAATATCTCAGAAATTCCCGAAATATCCTGGAAATCCCGTAATTAGTAGAGTTGTCCAGAAATACATCAGAAATTCCCGAAATTTCCAGGAAATCCCTTAATTTGTAGAGTTATCCAAAAATACCACAGAAATTCTCGAAATATTCAGGAAATACCATAATTAGTGGAGTTTTTTTTTAAATACCTCAGCAATTACCGAAAGATCCAGGAAATCCCGTAATTGGTAGAATCATCACGAAATTCCTCAGACATTCCCGAAATATCCAGAAATTCCCGTAATTAGTGGAGTCTTTATGAAATATCCAGGAAATCCGGTAATTAGTAGCGTCATCCCGAAATACCTCAGAAATTCCCGAAAGATCGAGGAAATTCCGTAATTGGCAGAGTCATCACGAATTTCCTCAGATATTCCCGAAATATCCAGGATATCCCGTAATTAGTGGAGTCTTTCTGAAATATTTCAGAAATTCCCGAAATATCCAGGAAATTCCGTAATTAGTAACGTCATCCCGAAATACCTCAGAAATTCCCGAAAGATCCTGGATATCCCGTAATTGGTAGAATCATCACGAATTTCCTCAGATATTCCCGAAATATCCAAAATATCCCGTAATTTGTGGAGTCTTTATGAAATATTTGAGAAATTCCCGAACTATCCAGAAATTCCCGTAATTGGTAGCGTCATCTCGAAATACCTCAGGAATTCCCGAAAGATCCAGGAAATCCCGTATTTGGTAGAGTCATCACGAATTTCCTCAGATGTTCCCGAAATATCCAGGAAATCCCGTAATTAGTAGCGTCATCCCGAAATACCTCAGAAATTCCCGAAATATCCAGGAAATTCCGTAATTAGTGGAGTCTTTCTGAAATAATTCAGAAATTCCCGAAATATCCAAGGAATCCCGTAATTAGTAGTCATCCCGAATTTCCTCAGAAATTCCCCAAAAGATCCAGGAAATCTCGTAATTGGTAGAAGCGTAACGAAATTCCTCAGATATTCCCGGAATATCCAGAAAATCCCGTAATTATTAGTCATCCCGAATTTTTTCAGAAATTCCCGAAATTTCCAGAAAATCCCGTTATTATTGGTGTTATCCCGAATTTACTCAGAAATTTCCGAAATATCCTGGAAATCCCATAATTAGTAGAGTGATCCAGAAATACCTCAGAAATTCCCGAAATATCCAGGAAATTCCGTAATTAGTGGAGTCTTTCTGAAATATTTCAGAAATTCCCGAAATATCCAAGGAATCCCGTAATTAGTAGTCATCCCGAATTTTTCCAGAAATTCCCGAAATATCCAGAAATTCCCGTAATTAGTAGCGTCATCCCGAAATACCTCAGGAATTCCCGAAAGATCGAGGAAATTCCGTAATTGGTAGAGTCATCACGAATTTCCTCAGATATTCCCGAAATATCCAGGATATCCCGTAATTAGTAGAGTCTTTCTGAAATATTTCAGAAATTCCCAAAATATCCAGGAAACCCCGTAAATAGTCGACTCATCCCGAATTTCCTCCGAAATTCCCGAAAGATCTAGGAACTGTTTGTCATAATTCCAGGGACACATAAAGTCTAAAAAAGATATTGTTTATTTATATAATTATTTACAGTAAAATGGGAATTCACAGAAAAATGCTTATTTTAGATATATTTCTATATATAGTTTGTTATTAATATTACAAATAATATATATTTATTATAATTTTTGAATACATACAGTTTATACCTGGCACCATGACAATTAATTGTTGACAACAAAATTAATTATCGGTTGTGCAATTGTAATAATTAACGGTAAAATGTATGTATAAAAAGTTGTACGTACGTACGCGGACTACTGAAACTTCCAAGCCAAAAAACTAATAAAAAACGACTCTTTAAAAAATTTGTAATAGTGGTAAATTTATCCTCGTATCAATGCGATCACAATGGACTCATAAAAAATGACATTCACTAAATATTTTTTACAGTATAAGGGGTTTTTTACAGAAAAATTCACAATTTCACTTATAAAATTTTAATATTATGTAGATGTAGATACTAAAATTAAAAGTTATCAATAATATTGACTTTAGCGCATATAAAATACTGATGAGTCTTTGTCTAGCATTTTAGAGCGTTAAAAATCGATAAATATAACAACGTTGTATAAAAATGCCCAAACGGTATACTTGATAACTTAATAAATCCGATAAGCAAGTATTAGGATAAAAATGATCATATATGTTATATTATATGCAATTTACAATTTAAAAACCGTCTGCTTCTGTACATTTCAATACGTACAAATTTCATAAAAACCTTTAAGAAGTACTGGGTAATTAGTGGAGCTGATTTGTAAATCCCGATAAACTAGTATAAACATTCCTATAAGCTATACTTGATATCTTATAAAATTCCATAAGCACACATTAGACCAAACATTGTTCCCGTATAGAAAATGATAAAATTGATCAAATATGTCTTATATTGTATACGGTTTACGATATAAAAACCAATTGCTTTACCGCAGTTCAATACGTACAAATCTCATAAAAACCTATAAGAAGAAATGGGTAAGTACTGGAGTCGTTTTGTCTATCCCGATAAAATAGTATAAAAATACCTATAAGCTATACTTGATATCTTATAAAATCCGATAGGTACATATTAGAGCAACCGTTATTCGCATATAGAAAATGATAAAATTGATCAAATATGTCTTATATTGTATACGGTTTACAATATAAAAATCGATTACTTTAAAACAGTTCAATAGTACAAATCTCATAAAAACCTATAAGAAGTAGTGGGTAATTCGTGGAGCTGCTTTGTAAATCGCGTATAAAAATGTATAATAACTTTGTAATATTTTATGTGCATGATCCTATATGAATTGATAAAACGTAATTAGACGTACATTCGTAATTGATTATAAGATTGTATAGAATAAAATTTTTTATTTATTTATTATTCAGTATAAAAAATGGTAAACTCTTTGTTCATCTTATTAGTATATAAACATATAGGTAAATTATTTAAAATAAATTTCAATATGATATATCCCATATAATTTTATAAAATATTTTGTTTATTCATTTTCTCCAGATAAATTTTATAAAATCTTATAGAATTTTTATTTCAACGTTTTTCCATTTTTAACGATTGTGCCGTTTCTTATAAAATCTTATAGAAAAAATAATTCACATAGAAACTTATAAACATTGTATTAGATTTAGCATATAAAATTTTATAAAAATATTAAATCTCTATACGAAGTAACTGATAACTTTTTATAAATCATATTTTGTATAATTTTTTATAGGATATCTAGGGTGCAGATACCACATAAAATATTATTGAATATTTTTTTTATAAGTTTTTATGGGGCTTTTTCAACCTAGATATGTATTTTTTCCGTGCACAAAAAAAAGTTGTGAATATAACTTGAAAGAATATGTATTAGTTTACTCATTCTTGATAAAACATAAAATTTTTAAACGTGTGCTCAATAATAAAAACGGACCTAAAATTTAATGCAATGCTTTAAATACAGATGCACAATTTTTCAAAGATAAAATAAATATTAATCAAGTATTACATACACTTTTCCAAATATCCATATGTGAAATATACAATAAGTTAAAAATTAAATACCTTATTTATTGCATTTTTAAGATAATTCTATTGTAAACAGTAATGGCAAAAGAAAATTCAAATTTTAACAATGGCAATATAAAATTCGAATTACATTTGAAAAGTTTTTCAAAAATTATTAATTTAGGAGCATTTAATTTAACTATTTTTTAAATTAAAATTTCAAAATTGTATGGATATATAAGTGAATAGATTATATATATTTATATAAAACAATATTTTAAATAAACATGTATGTATTTATTAGAAACAGAAGGTTATTTAAGGAATGAATTTGTTTATAATAATCGAAATAAATATATGGGCTCTGTAAGTAAAGGGAAAAATAAAAAGGATATAATTAAGCATTAAAACGCAAATTTTGAAAGAGGGTGCAAATTACGAATTACGGGAGAAATCGAAGAAACAGTTTTTTATTTATATGCCACTAAAATATTATAAATAGTTCTTTAAAATTAATACAAATATTTATTTATTTAAGAAGAAAGATTTATTACCCTAAAAGTACAAAATATTAATGACATAGAACTTATGGCGATGATCCTTCGTCATTAAGTAAATTAATTTTAGGAGATAAAGTTCTATTTAGATCCGTTTAAAATAATCGAAAATTTTAATAAGTTTTTACTAAATACTACAATTAAGTATATGCGCTTTACGATTTTTGGTAAGTTAATTTTTTATTAACATTTATGATTATCAAAATATCAATTTAAGCTTTATAAGAATTCATATAGTTTAAAATTTACAGTTAACATTTAATATATCTCTATTATTTTTATTATTTTTATTCTGATTTTATTACACTAAAGTTTGGTAAAAACTTTTATTTATAAATTATAATCGTATTTAAAAAAAAATTAAATTTTTGGTATAAAACCCAATGCACTATGACAGTACCTCCAAGGTGTTGTGTGAATCTGTTTAATTTCTAAGGTGTCCATGGTAGCGAAAAAATAATACAATTTAAAACATTATTTTAAATAAATTTATTACGGAAAATCTTATCGAAACTAAAAATAGGGGGCTGGCACGAAGCGCGCAGGGGGGCGAAGTACCCCTAGTATATATATATATATATACATATATATGACTCTATCAGCTAGAAATGTAATAAAGTTAATGACTCATATTACCCCATTTGCTAGAAATCGAATAAATTGGATTTCCATATGGCCACACAAACGAGGAATGCAACAAAATTAATTTAGATTAATGAGTAGTTAATAATTTATTATTTTTTTAATATTTCAGTAATTAACAATTAAAAGTAAATTATCAATAAAATTCTTCAGTAGCTAATAATTATAAAACTTAATTACTAATTAAAAATTGATAATTTAAAAAATTTCAACCATGCCCCCAAGCGAGATATCCCAAAATTCAATGATATTTGATTTAATTATTAATTAAATCATTAAGTAACTAATATTTAAATACTATTTCTTAATTAAATTAGTTAGTAATATATAATTAAAAATTGAATATCATTTATTGTGTCGGTAATTAATAATTATATGTTAATTATTAATTAAATTTTGAGCAAATAATAATTAAAAATTAAGGAGACAAGCCTTGGTTAAAATTGAAAAAACAATATTCAATTTTAACTATTAATAATTTTTTATAATAATGAAAAACATTTCTTAATATCTTGAACAAATTATATTATTACAAAGTATTATATGAATTTTAATCGGTATTTACGAGCTAATTTGTGTTGCTCAATATTTTTTCAAATATTGCACAAAACCCTCTTTATTAGCAGCTTGCATATTGCTAAGTCTTAAATATTGCCAGAGGTATTAGAAAATTAATTAAGGAAAGATGGAGGAAGAAAAAATCAAGGTCCTCAGGTCGGGATCGAACCGACGGTGTCCTGCTTACCGGTGAGTTGCCTTATCACTTGGCTACCGCGAACCCGACGATTCCACGCACCTTGTACCTTGAATTCTTTATTTCTCGATATTTCCTTTAGACATGCCCCCTCTACCCGGTTCTTAGAACCAAGATTAAATTTGGCACTTTAAATGCATGTGATATTTGATGTTGGTGAAAAATTTATTATTAACTTTTATGAAATATTGCCGCCATTAGTTTATCGTCTTCTACAGTTAACAGGAGAAAAGGCTAAAAATTGTAAATATCCGTTTGTATGGGCTAAGCATGATAATATTTTTGTGCGCGAAGATGATAGGTCGGAGAAAATCTATGTAACTGAGAATAATCTGAAAATAATGAAATGACTACCTAATACTCGAAATCCGTCGTCGTGTACGCTACCTTGTAATAACCTATCCTTAAAATTAGCTCAAATTAATGCTAATTCAATAAAGACAAAATAACATTGATATCCCTTCGATTTCTGAATCTTGACTTACACCGGATAAAGAAGACCATACTTATAGTATTCAGAACTATAATTTAATTCGCAATGATCGGTCGCTGTACTTATGTACAAGCTGGAGGTGTAGCGCGTTACATTCGCGAAGGTATTTCTTATAAAACCATAGAAAATTCACAAATTAAAAATATCAATGAAACGGAATACGTACTTATTGACATCTCTTGTTATAAACAAAGGTTATTATTTGCATCCATATATTATCGACCTGGAGGAAAAGTGCTTAATGATTTTTTCACTTCTTTGCATACATATATTCATTTATATCCAAATATTACTTTAGCAGGAGATTTAAATTCTGATCTGTTAAATAATAATTATTATGCTGAATATTTACGCAATCCGATTTTTGAAAATTCTTTGTTTTTATTGTATCGTTTGGTGCAGCACATCACCGAGAAAATTCTGATACGTGGTTAGACGTAATTATTATAGACTCCAAAAGCAAAGTATTATCATTCTTTAAATCAAACTCCCCATTTATCAACTGTCACGATTATTTGATAATTGATTATAAAATGGAGGTACCTATTAAAAACAAGGTTATGATTACGTCAAGAGATTTTAAAAGATTTGATCCGTCTATATTTAATAAAGATTTACTAACTATTGTACAAGATTTGTCTAAGCAAGATACAGGTTTGATTGATGTTGATAAATTTTTCTGTGATTTTCAATCATCAGTTATTAATCTGCTTGATTGTCATGCATCTTTTTCCACGCGCTGTATACGGAATAGGCCTTTGCCATGGATAACGAAATAATTAAGTAAGAAATGCACACAACAGAATCGTATGTATTTGAAAGCGAAACGTAAAAGAAATACAACACTGTTTTTAGAATATAAGAAACTGCGTAAAATAATGTAAAAAAAGAAATGAAATTAGTCTAATAAAGAATAGACTCTCTTAACCTCTCAATATTTTTTCAGCTGATGAACTGTCTGTCTTTTAATCCCATGCAACTTGTTGTTACCCTAACTGTTCTTTTGAGAGTTTACAGGAATTTTTATCAACTGACATTGATCATAATAGACCTTCGTTCTCGTTTACCTCTCTTGAACAAATTCAAGTACACCAGTTTATGTTGTCATGTTTATCTAAAGCTAAGAGACGTAGCTGCGATGATGTATCCTTATCTTATTTTATAGATAGTTTAAATATTCTTGCTCCATTTTTTACAAAACTTTTTAATTTGTCTCCATTATCGTCTACATATCCAACAGCTTGGAACAATCGCTTATTATGCCACTTAGTAAGATTTCAAAACCTTCTTTACCGTCAGATACAAGACCTGTCGCGAATCTCCCGCATTTTGCTAAAGTATTTGATTCTGTTAAAACTAGGCAACTATCAGAATAGCTTGAAACTAATGAGTTACTTTAATCTTTTCAATCAGGTTTTAGGAGTAATTTCAATACCCAGACAGCTTTACTAAAACTTACGGAAGATATACGAAGAGGCGTTGAAAATGGAAAGGTAACAGTCTTATTATTGTTTGACTTGAAACGAGCGTTTGACACCATTAGATCATAAGTTACTTCTTTTCAAATCAAGAAAACTAAATTTTTCGGATAATGCAACAAAGTGGATGCATTCCTACCTTCCCGGTCGTTTACAGGCAGTCAGTAGGCTTGATGGGAGTTTAACAGAATTTACAAATAATTCTTCAGGTGTTCCTCAGGGATCCACACCTGGACCCATTATCTTCTTGATTTTTATCGATTCTGTACTATCAACTCTCAAACATTGCAAAAATACTTGTCTACTCTTTGCAGACGACCTACATTCAATGCAAGCCTGCTGACTTATTGAGTACTATTACCAAATTAAACGAGGATCTAACCTCTGTAGTAAATTGGGTGAATAATAATGGCTTGTTCCTTAATGTTGCTAAAACAAAAGCAATATTATTTGCATCAATGCAGTATCATATGCGGATAAATGTAGACCTTTTATCTCCTATTATAGTTGATGGGACAGTCAGTCCCTTCAATGATTCAGTCAAAAACCTGGATGTAATTTTCTCAAATATGTTCTCTCTCTCTCTCTCTCTCTCTTTCTCTCTCTCTCTCTCTCTCTCTTCCGGTGAGTACAAAGTAGCCTAAATTTTTGCTCCGCACTATAACACTCATAATACTCACACGTTTGCCTCGAGTATTTTTCCAGTGGAATCATTGGGACGCACACTGACAGCAGTACCTATTTTTATAAATAGTTTGTGTTTTTGCTGTCAGCTGTTCCCACGCTTTATCGCTTTTCAACTAAAGGCATTTTGGAGGTTACCTGTGAGTTTGCGAAAAGGCGGCTTGTCCAGCGTTCTGCGAGCAGGATTACCAACCTACGCACACGAGCAGAATTCGCGCACCGCAAGGTCAACGGAATCGACGCCTCATTATTCGAATGGCAACGTCGCGCGGCAGTTTTGTGTGTGGTGCTCGACTGACGCGGAAAGATTATACAGAGGTTTGTGTACTATGCAATAACATCACGCACACACATTGTTTCGAGGTCGCGCCGGGCTCGACGGAGCGCCGCTGTTGTGCGTTGGCTAAAGCCAAAGCGCTAGTTGCGGCTCCCATTGAAGCGAGGGCGCCACCGCCTGGGTTGCCGCGACAAGCGAGCGCGATCTGCCGTACCGCGCCGTCAGCCACGCCCACTCAGCCCTCCTCCGTATCTAAGTGCGTGGCCTCGCCTCCGTCGCCATCTTCGTCACAGGTTGCCAAGCAGCCTCGTGGCGCCACGCCTCTGCCGCTCAATCAAGCGTCGCACTATACCGCACCTGAAGCCGACGCAATGGCGGGTGCTACACCACCGTGGATGGAGAGCTTCGCGCGCAACTTACAGGCGAACCTCCAGCTAAATATCGTCAATTTGCGAAGCGACATAAAATCAGTGGTCGAGAAGGTTGATCGTGTGGAGGGGAAACTGGATGAAGTGAGGGCGGATATTGTGGCTCTACATGCTCGCGTTGATCGAGTGGAGTCGGCCACAGGGGTGCGTTTAGACAGCATAAATGAACGTTACTCCGAGCTAGAGCAGAGAATTGTTGCCATGGAGGAAAACAGGCCTTCCGGTGAAGTGGTTTGAATGCGCCTTCCTGTGCGATTTCTCCTGACATCAAAGACACCTGCGAGATTCTGGCTACGGGCTTGCCATTATCGTCGTCCCTCTCTGACATTGACATTATCGACAAGGTACTTGGCACGATAAAGCTGCCTTTAATGTCAAAGCAGGTTGTCGAGACCAGACCTTGGCTACCGCGATCCAGACCAGCTACTGAGGGCGAAACATCGGCTCAACCGCGCAGCCGAGGTTTAGTTTTTCGGCTATCGTCGGCCTCGGCCAGGGACCTAATTTTGGATAGAGCGCACTTATTAAAGGGGCAGTCGGCGTCAAAGATCTTTGGGGATGGCGGTAACCATATGTTATTTATTCGGCCATTATGGCCCAAGCCTTTATTTGACCTTTGGCAAGCGGCAACCTTTAAATGTAAAGAGTTAGGCTACGCGAGGCCTATTGTCTATAATTTAAGTGTATTTGTACGAAAGGTGAGGGATGGGCCACTCATACGCGTAACTTCAGAAGCTGACATAAATAAACTTCCTCCGCTCTCGCGTCATACTAAATGAGACAGGGCAGGTCGGGTCGGGAACGTTAAATCATCTAACTCATTCAACATTTTTCATACTAATATTAATCGCTTAAAAACTCATTTTTCATCTATCGAAGCTATTGTTTTTCCTGAATCCCACGATGTCATAGCCATCACGGAAACCTTCCTTACTGAAAGCGATTCCTCTAAAATTCTTCAATTACCAGGCTATGCTCTGTATCGATTGGATCGTGTGGGTAAGGAGGGTGGTGGTGTGGCGGCGTATGTTCGGAATGGGCTTACTGTGAGCATCATAGCTCACTCCGATCCTGTCTTCTCTAACGCCCCCGAATTTCTTATATTGCGTGTATTAAACAAAACGATGGCGTTGGCGTTGGCAGTGGTGTATCGCAGACCTTCTGCTGCTTACCCTACGGAGTTCTTTGATGTTCTTGCTGACATTCTCCCCAACTATAAACATGTTATTATTACTGGCGATCTCAACATTGATATGTCATCTTCTAATGCTGCAGCGAATATGTTGAAGGGGAGTATGTCGGCTCTAGGCCTTTTCCTTATTCCATCAGAACCTACGCACCACACTGTGACGTCGGCGGGATCATCTCATACCTGGTTGGATCTTTTCCTGGTTCGTGAACCAGTGCCTGATTATGTTTATAATAAATCTGATTCTCCCTTTGCGGCGAGGCATGATGCCATTAGCATCTCCCTTATGATTAATAAGACGCCGGACCAAGTCAAGAGGTTCTGGGTTGGGGACTTGGAGAAGATCAACCTCCTCCAACTTGCTACCACCTTCACTTCATTTCTGGATCAGTCACATAATTCACCACTTCAATCTTCAGCAGTCTCAGATTCAACTTCATTTACCTGGCCCGACCAGCCCACTCCTTTACGATCTTTTTCATCTAATCATTTCGACCTACTTTCATCATCATTATCCTCCCTCTGTAGTTCCATTTCATCAACGTTCAATGTCATAGCACCATCTAAATTAGTTACAATTAAAACAAAGCACAAGCCATGGGTTACTCAAGAAATAAAAACTATTAGTAAGGCTAAGAATGATGCTTTTAAGCAGTTTCGTAACTCTGGCTTGTTTTCTGACTACAATGTATATAAGCAGTTGAGGAATAGAGCTAAGAACACTATAAACTCTAGTAAATTTCGCTACTTACAAGTAAAGTTTGATAATGAAAAAGACTCTACTAAGTCCTGGAAACTACTCAAAAATATGGGTCTGGGCATGAAGTCCAATCCTTCGCCATTAAAATATTTTACAATTCATCAACTCAACAATTACTATGCTTCTGTTTCAAATCATTCTTCACCATTCTCTATTCATTCATTCGCATCTATCATTTCTAATATTTGTCACTTTCCAACGTCTCCTTCATTCAGCTTCCTACCTGTGTCAGCCAAAAAAGTTCAGCGGACTATTGCTAGAGCTTCTTCCAAAGCGTCGGGCATCGATGGCATATCTGTCAATATGTTAAAACTGTTGGAACCACAAATTACCCTACCATTAACGGAACTCTTTAATGGTATGCTTTCTGCCGGATGGTTCCCCGATTGCTGGAAGAGGGTCGTGCTGTTCCCGTTGGCGAAGTCGAGCAGGTTAGAATCGTGTTCAGACACAAGACCAATTGCCAAGCTTTGTGAGATCTCAAAGGTTTTGGAGAGATTAGTACATGATCAGCTGGTTGAGTACCTCGAATCTAATCATTTGTTAATTGACAGGCAAGCGGGCTTTCGAAAGGGCCATAGTACTCAATCAGCTCTTCTGGGGGTGTTAGATGACGTTAGAAGAGCAATTGACTCCAGAATGATTACGATCCTAGTCTTATTTGATTTCTCCAAGGCCTTTGATACAGTCCCACACGATAAGCTCATCCGCAAGCTGGGCGACATCAGCTGTACAGACTTGGTACTTAACTGTTTTTACAGATACCTTGTGGGTCGCAAACAGGCCGTCGTGGACTAGGTTGGCATGTTTTCTGATTGGCTGGAGGTGAATGCTAGTGTGCCTCAGGGCAGTGTTCTGGGTCCGATCTTATTTTTCATTTTCATTAATGATTTACCTAAGGTTTTAAAGTATAGCAATCATATGTTATTTGCCGATGATGCCCAGGTTTACCATTCGTTCTTTCCATCTCACGCTCACTCAACGCGTATCTCACGATGTGAATGCGATCGCAAATTGGGCATTAGAAAATGGCCTCTCACTGAATGTTAAAAAGACGAAGGTAATGATCCTGGGCAGTCAGGCTTTTATTTCGCGTATCAACCTGAACACTGCCCCGAAGGTTAAACTGGGTAATGACTTGCTGGATTACGAGAGTGTGGTTAAATCACTGGGGTTGCTGATCACCCCTACCCTCGATTGGTCTAAGCAGGTCATGTCAATCTCTAGGCGCGTTCACGGTGTTCTACATTCTCTCCGCTATTACAATAAATCATTATCGATTAAGCTTCGCAAGAATCTTGTTGAAACGCTTATTTTTTCCCATTTAGACTATGCGTGCGCAGTGTATAATGATGTAGATCAGACTAAAAATATCAAGCTTCAAAGATTGTTGAATGCCTGCGTCAGATTTGTATGGGGCAACATAGCGAGACGTGAACACGTCACCCCGTTTAGACTTGGTTTAAAATGGCTGTCGGTTGAGTCCAGGCGTTCATCTCATCGGCTCCCTAGCATTTAATATCATTGCTCACAATTCACCCTCATATCTAGCTGACCATTTCACCTTGCTTAATACCCCCGGCCAAAATCCTCGCTCTTCCTCCCGTCATCCTCCCAAATCGCTCATGTATCTTCCTCCGCGCACAGAAGCCTTAAATAGGTCATTTATCATCACCTCCACCCGCATTTTGAATCAGCTCCCTGTCATCAACTTTAACCCTTCATGCTTCAACGAATTCAAAACTACACTATTTAATCATTTATCTGGGCTCGACCAAACAGCCTGGTCCTTGCGGGTGGTGTCTGAGGGCTTATTGCCGAGGTCCATCCCTAACCTGGATGCTGCGTAATTTACATTCTTAGTTGTTTTTAAAAATTGTTACAGCGCTTAGCTTATTAAGTCTTAAGTTTTATAGTTCAACTAACTTTATTAAAATTGTTAAACTTCAGCGATGCCTGCAGAGAGCAGTTAAGTTAATTTATTTATTTATTGTTGTGTAGTTTTAAGTATTTATTTATTTTTTAATTAATTGTACATATGCTTATCTAAATTATTTTACATTCTATTATTATATTATATCTAGTCACTGCTCTTGTATTTATCGCTATTTATTGATAATGTTTTTGTATATTACACATATTGTTATTTTATTTTATTTTCTGTATATCATTGTATTTCATGCTATTAGTGCTTACGGGGTATTTACCCCATAAAGCCAAATAAAGAACAATCAATCAATCAATCAATCTCTCTCTCTCTCTCTCTCTCTCTCTCTCTCTCACTCTTGTACTCTGCTCTCCTAAACGACCGGGGGTCCGCAGTCGCGCGAGCACACGCGATTACTCTCACTGTCTCGGGTCGACGGTATCTCTCGTTGAGTTCATCGTGCACGGTGAACTTCTGTTTCCCTTTTTTAGGGGCACGCGGTCGCGATGACGGATACTCTTTCTATCCTATTGTTTTTCGTTGTTCCCAGTCTCACTCGCAAGCTTGCGCGGTAGTCCCTAATTTGTCTACCGCGCGGCTTGCGCGCGCGAGTTTTTCCCGATCGAGTACGAGTTTCCTCGTCTCGTACTCGCGCTCGCTTAAGGTGCGCTATATCTCTGTACCTGCTGTTACACAGGTATAGCTTACCTTCACAATATATACAGGGTGTCCAAAAAATCTCGGAACACCTTAATAATTTCCCAGGTAATGGGAAATTATTAATTAAAAATATAATTTTTCTCGCCCAGGCAAAAGTTTTTAAATTAATATTGAATTTTGTCGGTCTTGCTGAGCTAACGTCTAACGACTCTAAGAACTCCAAGTTGCTCGCTCGATTTCAATCTTAATTTTATCTAAAACAACGAAAGTTAAAAATAAAAAAATAAATTATTGTTCAAGCTTTGAAATATTTTTATCTTTATATATATTAACATTCTTCCTGACGTCCGTCCGTCCGTTCGATTGTTTAGACTTGGAGAGGGACGGAGAGAAGGTGAGGGAGAGAGAGAGAAATAGATAGATAAAACATTATTGAGCTTATAGGGGTAGAAACCCCGTTAACACACTAGTACATAACATTGCTTAACAATTAAATAGAATAAAACATAAGCAACAAAATTTGCGCAAAAGAAAAACGTTCATCAGTTTGAACAAAATGTAATAAATAAATGAAATAACAATATAACAAGTATATAAAATATAAAAAGTAGAATAACAATAAATATATAAAAAAGTAAAATAACAATATGATATAAATAAAAAAACGCATGCACGCAATAAAAACAGAGTAAGTCGCAGAATAAGGACAAAATAATAGATACAATATTACTGTCGCGTCAATATAAAAAAAAAGAGAACAAGGGTGAATATACGTATAAAAAAAAGAGAGAATCGAAGTGTACGATATATATAAAGAAAAAAAAGGGTTATGATTTGGGAGTTCGTTAAAAAACCGTTTATAAAGAAGAAAAAGGATTATTGACCGATTCTTGAGATCAACGTTGCGATTGATTTTGATGTTGTACGAGATTGTAGACAGGTATAATTAACAATATCATTGAATATACATTGAATTGCCTAACATCGTTGCAGGCATTAAATTTTTACATTCATTATTGGCAAATTCATATTTATTACAATTTGGGCAGGATGTCGTACATTCTCAGCCAGGGTGATCATGTTACTATGATTAGCCCCATGTGACTTAAGGCAAGATATCGTGTATCTTCGGCCGAATAAACGGAAGTCGAGAAGGATAACGATAATAATCTGCTAAATGGTCGATTTTAATGAAATGTTCAGCAAGATAGTGAGGTGAATTTCAAGCAATAACACTATATGCTAATGATCCAATAAAATACAAACGTCTAGAGTCAACCGACAGTAATCTATATGGTGTTATATGATCACGTCTTCGCAGACTTCCCCATACAAAACGCACGCACGTATTGAGGAGTCGTTGGAGTCTTAGGTTCCGCACCTGATCTAGATCATTATAAACAGCGCATGCATAATCAAAATGGGGCATTATAAGCATCTCCACCAGATATTTCCTAGTGCTTTGAGAGAATGCTCTCCTATGGAACCATAATGAACGTAAGACCCCATGGACCCTCTGCGATATTAACAACACCTGCTTTGACCAGTCCAGAGTAGGCGACAACCAAACGCCCAACGATTTAAGCTCATTCTCATAATCCAAATAGGCATTTAACAACTTAATCTGAGGAGCAGCGGCCAGATTAACATATGCCTGACTATCCAGAATCATTACCTTTGTTTTGTTTATATTCAATGCAAAACCATTTGATACAGCTCAGGATGCTACCGCATTCGCATCCAGGGTAATTTGATGTACACCCACCTCAAAATCCGCTGGTAAAAAAGAATAATAAACCTGGGCATCATCGAAATAGAGCATGCATTTACTAAATTAAAGCATATCCGGCAAGTCATTTATGAAAATAGAGAACAATAGTGGACCCAGTACACTACCCTGCGGTACCCCCGAATTCACCCCTAGCTAGTCCGAGCAACCGTCTAACTCATCCACAACCGCCTGTGTGCGTCCCACTAAATAGTGATAAAACCATTTCAATACAGTATCAGTGCAACCCAACCTACGCAGTTTAAGCAGAAGCGGCCCATGCGGCACAGAGTCAAACGCCTTAGAGAATTTGAACAGAACCAAAACTGTTATCATACGGGAATCTATAGCCCTTCTAATATTATCCAGAAACCCTAAAAGTGCCGTCTCTGTGTTATGACCTCTGCGAAAACCCGCTTGTCTTGGATTTAACAATTGATGGTTTTCCAAGTATGACGACAACTGAAAATGAACTAATCGTTCAAAAAGTTTCGAGATTTCGCAGTTTGGCTATCGGTCTAGCATCAGAACATGTCCGAATCTTGCTCGACTTCGCCAGCGGAAACAGTAAAGTTCGCTTCCAACATTCCGGGAAAAAACTGACCATTAATAGCTCATTGAAGACCTCAACTAAATGCGGCATTATTTGTGGTTCTAAGAGCTTTAGCATTTTTATCGATGACCCATCCGTCCCCACAGTCCTCGACTTTGCTCTGCTGAGAATACGCTGAACTCCTCTAGGATCGATAGCATCAAACTCAAATCTGGCAGGAGTAATAGAATCATTAACATTCGTCAGGAACAATGAGTCAAGAAAAGAGAGTGGAAGTGGTGGAAGACGATTCGAAACAGATGCATAATGAACATTCAATCGCTGAGAGGTGAAAAATGCTAATGGTGATGAACCCAAATTAGAGCCCAATCCCAAGCCTTGAAGCTCTCGCCATTTAGCCCTAGGATATGTAGCATTCAACAGTTTATTAGAGAGATACTTGTATTTATTGCTATCAAGCATGTTAGAGATTCTATTTCTTAAAATTTTGTACCTCTCATAATCATCTATTTGTCATGAGACTTGAAAAATCTTAAACGCCTAATTTCTAGATTTAATCAGACTCCTGATCTCTGTTGTAACCCACGGCTTATATTTATTCCTAATAGCTACCAGTTTACAAGGCGCTAGTTCATCGAATGTGGCGAGGGCTGACGTTGAAAGATGAGAAATCAACAACGAGATAGACTGAGACCTATCGTCGTAAGCCGAAACACATGAATGCGAAAATGGAAATGAAGATATGATAGCTGGATGAAAATTGTAAGAAATATGCGAATTAGCTGAGATGGAAAATAAATTAGGTGATGACATGATATATGAATTTGTTGAGATGACGAATAAGTTAGATGATGACATGCTATGTGGATTTAATGAATTTTCATTGAAAGAGATGGCATTATGAAAAGTAGAAATATGATCAGACAATTGCATGCTTGTAAATTGATTTGAACTTATATCTAAAAACAACGAAGGATAAAACACACCTGATTGTTGGTCAGGCGAAACATTTTTAATAGAGGTTGAAAATCCACTATGTCGATAACGAAAAGACAAACCAGTGTTAAAAATGTTATTGAAAACAGAATCCAGATCACCACGGCTGACCCCCCCCCCCCAAATTCCGCGTCCAATACCTCCTCACCGCAGTTGGCTTTCTGTGAATTTGAATATAAATTGAGATAGAGTCATGGCCCGCTGCGAAGGAGACTGATGACTTCACAAATTTGTAATGAGGTACCGGCTCACAAAAAAGGAAAAGATCAAGCTATGTGTTAGATGTAGCCACTGATGTGATTGCATAATGAGTTAGTTCCAGTCTATAAGGGAAAGATTCAGAGCTGATATATTTGCCCTCATCATGTCCGCCGCACCGCCCGCTGATTTCATGTCTATGTTAAAATCACCCGTATTAACAGCACGGCCATGAGACGGAAGTAAATCCGACAATGTATCAAACAATTTTGAAGGATAAGCTGTCGTTGGCCTTCTATAGACAACTCCTAGAACCAACGATGAAAATTTACCTACGATATTTAACAAAATATATTCCGGTGAGTTGGAGAACTGCCTATCTGAATGTATCAATGTAACTGCTTTATGTTCGCTTCTAACATACACAGTTACACCACCACCTTCTTTACCCAATCGATCAAGTCTATGTAAGGCATAACCCAGCAACTTAACAACATCCGAGGCATTCGATTCTTTTAAAAATGTATCTGTGAGTGCAATCACATCGTGGATCTGGGGAAAAACCAATGCTTCTAGAGAACTAAAATGAGTTTTAAATATTGTGACGGAGATCGTCACACAACTATTCGCGACAGAGAAAGCATTTAAATTTATTTTAATTGTAAGCCATCGGAGCCCTTGGTATGTCAAGGATATCCGACGACATTTGTTTACTTGGATAAATGTGTACAATTATGCGCGCAATAGTACGTAGCGGTGAGAGCGCGAGAGAGAGTGTGTGTGTGAGTTTCCCATTCTGATCCCTTTTTCAAAAAATTAGGCACTTGCCTAGTCAGTACGTACCGATCCGCCGCTAGAGGTGGACAAAACTATCCGGCGTCTACGTATTTATTGTTTACGGCAAACGAAAAGGCGCGTGAGGCGCAGAAGCCGTCGGAACCCGGATCGTCTTCGTGAGTGAGCCACGAGTGACTTTTTGGTGTGTGAATAAGGTCGGGAAGCGAGTGGTTGTGGACGCGGTCCGCAAGACACACGCCGCGGCATTGGGCCGTCTTTCACCACCGCAGCCGGCGTCGGCCTCCGTTGCCCAGGAGGCCAAAAGGACACGGATCGGCTGGGCCATCCACGGGGCGAATCCCAGTAAGTCTTATTAAATTACTGCGCGTTTCCACCCCTTCCCCGAGTGTATGTTTGTGTGACCCCTAGGGAGTATGTTGGGGTACACCGGTACCCGAATAGAGGAGATCGGGGCATAGTCAACCGCAGGCGAGTAACTCGATCCGGTTGACTCCCGATACTTCCGCCCGCGCGAAACAACATTTGTCGCGGCACACGGCCTGGATGGCCAATTGTTAAATTATTTAATTAAAATAAATGGTTCTTTTATTTTTATTTTAATTATTTGTGTATAGTTATTGTTCCCCTGCTCCCGCCGACATTCTATTAATTTTTATATCGTGTCGAGGCAAGGAGGATCGCCCGAATCCTTCACATCGTTCGACCCGGCGAACTCGTGTTTCTGGCGACAGCCCGCAGTTTGCGAAAAATAAATTAATTGTGTGCGCGGTATTAGGCAACGCGGTTCAACGGTTTGTATTAATTATAAAAATTAATTAATTTTACCGGGTACGGGAATACCACGTCGCAAATGGCAACCGTGACAGGACGTTCGGTTTCGTCCTCACCGATTTTGAATTATTAAAGTTTGTCGACCATCTTTTTGCGCGCGAACAGTGTCACGGCGAAGCGTGAGCGGTTTGAGAAAGAGAGAGAGAGAGAGAGAGAGAGAGAGAGAGAGAGAGAGAGAGAGAGAGAGTTGTACGAGTTAGTGTGAGAGAGCGAGAGAGACAGCGTGTGAGACGCATCTCTGTACTGAAGTATAATCTGAGTACTCCCCCTCTTGCTCGATTATCTGAGGAGAGGCATACACCGGTATATCGGGAGAGAGTTCGCGCGCGACCGTGTTTAGCCGGAAGCGCCCGATCTCACCGAGATCGGTCTCTCCCGATCACAAGCTTGATGGGAGATTTTTGCCTAGCTTGTACAGGTGCGGCAAAGTAGGGAGAGAGTAGCTTGTGCCGCGGATCGCGGGCAGCGTGAATCCTCCCCGAACAGCGCACAAACGAAAGACTTCGCGAGAGCCGATCATCATCGGCTCTCTCCGATTGCGCCCGCGAGTGGGAGTGAGAGAGAGAATCCCTAGTCGCGGGGGATCGGAGTTAGGTGCTAGGCGGACTTTTCTGTGTATGAGAGAGAGAGATAGCACGATCGCCTAGCCCTTTCGCGTATTAAGTCTTCGCAGCTGGTTTCTTGATATTTGTTATAATAAAATAAATTCGTTCCCGTGCAGAATCTATTTTACTATCGGTGTGAGAGTGTTTTAAAATAGATTCTTTCGGGAGAGGTAGCTGTCCCTGCCCCCTACCCTTTTAAAGAAAATTGTAAATAATTGTTTTTCTTTATATACGGGACGCGGCGATTTAGTTGGTTCTATTGCGTGTTCGAGAGCAAAATTTCTTTGTTGCTTTCTCCCCTCCCTGACCCACATATATTATATATATATAGTAAAATAATTCAATAATTGTCTATTATTTATTACTATTAATTTTTATAATATATGTAACATTTTTCTTGTGTGAATAAAATATATATTTCAACTTTTGTTAAATATTTAGACTTGTTTGCAAGTTAAATAATTGACATTAAGTAACTTTGTGTGAATCAGCCGCAAAGTTGCAATAGTTCTTACATTAATTATTTAAACTCGTGTGTTAGTAAAATAATTAAAATTATTTTTGTTGTAATTATCTGACAGTAGATACTTGATTTAATATTTTGTATTTATTAAGTGTTACTGTTCACGATATTTGTAACATATTTTTGAAAATATTTGAGTGTGGGAAAATTTTTTTTTATAACTCGTGTTAATTGTTTAGAGTTTTTGCAAGTTAAACAATTAATGTTAAGTATCTTTGTGTGATTGTTCCGCAAAGATACGAGAGTTGTAAAATATAATTATTTAGATCACTATGTTACACCATGATTTTAATTTAACTTAACATGACTTATTTCCTCGGTTATTTTCCTATTGACGTCAGCGTTCAATCTTACGAAAAACCGATGTTTGAACCGAGACGTCGTGATACCTCCTTTAAAACTTGTGAGGATCAACATAGAAGAGAGAGAGGCGTAAGTACACGACTCCAAACAGAGAGCCACGACACCATCGTTCTGTGAGTAGAGCCTCAAGCAACGATGAACGTCGTGAGATCCGTACGGAGAGACGTACTCATAAACGTCATTCGAACCGTAAACTCGACGACCGAGCACAGCCGGAAATTTCGGAGCAAGATCACAAAGAGAGGTCGAAGAGACGTAAAGAAACGCCTCAAAAGAAACGTGCGGTGGCCACATGCGATCAGTGTACTCAGACGGATTCGTCCGATGGGTATCAGTCTGATCGCGAACCTACTCGTAAGAGATCCGATTCTCGTAGGGCGGCTAAAGGCCGATAAGAGAATAGGAATCCTTCTAGCAGTAGACGTAGGAGTGGCCAGGCCAAGGTATCGTGAAGACGATAACCGAACGCACGATCAGACAGGGTCCGCACGAGTGCTGCGTATCTGAAACATGTCCTTTGATGGTGAGACCAAAAAGGACGCGGAAGAGTTTCTGAACCGTTTGCACAACTTCAGAAATGACAACGAGTTTTCAGATCGCAGGATGTTTAGTGTCATGCCCAATGTGTTCCCAAAATCAGCTCTGTTCTGGTATAGAACAGTTCAGCCATCTCTTTGAGATTGGCGTGATTTTGATATCGAGTTCCTCAATGAGTATGTTCGTATAATAAGTGACGAAGATTTACCCATGGAACTTTGATCAAGAACACAAAATGTTTCAGACCGATCATAAATAAGTTTAAATGCCGTCCCTCATTAGAACAACAGGTGAAGATGGCCTACTTGCAGATGAGGCCAGATTACCGTAGGTACATACCAGTACGATAAATCAGGAATTTTTCGGATATGACAAGCTACGGTAAAGAGTATGAGCAGCATTTAAGGGGTCAAGCCTGGGTTAAATGTTTTAAATAAATAAACAATTATTATTAGAATAAATTTTTTTTTTAATTCTTCTTACAAATTTATTTTTTTTTACATAATATATATATATATATATATGGGCTATTTCACGTCAAGTGGTACGATGAAAATTTTAAATCGCTCCAAAATTTGAGAACAGGCTGGAAATACCTTCAAGAAGATAGAAAAAAAATTTTAGGTGTTAAAAATAATTTGCCTAAGAGTTATTTCACCATGAAAAATGGAAATATTTCAATTTTTTAGAAAAATTTCTATTTTAAAAGCCATTTATCTCAAAATCTATTAATTTTTTTGAAAAAACATTACAAACAACTTTTGTTCAAAATAATCTTTAGAACTTATCTACCTGGGTTACAATTCTTAATTTTAAAATCTCGAAGAGATAGAACGACCGTAAATATTGAATATCAAAAAAAGGCGACCACGCCACGATCGATTTTGATCTAACACCGCTCAAAATATCACATTTTTCGAGAGCTTTCGAATGGCGGCGGTTAGATTATTGGCCAAGACTGCTGGTGTAAGTTATGCCTCATAAACCTCATAAAATCTCTAATTTTCATGTATTTTAGGGCATAACCTACAACTGCGGACTTGGCCAATAATCTAACCACCGCCATTCGATAGCTCTCAAAAAATGTGATGTTTTGAGCGGTGTTAGATCAAAATCGATCGTGGCGTGGTCGTCATTTTTTGATATTTAATATTTACGGTCGTTCTATCTCTTCGAGTTTTTAAAATTAAGAATTGTAACCCAGGTAGATAAGTTCTAAAGATTATTTTGAACAAAAGTTGTTTGTAATGTTTTTTCAAAAAAATTAATAGATTTTGAGATAAATGGCTTTGAAAATAGAAATTTTTCTAAAAAATTGAAAAATTTCCATTTTTTATGGTGGAATAACTCTTAGGCAAATTATTTTTAACACCTAAAATTTTTTTCTATCTTCTTAAAGATATTTCCAGCCTGTTCTCAAATTTTGGAGCGATTTAAAATTGTCATCGTACCACTTGACGTGAAATAGCCCATATATTATACTTTATATTTATCAATATAAAAAATGTTTATTATGTATTTTTAATCCTGGTTATTAAACTTATAATGATATTAAAAAATTGATCAATTTTTGCAGTTGCCGCAGGATATTGAAGCACTGAATGCATCTTTTAATGTCTAATAAGTCTTAAAATGTTCATGGATCATATGTTTACAGACTTATGTTTTTCTTTTTCTGAAAAAAAAATTAATAACAATGTATTAAATATAAAAGTTGATAATAATAAGAAAAATAGTGAATGTTATGTACGTATACGTACATAACATTCACATAAAACTTATCTTTTTGAAAATTGGGCAACATAAGTCCGTAGAAATATATATTTTAAAAGTTTCCCCAAAATTTCAAAGAGATTCATCAACCTGGCTCTGAAATATCCTGCGGCAAGTAAGCTAAAATCATTAAAAAACCATTAATGAGATAAATGCATTTAAAGTTTCACTTATTAGATTTAAAGTTTTACTTATTTTATAATTCTAATACCGTATTCTTCAGGTATTATACAATTTATATATATATATAATCTTAATAATATATATATTTAATAGGTTTATAATGCCTTTTTTCTGGTTTTATTAATATAATACTCAGTATATTTTTTTAATATACATGTATTATCTAAAATAATAGAAAATCAACTTCAAAAATCAGTTTCTTTATAAGAAGAGGAATAAAATTTTTTAAAACTACAAGAATACTTTGCTATTATTGAATATTAATGCATGATTATATGGATTTTAAACAATATTTTGATAAAAAATCATATACTATATTATATGATTATAATTTTTATTATAAGCATTAAATTTAATTAAAAATATGTAAAGAATGCAGTAAAAACAAATACTGTTTGACAGTTGTGTACAATATCTCTTTCTCTCTCTCTCACATGACAAGTCTTCCATAAGATTATTGATTTTTCGGATAGCCTTGTCACGTGATAGAGAAAGAGAGAGGCATATATAGTGTTACAGCTGCTAATGGAAGTGTGCACCAGCCACACGTTTGTAGTTCAGTTTTAAGCTATTATAATATCAAGTAGAATTATATATTATATATATTATATTATATAATATCTATATA
The DNA here is from genome assembly GCA_026168455.1 of Theocolax elegans. Classification (NCBI taxonomy): domain Eukaryota; kingdom Metazoa; phylum Arthropoda; class Insecta; order Hymenoptera; family Cerocephalidae; genus Theocolax; species Theocolax elegans. Next base: position 19,233,327 of record CM047429.1, on the reverse strand, counting down.
AAATAAGTAAAAAAAACAAGTGGTTTATAAAACTGCATGAACAAATTATATCAGATAAGTATTTGCATAACCTTAAATTTATATTTTGTTTATGTCAAGAAATTGATTCTTTGTTTCTCCATTTCAGCATAACCAATGTGTCAACACTTAGATATACAATATTTGCAGAATACAGATAAAATTATAAACAAGTGTTTTGTTATGCTCAGTGTATTTGTGCTTAGTGCGATATTATGTGGTTGAAGTTATTTTATATGTACTTATTTGTGAAAGTGTTTCAAACCTCCAATATAATTAGTATATTTCATGCCGAACAGTACCACTCTCTATATTCTTTTGTTTCTTCTTCTGGTCGCAATTCACATGCTCTGCAAAAAGATTGCTTTGGAGGAACGTCAATTACTTTTTCATTCTCATGCAGTATCAACACCTTGAAGAGAATTGAATCCTCGCTTCCTCCAAGAACCATCACCTGATACACTTATATGGCAATTCTGACTTGTTGAATCATATACTTGCTCGACAGTTGCTTTCATAGACTGTTTACCAACTTCTTTACAAACATTTTTTATCTCTGTATTAATAATGTCATAATTACTGTGAGAAACTGGACTCGGCAAATCCATATTTCCACAAAAAGTAACTAAACCAGCATGCCCATGACCAAGAGTTCTCATTGTGTACACTAACGTCTATTTATTTCATAAGCGTTACTTTTTTTCCAACTTTTCTACTTGAATCAATAACAAATACCTTAAAACAGTTTGTACATGTTATTGTTATTTTACTTCCCAAACCTCTCACATCAACTTCAGAAAATTTAACTGTACCATGACAATTCTGACAAACTAAAAATTCTTCTAATGTTGGGAAAAGTAGTGATATATCAATAATTCTATTTTCTGTGCTACTTTCTTCAATGGTATCAGTTTTTAACTTTTTACTTGATCTGGATCAATGTTGATGGAAGTGCATCGTAGTTGGTTCTTACTGATGCTGATAATTTTTTTATGAGCAGATGTACCAGGTATTCTATTACTTGAGTCTGGCATTTTTTTTACTGCTCTTTTTTTGTATAAACTTATAATTAATTTCTTAAAACTAATAAAATTTAAAGATAAAAATATACTTTTAATTTAAAATCCACTGAGTATTTACTAAAATAATGTAAATACTTTATCAATGCAGACAATATTTACTTCAAATAGAACTGTACGTATTTGTGCAGTATATTAGAGTAAAAGGAATCATTTATTTATTAACTATTAAATTTGAATCGTATGGTAAAGTGGATTTCTACTTTACCAAACTCTACGCTTGATAGTTGCTTCGTTTAATATACTTGTATGTAAACGTCGAAAACCTCGCAAATATTATTTTAGTTAAATTAAAATAAAATGTCTTTTTTTGCAAAAATAATTTTAGAGAAATAATGTCTATTGATGCTTACTTTATTTCAATTATAACTTGCGAAAAAATTTTTTGTTTTTTTTCAAATTTTGGGATAATGTTTTATGTGCGAAATACTTTAAAAAAAGTTAATAAAAAAAAATCGATTTTTTGAGCAGTTAACCCAGGCTTGACCCCTTAACCCGATTACGCCCAAACTGGTATAAAATGCTTTAATTTTCCAACCGCTACTTTCCTTAAGTAAAAGTGATTCAATCTTGATGAAAATACATGTATTTTTTCATTTTTTCCCGCTCTTTTCGAACCCGATCTTAGAATGACGGTATCTATCGCCATTTTTAAAATATGACGGTTTAAAGCTGAAAAAACACAAAAAATTTGACATTTTTTCCAAATAATCATGAATTTGACCTAGAAGCTGTTATCGGAGGACGTTTAAACTCTAAATTGGGTGGAATACAGGCCTGTACTAAAAGATAAGATAGGTAGAAAATCAAAATTCAAAATGGCGGCCACTGAAACGCCTATTTTTATGCACAGTTGTAATACGAAGATTTACGATTTTTTTTCTTGATAAGTTTACATTTTGCGAAAAAATTTTTTAGAATAAATGGTGTTTAAAATTAGTCGAAGAATATGTACGAATTTTTTCATAATTTTTTGATGATTTTTTTATATTTGCATTTTGGCCATTTTTTGAAAAATCCAAAAACCATTCAGAAAATTCTGAAAAAATTCACAATTGTAGAGAATATTGAGCATTCCATGATTCTCGGTATGGATTTTCTACAACATTGGAATATGGAAGTCAAATTAGGCGAAGCTATCTGGCGTATTGGCGAGAGTGATTGGAGAGACTTCGTCAGAGATACAGGTCATGACATTGATTCGAGGATTTCCGCTGAATGTGCTGGTATAATTGAGATACAAGACGACCAGCGGAAACAAGTCAAAGAGTTAGCTGAAAGCCTACTCTTGCCCTCGGGAGACGTCCACGGCTTTACGACGTTACCGGAGCACCACATAGAGGTTGAGCCTGGTGCAAGACCGGTTTGTCATAAGCCAAGACGTATGTCTCCCAAGGTCCTCGAATTTGTCCAGGGTGAGGTCAAAAAGATGTTTGACAAGGGCATTATTGAACCGAGTGCGAGTGATTGGTCAGCTGCTTCGGTCATCGTCCGCAAGGACGAAGGAAGTTATCACTTCTGTATCGATTATCGAGACCTTGATGCAGTCATAAAACGTGATTCTTATTCAATTGCTAATATGGATACCATATTGGATAAGCTGCAGAATGCAAGGTACATATCAAAAATTGATCTTAAGAAAGCGTACTTCCAAATATTAATGGCCGAGGCGAGCCGGCATTATACTGCATTTGCTGTACCCGGGTCGGGGCTGTGGCAGTTCACGAGAATGCGGTTGGGCTCATAAGTGCTCCTATGACCTTTGCATGGCTTATAGATGCAATTTTCGGGCCTAAGGTGGATCCTCATGTGTTTGCTTACCTAGATGACTTGATCGTCATTACCGAAACTTTTGGAAACCATCTAATATGGCTCGAATACGTACTAAGGAAGTTGAATGACGCAGGACTCGAAGTGAATTGAGAGAAGTGTGAGTTCATTGGGTACAACTTGGACGCGGGCGGCTTGAGGCCTGATGAGGAACGAGTAGCTCCAGTCCTTAACTACCCCACCCCTCGTAATGTCAAACAGCTGAGATCCTCCCTCGGGATGGTAGGCTGGTACTCCTGATTCATTAATCGAAAAACTGACATTAAAGTTCCCCTTACCAAGTTACTGCGTAAGGACGAGGCTTGGGATTGGAGCGAGGAGCAGGAGGAGGCAAATCGACAACTTAGAGTTGCGTGAGCTGAAGCGCCTGTATCAGCCCGTCCAGACATTTCTAAGCCATTTACCGTCCAAAGTTACGCTAGTGACTTAGCAATAGGTGCGGTGTTGACGCAACTGGAAGACGAGGGTTTTGAGCATCCAATTGTCTACGTCAGCCGATTATTAAATCGCGCTGAACGTAATTACATGACAACGGTATAAGAATGCTTGGCTCTCATATGGGCTATTAAAAGATTGAGACCATACATTGAGGCTTATCGATTCACGGCTGTGACCGACCATAGTGCTTTCAAATGACTTAAAAATCTCAGAGCGCCGTCGGGTAGGTTGGCACGATGGATACTTGAAATGAAGCAACGGGACTTTGAAATAGTGCATAAGAAAGGAGCCTTGCACTATGTTCCGGACGCGCTTTCTTGTGCCGTCAACCAAGATCCCGACGAAGAAGAGATTGCCTCGTTCGAAGTAATTACAGACCCATGGTATATTGCTGGATGAAACGATGTGCGCTCATGCACTCAAAAATTTCCGGAGTAGAAAATTGAGGATGATATGCTATATCGTTTTACAAATGATAAATTCTTGGACTCTGTAACAGAACGAGAAGAAGGCTGGCGTCTTGTTCTACCCTTAGAGCAGGGGAACCGAGTCTTAGTAGATGCTCATTTCCACCCATCTATGGGTCATATTGAAGTCGAAAAGACTCACAAACGTGTTGTAAACGGAATATTGAGAAACCCTGGGCTGTTGTGGTAGCAGATGTAATGGAGCTTATACGTAGTAAAAGTCAATACAAATACATCATAGTATTTCAAGACTTGTTTACAAGGTGGATAGAGCTCAAACCATTACGTACGGCGACCGGTAAGTTGAAAGCATTCGAGGAACTCGTAGTCTTCCGTTGGGAAACACCAGATTTCCTAATAACGGATAATGGAACCGAGTTTATCAACGGCAACATATTGCGAATGCTGGAGGAGTATGTCATAAAACATGTCAGAACCCCTTCTTACCGACCACAAGCCAACCCGGTGGAGAGAACTAATAGAACGTTTAAAACGATGATTACGACGTTTGTGGATTCGGATCCTCGTGGGTGGGACACACACTTGCACGAATTTCGCCATGCAATAAACACGGCAATGCAGTCAAATACAAAAGTCTCACCCGCGTTCTGAAACTTCGGGCGTCATCCACAACCGGTGAAGAGTCTCCACAGGGAAGTGGAAAAACAGGAATTTAAGATCCTGTCAAGAAATACATTGACGAGGAGCAAAAACGTCAAGAAAATTCCTACAACAGAAATAGACGTATTGCCTCGTTTCAGGTAGGAGATCTAGTCATGAGGAAGTGACGAACACTTTCCCAAGGTGCGAAAGGCATATCTGCTAAACTGGCACCAAGTATAACGGATTCTTCGAAGTTAAAGAAGTACTATCTCCAGTAATTCTGAGACTAGAAGAGTCTGGTCGGAAACGGACCGAGGTACATATATCTGATGTAAAAAGATGTACCACCTCGGGTTGTCAAGTAGAGCAGTAAGGGTTACGTATCGGTTCGCATGAGAACAGTTATCGAAGGTTGGGCCTGGTAACTGTATGCCATGTATTGAGAGTATGATGTTTGAGAATATTTGTGTGTGAGTGAATGGGCAATTCGTCAATTTATTTTATATTTTATTTATTCATAATTTATTTTTAATTATGACTAATAAGCTTCTGTTTTCTTTCAGCTCCCTGATGGACCCAAACGGCGAGTTGATCGCTCTGACAGAGCAAATGTTCCAACAGCGAGTGGTCGAGCGCGACAAAGAAGGCCACCGTCTATTTGAAAAGGAGGCGACCAGAAACCTTTGTGCAGCATCGTCGGACACCCGAGACCTGGAAGCAGGAGACGGTGTCACTCCATCTCCTCCTCAGCTCATACTACTGCCTCGAGGTACCTATAGATGACCCGCTCGCTGGATGTGCCAGTCTATGCGGGAGATCGATCAGGTACTAGTCGAGCTAGAAAGACGCCACGTGCCTCAACGGTGGACCTCTCGTCGTCGGTCGAGTCCACCCCAGTGGATCGGATGAAAGTGGATATACCTGCGGTATTATCACCGGGGTCATCCGCTAACATCTATCCCGCAGACTATGCTGAGAATCTGCGTGAGGCAGATTGGGAGCAGCAGAAGACCATCGCCGCAAACCGCCCACGCCGCAAGAAGAAGAAGTCTAGCGGCAATAGGCAATTGACGATGAACGACAACGAATCAGGAGTCTCTGCAACACCCCGAGCAACGATTCAGCCGTTCTCGGAATCAGGGACATCTGTCATGGGTCCAACGCAGGAGGGGAAACTCGACGTTGGGGTCGAGTCCCTGCCCAAGGAGGCGAAGACTGGGTCATCCGCATCTGGCCCAGTCATTACTAGGGGAATTGTCCTGCGACGACTGGTACCAATACAATTCGATCGGTCGATAGAACCCCCTAAAAACATTTTGTCTTAATTGTGGACGCGGAAGGGTGACTGTGAGGGAGTGCCCCAGATGTTCGGAGCGGCATGATATGTGGGTACGAGAACGGGGTTACTCCCCCTTCGCAACATCTAACCCCGTTGCACCGGCCGCTAAGGTCCCTGTCTTTCCACAGGCACTAAAGCGACCAACGCCACGGGCAGGTCCGAAGAAGTTGAAGAGGCGACGGGTGGAGACTGTCGCATGCAAGGAGGGCGCTAGGAAGGGCTCATGTGTGAAGCCTTCCAGCAATAAATCCTCCTATGCAGAAGTGGTGGTGGGTCGCCGTGTGGAAGAGGCGAATCGCCGCCAGGCCGCTGCATTTGGCTTGGACTGAACGGGGCCGTTCGAGCAAGTGAAGGCAGCCCTAAGTGCGATCGTCCAAGCCACAGCGGAGCAGAAGTCGAGGGAGTATAGAGAAAGCCTGAGCGCTCCCTCGACCAGCGACCAAGCAGCGGAAACAGAAAGGCAGGGACGCAAAGAGAGGGGGGCTCAGCCAGTCCCTCTCCAACGAGTCAGTGGGAAGGGTAGCACCAAGACCTCTGTTCCGAAACCTCGTGGGGAGCAATCGCATAAGGCTCGGCCTAGCGACTTGCGACGGCCCACCCCGATGGAAGTTGACGCTACGAGGATGGCTGGGCCATCTCGTCAGCCGACACCAAAGTCGGGAAATGGGTCTAAACCCCGTACATCTTCGGAAGTATCGGCTTCTTCAGCTTGGACGCCAGCACAATCCAGCAACTGATCAACGTCACTGATCGAAGAGAGAAGAGGACAGCGCGCGGTCTCGAATAGATTGTGCCTTGCGACTAGGTCTTCCCGATAGTAGTAGAGTCTAGCGGGGGGGGCTTTGTGTCGGAGATCATCACACAACTATTCGCGGCAGAGAAAGCATTTAAATTCATTTTAATTTTAAGTCGTCGGAGACTTTGGTATGTCAAAGCCAACGGACGACATTTGTTTACTTGAACAAATGTGTACATTTACGCGCGCAATAGTACGTAGGGATGAGAGCGCGAGAGAGTGTGTGTGTGTGAGTTTCCCACTCTGATCCCTTTTTCGAAAAATTAGGCAACTGCCTAGTCAGTACGTCCCGATCCGCCGCTAGAGGCGGACAAAACTGTCCGGCGTCTACGTATTTATTGTTTACGTCTAAGGAAAACTGCGTGAGGCGCAGAAGCCGCGAGTGAGCCGCGAGTGACTTTTTGGTATGTGAATAAGATCGGGAAGCGAGTGTGTGTGGACGCGGTTCGCGAGACACTCGCCGCGACATTGGGCCGCCTTTCACCACCGCAGCCGACGTCGGCCTCCGTTGCCCAGGAGGCCAAAGGGACACGTATCGGCTGGGCTATCCGCGGGGCGAATCCCGGTAAGTCTTATTAAATTACCGCGCGTTTCACCCCCTTCCCCGTGTGTATTTTTGTGTGAGACTTCGGTAGTGTATTCGAGTACACGGGTACCCGAATAGCGGAGATCGGGGCATAGTCAACCGCAGGCGAGTAACTCGATCCGGTTGACTCCCGCTACTTCCGCCCACGCGAAACAACATTTGTCGCAGCACACGGCCTGCATGGCCAATTGTTATATTGTTTAATTAAAATAAATTTTTCTTTTATTTTTATTTTAACTATTTGTGTATAGTTATTTTTCTCCCCGCTACCGCCGACATTCTATTAATTTTTATATCGTGTCGAGGCAAGGAGAATCGCCCGAATCCTCCACACCGTTCGTCCCAGCGAACTCGTGTTTCTGGCGACAGCCCGCAGTTTGCGAAAAATAAATTAATTGTGTGCGCGGTATTAGGCAACGCGGTTCAACGGTTTGTATTAATTATAAAAATTAATTATTTTTACCGGGTATGCGAATACTACGTCACAATATATTTATATTGATATGAATAATAGAAAAAGATTTTTTCGCCTGACCGACGTCCCCGCATTGTGAAGGACACCCAGGATTAGGAGGTAGGGAGAGGAGGTCAGCTTCTGCATTTATGCGAATCAAAGGTCCTCTCTTTTCTTTTCTAAAGTAAACGATTGTATTTAATACTATCGGTCGTAAATACCCCAATTCTTTCGCCTTACCCACAGTTACTGATCAAAGGGCATGTACAGCCTTTGGTCAAAGCGGTCTAATAAATAAAGATGATTCGCTTCCCTCCCCAAGAATACCTAACGTTGTTTTCTCTTTCAATAGAAAAGACTTCTCAACTATGGTACCTCTCACTGAAGGCAAAGTAACTTTAAAAACTATTTCCCTCGAAAAAGTAGGGCCAGCAGACACTGCTGAAACATTTCCAGGATCGCTGTTAGTATTTGGGGTAATAGCCACACTTCTAGAACGCGGAATCCACGGACGAATTTCAATAATTTGTGAGTTAGTAAGCGGTAAATTTAGAATTCATCGGTAAACCCGAAAGTAATAGCTCATTTTCATGCTTAATCAAGTTCAAGGGAACATCAGACACTTGTAACGTAGGGCCACATGCATTCTCACGCAACGCTTTAACACCATCTTCAAGTTGAGTAATACAGCCATCCAGCTCATTCAATCGCTAATTCTTTGAGGATTTTATGTCGTTAACACGTTCGCGCAACGAGAATAATTCATCACTTATTAAATTTAGCTTCGAGTCAACGACGTCTACTTTATGTTCGACACTCTCAGTAAACGCTGAAATAGAGCGCTCGAACTGAGTAAACCACGTCGTATGAGCATCCGCCATCTCAAGCGCTTGGCACTCGTTGAAGTAGAGGGGAGGGCAGCTCTAACCACGGTCTCACCGCTCACCGCAGCATTCACAAAATCCAACCCGGGAGGTGCTGCCCACACGCAATTTACATCCGCACCAGCGTTCACGGCCGCGAGACTCGCTCTGTACATATGGCAGCACTTACGCACACTGAACCCCGGCATATTCGCTACGCAATTTGTGTGCATAATATTGCTACACTCGGAACATACCTCCGAATAATCCTTCCTGGTGATGCGTATTTTGCACACGAAACAGACTCTCGCCGTCGCCATAATAAACCAGTGCGCCGAAGTAGTCAAGCAAGAATATCCAATAGAGAGAAGAGCCCTGGGATCCTTCCTTCACTTCCAGCAGAGGCGCTGAGATAGCCGACGATGTGCGCAGAAAATCTGCCGCCTTTTTGGATACGCGAAAAGTTCCCCAGCGCCTAACCTCACTTTCCCAAGAAGATTTATTCGGTAAGATTACAGCGGGTAAACCAACTGCTTTGAAGAACTTTATTAAAAAGTAGAAGCAGCAGTCGGTTTACTTTCCAATGATTGATACTGGAAAACTAGATAGCAGGTGTGAGAGGAAGTATAATAGTATAAACAGAGGTATATAATAGTATATATATGTAGTATATATAATAGTATAACAGAAAGAGATAGAAAGAAAGAGCTAAAGACAGAGTAAGAGTGAGAGAGAGAGAGAGAGAGAGAGAGAGAGAGAGAGAGAGAAAGCGTGAAAGAGTAAGAAAGAGAGAAAGTTTTAAATATCACAGTCGCAGAATCAATGCAAATACGAGTATCACTGTAAGTTAGTAAATAAACTATAATACAAATAAAATAACTGTCAATACATCTATCAGTCACGATACTAATATACAATTTAAAATTGAACAGCACACAAAGCAATCATTCATCATCACATTCTCACATCATCTAACATCCCTTAAATACTTTGAATGAATGAATGAATGAATGAATTCACTCAAAATTCATCCCATAAATACATTCACTCATAAAATAGGTGTATATGCGACGGAATAAATACAATCAATACCTTAAACATACAATAAATTAACATGAAAATGACAATAACGCACTAATATATTGCCAGAAGGTGCCCCCTAATGGCCGTCTTGAAGCCTCTAAGAGACGATAAGTTCCTAATCTCTGCTGGCAGTGAGTTCCATAGATGCGCACCTTGAACCTGCAAAGAGCGTTTACCAGTTTAAGTGCGCATCACAGGAGGCATCATTTCCCTACGTGGACCCCTCAAATTGACTCTGGGAACATATCTGAGGAATGAATTCTCCACATATTGTCGAACATGCATTCGTATCAATTTGTACATCAGTACGGCCATGAAGTAACTCCTCCTTGAATCCGTACGGAGCCGACCAAGGGACTCCCTGTGAGGGGTCACATGATCATCCCTCCCAACACCACACACATAGCGAATAAACCAATTCTGTAGCGTCTGTAGTCTGTTGCATATCTCCTGCGAAGCATCCAGCACAACTATTGAACAATAATCAATATGCGGGAAAAGCAAGGCCTCAGCAAGTCGCTTACGCAAAATCTCATTTGTATATTTGCTGAAAAAACGCAGACTATATAAGACTCTATTTATTTTCTTTGTGACACAGTCTAAGTGCGATTTCCATGTCAATTGATAGTCTAGGGTAACCCCCAGACTCAAAACAGTATCACTGAATGGAATGCGGACACCATCACAAAGCTCTATATGTGGCCGACCATCTTTGTAAAATTCAGAACACTATCTGCGGCATTCAAACAGAATCGCTTGTGCTTTAGAGCTGTTAAGCCTTAGTGAGGCATCCGCAGCCCACTTCGACAAGCAACTTGCGACATTCCGAAGCCGCGCCAGTCCCCCATCAAGATCATCAAACGGTGTCTGAATATATACCTGAATATCATCAGCATACAGTATGTACTGGACACCCGCAGAAGCAAGTACTTCACGTAAGTCATTGATATACAAACAAAAGAAAAAAGGCCCCAGGACCGATCCCTGTGGGACCCCTAAGTTTGTTGCAATCCATGGTGAGACAGCATCTGAAGAAATGACCGCCTGTTTACGGCTTGAAAAATAAGAATTTATCCACAATAAAGCAGATCTAGAGAAACCCATGAGTTGCAACCGGCGTAGTAATCGAGTTGGAGAGATACAGTCAAATGCTTTACCAAAGTCAAACAGTAACAGCAAGGTCACCAATTTTTTATCAATCCCTACTTGTATATCCTCAGTCAGTTTTAGTAAGGCTGTCTTCGTCGAGCTGTAGGACCTGAAACCGGTCTGCAACGGGTCCAACAACGAGTGTTTTTCAAGATACTCTCTCATTTGCTCCAGATTAATCTTTTCCAGCACCTTAGACAGAAAACTCGAAAGTGCTATTCGGCGAAAATCAGAACGAGAAGATGGTGTTTTGCACTTCTTTAGCGGTATAATGTGAGCTTTCTGCCACAGCGCCGGAAAGATACTCCCAGATAAGGAAGAGTTGAACAGCCTCACAAGGAGATTCCCAATCAATGGTAAAGCCTTTATTATTACACTCTGCGGAATGCCATCTGCTCCCCGTGCTTGCGAAGAAAAATGCGAAATCGCCAGTAGTACATCAGCAATGCCGATTTCGTAGAAAGTAAATTCCCTTTCATCAGCACTCTGGATGATTAATCGACGCTTCGCAGAATTCTCCACAGAAGAGACCGACGCACCCGCAAAGTGCCTATTCAAATCCTCCAATGAGAAACCACTCAACTCCTCCTGTTTCCCAGGAAGAAGTCCTAGGTTGCGCAGTTCCCTCCAGATATTGTGGTTTGAGAGAGCATTAAAAATTCTATTTTGATAAAAAGCTGTGTTTTTAGTCTCAGTCATTTCGTCAACAATTTTTCTTAGCGCCAGAAATTCGTCATATAGTCTCGTGTCTCCGGTGCGTGTATAACGTCTGAAAAGTGCATTGCATGTACGCTGGATTTGGTATAACTCTGCATCCATGTAAGCTGGCTTTAATTTCGATGTTTTCAGTGTTTTTATCGGAGCAAGTTTATCAATTGCCTTAGTTAGATTACCGCAGAGACACTCCAGCGCATGCTCAACACTAAAGTCTGTATCGTCAAAGGGCGACTAATCACAATGTTGCAGCACTTCCATAAGCTTCTTCTCAGAAATTTTCTTAAAATCTCTGTAGACTATATTTTTAGGAGCTGAACTCAAAATTCTGTTATATGCAATTGAAATAGAAATAATGTTTTGCCCATTGTGAAAGGTCGCTGGTACATTGTCCGAGTCAATAATGGTATCGTTATCGTCCAACAGAATTACGTGCAACTATGTGCGCGATGTTAGCGTGAAATGTGTGGGTCCATGCTGGACCAACTGTAGAGAAAGCTCTGCAATAAAATTGCGCACGAATTTTGCATCATCACCATCCCTCAAAAAATCAGCATTAAGATCTCCCATTGTAATTTTGCTACTGTAATCAAGACAATATCTTTTAAAAGTATCTAAGAAAACACTATCTTTAGTACAAGCGACATTTGGAGGGCGGTATATCACAGCTACAAGTAAAGATGGAGCATCCCGGTCCTGAATTTCGCAAAAAATAAACTCGGGTATACCAGGCTTACCGCGCTGCTCCGTTTTTGTTAATGCTAAAATTTTACATTTCAAACCATCTCTTACATATAAGGCCTCTCCGCCACCCAAAACATTTCCATCCTGTCTGATGACTGAGTAACCTTTAATCTGGATGATATTATCCTCCACTTTAGAGTCCAGCTTGGACTCAGCAACACCAAAGAAATCAAAGGAGGGATAATTATATAGAAACTGACGGGTCTGCTCAATGTGAGCCCTAAGAGAGTTAACATTGAGAAAACCCGCCTTCAACCTACCCGAAGAACCGTGTTTATGATTAGGCTCTCCAGTACTATCTCGCTGCAGTCATTTCTTACCATTATTATTATTATTTTCACTAGTGGAAGCAGTGGTGGACTTCACAGGGTTATTAGCGCTGTTCAGATTTTTCATATTACTTTGCTGTTCACTGTTAGCTTGATTATTTTGCATACTGTTCTTACTTATCTTAGCGTTTTTATTTTTATTTTCATTTGACATCTTACAAGGACTCACTGCCTCAATTGCATTTATCTCCTCCGCATGATGTGCACCACCACCTACACTAGGAATTACATTATTATTTATAGAAACTAAATCACATTCTATTGCTAATTTCTTAAGGTCTTCTAAATTGCTCAACCTATGAGCTTGTCCTCCCTCACCAGCTTTAACAAAATATTTACCCCTTCTGTGCCACACAAACATGAAACTCAATTTCATAACAGATTGTTTTAAATTTTTAAATGTACGATATTTATTTTTATCTAAGTATTCATTAATAAAAATCGTGGAACAAGGTAATGCAGAAATCCAATCGAAACGATTTTTGTCTAAGTTATTTATATTAGAGAGAGAGAGTCGCTAGAGTCTGAGCTGCGTTCACATAAGGCGGTCTACATCTTGTCGGGTTGATGGTTTTAAGAGGAGTAAGTAAGTCCACAACCGCTGATATATTATCACAGACATCCCAGCGCAAGTTCAGTGCCAATTTCAGCAACATGAAAAGGCGACCGATCACACTGGGAATGAAAACATTTAAAATTATTGACAGGAATATTTTTAAAATCGCAATAAGTACTAGGATATGTAATAGTGTAGACTTGTGAAAGATCATTATAAAGCATAGTGGCGGAAATAATATAATGACCATTGTGATAGGGCATATGGATATTACCAAGATCAACAATTGAGTCATTATCAATTTGACAAAAATGACATCCAACTAAGTACCCGAGGTAGAGGTGAAATGCGTATGTCTATGCTGAACAAGTTGCAAAGAAAGTTCCACTGACAAAATGCGAACGAAGTTAGTATCATCACACTTCTTAAGAACATCGGCATTCAGATTGCCCATGATAAATTTTTGACTATTTTCAAGACTAAATTTGCAGAGATTATTTAAAAAGTCTGTTTCACCCACGAAGGCAATCTTTAGTGACCGATAGATAACGACAACAAATACAGGAGATGAACCACCCTCTTAAATACTGCAAAAAATATATTCAGGTATGCCTGGTTTAAAAGGAAGCTCGATTTTAGATGTCGATAGTACTTAACATTTAAGGCCCGATTTTACCTATAAGGCTACCCCACCACCAATGAAATTTCGGTTTTGCCTAATTACCATATAATCCTTTATCTGAATGACGATATCCTCAATCCTCGAGTCAAGCCTAGACTCCCCTACACCGAAGAGCTCATAGGAGGTCTGTATCAGTAAGAACCTGACGAACTTAGATCAATATAAGCCCTGAGAGAGCTCACGTTGAGAAAGCCCGCACGCAATCTCCCAACATTGGTATCCCTCGACCCTCCAAAAGCACTCCCATGCAGTCAATTTTCTTTAAAAAGTACGTTATTATTATCATTATTACTGTTCTTGATATCATCATCATTATCATTATATCATTGTTATCATTATTATTATTCGCTTGTAAACAATCGGTAAGGATGGTGTCATTTATTTATTTATTTGTTTATTTATGTGAGAAAATTTACTTTTGCTTTTATTTTTATTTTTTCCATTACTTTTACTATTATTACTCTTAATTTTGCTTCTAGTATTATTTTTAGTTTTAGTAATCCTTTTTGTGTCTTTTTTGTGTCTTTTTTACTCTTTTTTACCAGTATATCAGCCGTGTTATCGTCCCTGCCTGACATTTCGTGATACATATTTTGTTCATCATTTTTCGTACCCTTAATAATTTCAATAGTTGCCTCAGCTAATCTTCCCAGCTCCGTCAAATTATTAGAAATGAGGGCAGCTGTCCCTCCCCGTACTTTAACGTACAAATTGCCAAATTTATGCCAAACACACTTGAATTTCAGTTTTTTAGCAGAAAGTTTCAGTTCCTTGAATTTCATTCATAGTTTACCTTATTTCTCTAACAATTCTGTGAGCAAACATATCTTTTGAATAGTTTGATCTTTTAAAAGCAAACGAAAGTTTAAATAATAACTCTTGATGCCAGCTTCCTACCCGTTTTTGGAAAATAATTATCGGTAAGCTAGAACTTAAGTTATTTTAATTATCGTAAAGATTTTTTCCCTTGATTTTAAGCAAATGTCGAATATCTTTACCCATAAGGCCCTCTGGACTAAATCCTGAGAAACGGGTCTTATTTGGGCTAAAGAATCATATTACATAGTTTCAGATAAATTCTTTTCTCAAAAGCCATCTCTTCTTCTTGTAAGTATTGATAAAAAAATTTATCAGTTTGTATAATGTTATCAGTACATCCATTATCTAACAACCAGTTTATTTTATTACCATTTTTGCTAGCACTGTTAACATGATTTACGTTACGAACTTTAATATTCTATGCTTTTCTTGAGAGATAGTATAAAAATAATTTTGATCAGCATATGCTTATTTGTCTTCGTTGCAAATTTAAGTAGATATTGATTAGGATTGATAATTGAATTAAGCTTTGTCTAGCTCACCTCTGGGTTGACCTTGTTCTCTGTCTCTTCCTCGGCTTCTGTAGTTTCCTCGTTGATGTCTTCATTAGTGTTGACCTAGTTGGCCTCAATTGAATTCTGCACGTCTGTTTTGGTTTCTTTGTTGTCATTTCCAATAGTCCCTCTTGAAATAACCAAATGAGCCGAAGTTGTGATATTTTTCTTTTAAATCGGATTCTTTAGAACTCAAATTTTTATGTTTTATTTTTGACTTTACGTAATCCACCGTCCTTTATTCTACGAGAATCACATCAATAAAATTTCCAGTGTAACTGTACGTTGACGGTAATGCTCTGAAAAGATAACTCGTTTTTTTTTCAATTCATTTAATGTTCCAACAAATGAGTTGAATTCGTTTACTGGTCTTTTAAATTCAATAACAAATTTTTTAATTCAACTATAGTCTTTCAATTTGATTCCTTCAATTTTTCTTCTACATATAATTTGTAAAGCTATAGGCTGAGTCATATCCATTTTTTCTAATTTTTCTATTATTTCAAAAGCGCTTTACACTTGCGAACATAGTCTAGTTGCTTATACGGTATCGCAATTATAATTATTGTTCTTGCTTTCAATTGTATTCTCGGTGATTGCACTTACTGTTGGACCTTTACTTTCTTTGTATGTAAATAATAAAATAATTTTTATTCGCCAGCTTGATTGATTTATTGAAACGTTATTGGGTAATAGGGGTAATACCCCGTATATACTAAAAGATTGTATGAGTATAGCGCTTAGTATGTAATATAATATCATCATATAAAGTATAATAATGAAATGAAAAATTAACAATAGTCGTCGCAAAAAAATAAAATTCTAATACAATAGATAAAGAATAAAATAAATAAACAAACAATTAAGACGCAATATAAATGAAGATTACTATATACTAATAAAGAGAGTCCACACCCTTTGGGAAACGAATCATTACCAAACTCTAGGATATGATTTCTATTTTTTTTTTTTATTCTAGATTTGTGTGCCCTCTTTTTTCCTGGCACTTCCTACCGTTTATCCCCTGGAGACTTTAACGGTGTCCACCTACCACCTATGTGTAGGTGCTTTATCCCTCCCTTAAAAACCCCACCATCTCGCATTCGCCCGGGATTATGCCCGTGGATGAGGGAAACCTGTGAAGCAGGGAAAACCTCACCCGAGATGGCCGGTGTATTCGAAACATTCTTTTTGGGTGTCAAAGTCACATTGCGTAGGCCTTGACACCGAAACCGAATGTTTCACACCTCCCGTTTACGTTGTGAAATGTGAAAAAACACCTAACCCGCCACGAAAGCCAAGCGACCAAGAGCGTCACCCATCCACTTGGGCACCGCGCTCAATACTGCTTTACTTCCGTGACCGGCCGAGGTGCGTCTCCGCTACTCCGCCACCGCGTCGGTGATATGATTTCTACTATAAAAATGTGAAGAAAGCCGGGGTTCCAGATTCCAATGCCCTTTTTTATGCTACATATAAGCAAATAACAAAAGATCTCGCTGAAAAAACTATTGAATTTGATTGCTTATAACTCAGAAACAAGTAAACATATGCATTCAAACGAAATTTTAAAAGAAAACTGAGATTGAGCAGATCTGTTATAAAAAAAAAAGAAGTGCAAATAACTAAATTTGGTCAAAACTTCTGAAAGAAATAAAAATTAGACGAAATATTGTCCTAAATAAATCAACAAATTGCAATGCTAAATTCTCGATAAAATTTCGTCCAATTTTTATTTTTTCCATAACTTTTGACTAAATCAAGATATCTGGGCTTCTTTTGTTAAAAAAATATCTACTCAATCTCAGTTTTCTTTGAAAATTTGGTGTGAATGTATATCTTTACTTGTTTCCGAGTTATAAGCAATCAAAATCAATGGTTTTTTAACGAAATTTTTCTTTATTTGCTTATATTTATCATAAAAAAGGGCATTGGAATTTAAAATCCTGGCTTACTTTATATTTTTATAGTAGAAATCATATCCAAAAGTTTGGTAACGATCCGTTTCGTAAAGGGTGTGGACTCTTTTTGTAAGCAAAGCAAGCTTATGCTACATAAATATAAACATAAATAACACAGCAAGATAAAATAATAAAGCGCTAAACTAAACTATACATAGATCGAACGGTAACAAATAAAATAATAAAACTAGACAGGCTAGACATCCGACAAAGCAGGGCACTCAAATCCTTCGCAGCTAATCCTCGCATCCTAAGCTTGACAATCAAACTCTGAGAGGTAAGATGAAAGGGTGGATTGGAATGAAGAGAGTAGGAGTGGTTCGAAGTCGGTACAGGGGAGATCGTTAATGAGGCGAGAGGCCATGATAATAAAAGAGTTATTTATGGGCTTCGGTCCTGGGAGGAAGGTAGACAAGAGACGTAGGTGGGTGATGCGAGGAGGACCGGGATGTAAAAGATGCATCGCGTAGAATGAAATGACGGGCAATATAGGACGGGGATCTGTGAGGGATGATGTTAAATGCACAGGAACCGATGAAGATAGATCTTCTGAACTCGACCGACAGCCAACCTAGCCTTGAGACGACAGGGCGTCACATGCTTACGCCAGAGGATATTCCCCACACACGAAGCGCACACACGCCTTGAGTAAGCGATGAATTTTTAAGTTCTTAGTAGCATCGAGGTCGTTAAACACCGCACATGCGTAGTTGAAATGCGGGAAAATAAGTGCTTCGACAAACTTCTTCCTATTTTGAAGCAAAAGCGCGCGCTTAAAGAACGTTACATAGTGAAGGATCCCATGAACTCGTTGGGACACCAATGCAATCTGACGTGACCAATCCAGGGTAGGCGTTACCAAGATCCCTAGCGATTTAACTTCAGACTCATAATTAAGAGGATGTCGTAGCTATAGCATCCATCAAAAGTTGTTCGATCTCGAGGTTTCGAATAGCGCTGATATTATCAAATTAATTTAATTGCAACATTACTCTTGGCAGTAAATATAGCATTACGGCAGATATAGACTCACTGAATACGAGAAGTATTACACATTTCTTCATCGCCAATTTGAAAAATCATAAACTCCGGGGAGTTGGATGATACTGGGTCTGAATGTGCCACGCGCCTAACATCAAGATTATGCCTGATATAAGTCGCGACCCCCCCCCTCCTTACCGATTAGGTTCAATCTGTGCAGCGTATAGTTTGAAAGACGCAACATGTCGGAGGAGTCCAGTTCGGTGAGAAAGGTTTCGGTGAGGGCAATGGTATCGTAATTATGTGGGAGGACTAAGATTTAATGGAGCAAATATGAGTTTTTATGCGTTTAATATTAGCATGGAAAATGGTAACTGAAGTGTTAGGGGTTGATGCCTGACCAGTTAACGCTCACTTGGATAAGGAAGAATTAGAAACTAAAAAGTTAAGAAAGTCCGATTCTATGTACATTGGAAAGAACTTGTCCCCCTTGAACTAGTTCCTAATTAATGATCTAGCGTAGCCTAGATCAGCCGAGCAACGTAGCGCTTTAGACCATTAATCATGCAGAAGTGTGAGCCATAACGCACGTAAGAAAAGCGAGGACATTCCGCCCATGCCGAAAATTGCAATTGCAGATACTCCTTCGAGGAGACACGCCTTCTCCAAGATGTGGTCCCTGGTCGAGGGAGATTAGATCCAGAGTACAAGTCTTCTGGTGGTAGAATCAAGGGTTGTGCTCGAGGTCGTAGAACTCGAACTCTGTCTATTACGCGCGAGACAGGGGGCATAATAGTTTTTAAGATAATATTTTTCGAACGATCTCCCCATCAGAAATGTTAAGATTCTTGGGGACGCCCAGAACTAGTAATTCACATGAGTCCCTCCCCGAGAACGAAATAGACTCCGAATGGCCAGCAGGTGCATCAGCCATAGATTTGCAGATATCCGCATTAACATTTTCAAGCGCCCCCAAACGATCCGAAACTGTGGCAAATCTCGCGTCAGTTGACGATTCGATTTGGGAGACCCGAGAGTTGCGATCTCAGATCTCGCACGCCAAGTCCCGATCCGAAGATTCGATACGCGAGATTCGCATGCTTGAGATTAGTCTCAATACGGTTCGTAAACTCGGCGAACAGAACGGCTATATTCGTGGTACTGGTGGGCTGGGCAACGGGTAAGCCTGGGCAACTTTCTGAAGACGCGGTTCCGCGGGGTTGCTTAACAACGTGCGAGCACGGCGGCGAATTGGACAAGGCCACGCGCTTGGTTGTCCCTGTGGTGGGGACATACATAGTTGCTTAAGATTGCAGGCGCTGGAAGCAAGAATGCACTGTCCGTTCCGAGCGACGCACTTCGCTACAAGTGGTTGTAACGAAGAAAATAGGTAATCAAGTCTCTTACTTGTGAGAGTCTGATAAGTTAACAGATCTAAAAAATACTTGCGTCTTTTCTCCACAGATAACCAATTTAGTTTATTATAATACATTTCGAGCATGGCGTCTTTCATCGCAAACATTTAAATGGCTCTGAGGTTTTATATTTATGTATTCGGGTAAATCATTGTAAATAACGTACGCGTAATCAAAATGAGGTATAAATAGCGCCGTAACTAACTTAATTCTAAGAGAAAGGGAGAGAAAATTTCCCCTATTTCGCAACTTATGTATTATACCATGGACTTTAGAAACGTGTGAGTTTCAGTGGAGAGAGAGAGAGAGAGAGAGAGAGAGAGAGAGAGAGAGAGAGAGAGAGAGAGAGAGAGAGAGAGAGATTGATTAATGTTTATTATGCCTAAGATGTATACATCCATAAGGCAATTTCGTAATTAGTACATAGTTTATATAAATTAATTTAAATTTGTGGCGCTTGCGTCTGGTTACAATACTTTCGTGTGACTTCACACATATATAAGGATAAGTATTATAATAGGCTAATGTTTTAATCTGGGTAATTCATACCATTATGTAAAGCACTTGAATCACTAATTTTACTGTATAGATGTATATTGCTCATGTTCTACTTAACAATGCAGTATAAATAACAATAACAGTTTATAATTAAATCAATATTAGCGATATCTTAACGCAGTAATTTCTATCTTTTTCGCCTTTACGCTATGGTGGCTTGTCTAACTCAATAATCGACTAATTATATACAAAATGTAAATTAAAAATAAAATATAAAATATAAAAGTAAGAATGTAAAACATAATAAAGTAAAAAATATAAGTATAATTGGTCAATTTGCGGCAGTACTTTTGTTCAAATTGTCGAATTGTGGCACCTCACCACTAAGCAGGAAGGCCATTAATCTGCTTCTAAAGAGACCAATATTCGAACTCAGGCGCAACTCAACAGGTAAGACATCCCAAGTATTCATTGCTTATAGTGTAAATGATTTTTGAAAAAGCGATGTGCGCGGAATAGGTCTTTCGAAATTCGACTGTTGTAGACGCGAAGAACATCGCAAATCGTTGCGGAAAGAGTGATTGATTGATTGATAACTATATTTATTTGAGCCAAAGTTGATACAACCGGATGGCTCTAATCATACAAAATAGAACATACAAAATAAATTTGACAACTATTCACACTAAAATAAAATTAAAATAAAAATAAAAAAATAAAAATAAAAATAAAAATAATCTTCATCGCAAGCATTAGACATAAAATCGGATAAATCGCTATCCATCCTCGAGGAGAAAGTTTTTATAACACATTTTAAAAATATTTACATTAGAACACTCTCTTATTCTAGATGGGATATTATCCCACGTTTCCATAGCTAAATAACTAAACGAAGATTTACACGCAAGAGTCTTAACATTAGGTAGGTTAAAAACAGTATTTACTCGTTTGGATCTACGCAATTCATTGCCAACAAAAGCCAGCTTATCAAATAAATATTGAGGTGTTTGGGTGGCCAACAATTTATACATAAAAAGACCAAGGAAATATTTCCGTCGAACATTTAATGGAAGCCAGTTTAGCTGATCATAGAAAGGCTGCAATGCTACCTCACGTTTTAGATGGAAAATGAATCTAACAACGGTATTACACATGCGTTGAACTTTAGTATTAAGATAAGATGGAAGATCTAAAAATACGAGACAAGCATAGTCAAAGTGAGGAATAATTAACGCATTAGCCAGCAAAATTCGAGCACGCACAGGGAGATAACTGCCTTTGTAACGTAAACGATACAGCGCTCCATATATACTAGTAGAGATTTTCGCTATATGTGCATTCCACGATAGATCACTAGACAAAATAACGCCCAAGGACTTAACTCTAGTGGACAAAGGTACACATATATCACCTACTATAACAGGTGGTATATTGACATTCTTCAATCTCAGCATCATTTGCGTGGAAGCAAACAAAATGGCTTCAGTTTTTCCGACGTTTAATTTTAATCCATTTTCTTGAGTCCAAGCAATAATAGAAGCTATATCCTCATTCAATTTTGCAAATGTGTAGACTAGATCAGATGGTTTGCATTGGATATAGATCTTAAGATCATCAGCAAAGTGCATATGCTTCGTAAACTTGATGACACGAGCAATGAAATTTATATAAATAAGGAATATAATAGGTCCAGGTGTGGAGCCTTGTGGCACACCAGAAGTAACGGGTAGAAAACGAGATGCTCTCTTATCCAATCCAAGTGTAGCTTGCACACGACCTGACAAGTAAGAATGAATCCATACAATAGATTTCGATGAAAAATTCAATTCGACCAGCCTAGATAATAAAATAACATGATCTATCGTATCAAATGCACGAGACATATCAAAGAGCACCATAATGGTGACCAGACCATTTTCAAACCCATAACGTATATCATCAGTGACTTTTAGTAAGTCAGTCTGAGTACTGAACCCACTTCTATATGCTGATTGATAGGGTGAAAGTTTAAAGGTAGATTCCAGATAATTCACTAATTGTTTGGTGATGAGAGAATCAAAAACCTTAGCTAAATGAGGAAGATGAGCAATCGGACGAGTATCGGCTGGAGAACGTGGAGAACTACGCTTACTAAGCGGAAGAATAACGGATTTTTTCCAACCATCAGGGTATTGACATTGATCAATTGACTTATTAAATAAATCAGTAAGAAAAGGAGCAATATCATGAATAATGTCTTTAAAATAATTAAGAGATAAACCATCATTACTACGACTTCTCGACTTCGTTAGACAAATTTTCATAGTCTTAATAACTTCATTAACATCCACATGGCTAAAAGAGAAGGAGCTAACATCATCATTACGAACTAAATCAACAATATCCTGTAATTTATTCAAAGAGCAAGGCGGATGACAACAAGCAATGTTTGAATAATAATCATTTAAAATATTCACATCAAAAAACTGCAACGGGGATTCAAGACTTCCTCTTAACAATCCATGGGTACGCAAGATGCCCCAACACTTAGTAGAATCAGGCAAATTAGAGAAAGAGTCAATAAGATATCTACTGCGAGTTTCTTTAATCAGTCTTTTTATGGATTTTCGAAGTGTATTATACTGAGAGAGCAACGCACCATCATGCAGTCGTCTCGCACGTCTATACAAACGATCACGATCTCTACATTTACGTCTCAGATCCTCAGTGAACCACGGAGCTGGCCTCCTTCTCATCACACACTTTCTCATAGGGGCGTGAGCATCCAGTTGCTTCAATGCATGTTCATTAAACTCTTGTAAAATGACATTAACATTTACATTAGGTTCATCACATAATCGACGACCCCGATCAAGTCCAGATAGTAAGGAATTGAGAAAAGAATCTGCGTTAAAACTACGAAAATCACGCGACAACCAAGCAAATTCAGATATATGGGCATGTAAGATGAAATCAATAACTAAGAAATCATGGCAATTTATAAACGGAGCATGAGATTTATAAAATGACTTAACCTTGCTTTCCGAGTCAACTACAATAGCATCCAACCAGGTTTCAGTGTGATCTCGATGGTGAGTTAATCCAAATGGAACAAGATAAAGATTATAATCTAAGATAAGATTACGTAGGTGTGTAGAATAATAGTTATTAGTATGTAAGTCTGAGTTCAAATCACCAGCAATGATAACGTCAGTAAATAAATGAATAAAATGACTCAGCATCATAAAAACAGCCGATAAAACATTACCCTTGGGTCGACGATAAACAGAGACAAATAAAATTTTTTGGCCTGGATTAGGAGATAATTCAAGAAATAAAAATTCATTCATATTAATATCTGAGATTGAAGACTGCGAAAGAATTTTGTAAGAAATTGCTTTCCTGATATAAACAGCCACACCACCCCCTAAAAGGTATTCATGCCTACCCGAATTTGATTTTAACCCTCTATCATTCCGTACTAAGGTATAATTATTGATTTCAAAGAGAGAGGTTGGCATGTTAGGTGTGAGCCAAGTTTCAGATAAAGACAGAACATCAATCTTTTCAGTATGTAATAGATCAGAAATAACCTCAAGATGGGCTTTCAATGAATTTACATTCACTTGAGCAACACGTAGATAAGGTTCGGAGAATGACTGCATCAGAGGTGACGACGACGACTTATCCATAGAATGTCAATGAAGATTATTTAAATCACTATGAGTAGATATAAGAATGGGCTCAGAATTATCAGATTTGCGCATGTAGATACAGCCATCCCGAGTCCAAACATGCTTAAAATTAATTTCCCTAGCTTTAGATTTACTTAAAGTAAAGAGTTTATACAGAGCTTGAGGCAGGATATCATACAATAATATTTTTTTGGTAGGCTGTAATCCAGCACTAGTTGGAAAGAGACTACCAACTGTGATCTCACCATACTCACGTTTAGTTTTAAGCACATAATTCTTAACCACATGAGACTTGAATGTAACTATTAACGAATAAAAAGGTGCTGTGCTTTGAACGTCTTGTGATCGTCCTGAGCCAAACTTACGGATTTCTATAATATCATCATTAAAATGAGATAGTCCAAGTATATTTAGTATAGCCAAAACAACATCTTTATGAGCAACAGATAAATCATTTGGAATATTTGAGACCTTCAATTCCGTACTTGGCGGCAACGTAGGGCGTATAGTCTTCAACTGTAGCAGTTCATTTTCGATAATATTAAGACGATTACAATTTTGTGACATTAAGAGTTTCATGGTTTCCATTTCCTTTAAAACATCTAAATGATTTTTAGCTATCGAATTAAAAATAAATGCAGATCGATCTGCCTCAGACAAATTGTTCCAGTTTGGCGGAAGAGTGAACGGACTCAACGAGGAAGAAGTTTGCATTGTATTAGAAGATAATAGATTCGATGTTCCTGCAATTTGAGAATCTGGTTGTGAGATCAAACCTGAGCAATTTTTAGTATGAGACATATTTATGGTGGTTTCTAAAATATTCGAAGATAAATTCAAGTCAATATCACGTAGTTTATCGAAACTTATAGAACGAGAAGTTTGAGAGTCAGACTGAGGTGAAGCGTAATTATTTACAAAATTATTTTTTCCCTTGATACGAAAAAATGACCTTACACAACAATTATCAACAGATTGCTTTGTAACAAAACTTTTAGCACACCCTGGATGGAAATTTTTCTGACATATTAAACATTTGCGGCAATCCCTGGCAATGTTACGATTACACTTATGACACACTGGCATCTGTATAATACACGAAGTACAAACCGATTCTTAAATAACAAAAGACCAATATGTCAGCACTTATCTAAGAAATTCCACATACAAAGTTTAAGCACAGTGCAGAAGACAATAAGAAAAATATAGTAAGAGGAAAATATAAGTGCATTAAAGCATTAAAATAGCAACAATCAGTTAAATCGCATAGGAAAACCCGTACAGAAAATTGTAAAATCGCTTACATACAATAATTGCTAACCCATCTAACGGTAAATAAATAAAGTCACAAGTTGCATAAAAATATAGAAAGAATGTTTTAAAAGAAATAAATAATGAATAAATAAAAGATAAATAATAAAAATAAAAAAAAAAAGAATAAATATCACAATGTTACCACAATAAAATAAATAATTCAAATTTAAAAAGAAAAAACTACAAATTAAATTTAAAACATTCAATCTATTTACATAGAAGATGAGTAGCATAAAACATTGTACTAAATTATAACACGCATCGAATGGGAATTAATAGCACTCTCACCATAAAATTATATCAAAAATACACTAAATTTACGCCACATAAGTGCACTCACACAAGCATAAAGTAGAGCCACACAATTATAATGCAATTATAATACAATAAGCTATAGACTCATTCTGATAATAAAATATAAATGCCAGTAAATAATATCAGGTTGACAATGTTAATATTAATTACTTAATGAAAATGCCACTGAATTAGCATCGACAATCAATAAAAATTAAAATTAAATTAAACACACATAAGCAATAACATTGGAATGCGCACACCAATACACAAGTGCCTATAACATAGCACAAAGTATATAATACAGCATATAACACACCACTATGTACACTATTAGGGGGCACACAATTAGGAGTGAGGTATACCACGCATGTACAAAATGGCTATATATACACTGAGATAGATAGTTTGGCATTACACACACACAAAGATATTGTTAGAACAAAACGATAAGCTTTTGGCTTAAAATAACACTCCTAAATAAACTCTAACTGCCGATGTGGAAATCTTGTATATATATCACAGGAAAATCACAGGAAATACTGTAGGTGACAACCAACATACATAACCTAATGATGATGAGTCTTTATATTAAATGAATAATATTAACGAGCCTTCGGATAAAATCTTGTTTTAAATGTATTGGAAGACTCGCATATATAAGCTTGCGAAAACGGAGAGAGAGAGAGAGAGAGAGAGAGAGTATAAAATCGAATAAATAAATAAAAACTAAAAATTAAAAATTAAAAACTAAGAATAAAAATTGATATCGCAGAACAAAGTAAAGTAAAATAAAAATATTGCGGCGTTTTTATTGCGTGGTAATAAATAAGCCGCCAATCTCGCTTATTTCGCTTATTTTGCTTATATGGGGACGGACTATACTTTCATTTGTCACTCTTTCTTCCCATGCTATGGAGTCGAGACGAAGAAGGTGCTCAAAGACAAATGTTTTGAAGGTGTTAAGATGAGATGGATCAAATGATGTGAAGGAAAGTGAGTTAAACTGTTTAGTGGCAGTGATGACGAATGATTTATGGAGTGACTCCGTACGACGTGGTAAGTAGGTCAACGGTTTAGGAGGATGGCGGGATGAAATGCGTTATTCAGTTGAGCTATTGATTCTGATGAAATGATCGGAAAGGTAATGTGGTGAGTTGTGCGCCAAAATGCTGAATGATAGAGAGCTGATGAAAAATAGCCGTCTCGACTCCACTGATAACCAGCCCAGCTTCAGTCTATAGGACGTCACGTGGTTGTATCTGCGTAAATTTCCCCATACAAATCTGACGCAAGCATTGTGTAGTCTCTGGAGCTTTAGATTTCTGGTCTGGTCCAAGTCGTTATAGACTGCGCAGGCGTAGTCAAAGTGAGGAAAAATTAAAGCTTCGACAAGGTATTTACGGGTATTCCTAGAGAATGTCCGTCTATGAAAACGTAGCGAACGTAAAATCCCGTACACTCTCTGAGAAATAGCTAAGATGTGCTTGGACCAGTCCAGGGTGGTCAACAGCCAGACACCTAGTGATTTCACTTGGTTTTCATAGTGGAGGTAGTTGTTCAACAGCTTAACTCGCGGGGCAGTGGTTATTACTTAGTGGTTATTTAATTACTGGGTGATGAAAGTGTCCAATGAAAATAGGTTAGTCTTGCAGCATATTTCCAGGTTTTTCAATTCCCTCCATTTAGCTTTCGGGTTTACAGCATTTTTTAGCTTGTTTGTGAGGTAGTTATATTTGTTGCTATCGAGAAGATTTTAAATTCTGTTTCTTAATGATTTATATTTCTCGTAGTCTTCCATGTGGTTTGAGGTTTTGAAGGTTTTAAATGGAATGTTCCTGGACTTAATAAGTCCTCTAACCTCTGATCTCACCCATGGTTTAGATTTATTACCGACAGTTACCAGTTTAGCCGGCGCAACGGTATTGAAAGCGGAAAAAGCTGATACCATGAGGTGAGATATGGAAGCTAGGAGGTGAGAGAATGAATCGTCGTGAGTATAATTATGATTATGAAGTTGCGAGTTATGATCGTAAAAAGAGAGCAATGAGATTGACGATACCGAGCTGTTTGAATGAAAGTTATGAGCTGTGAATAATAAATTAGGTGAAGACATACTGGTTGAGAGACTGCAATGAGGTATGGAAAATAAATTAGATGATGACATGTTGAGTGAATTTGTGTGATGAGTAGTGATGAATGGATTAGGTGATTGGATATAAGATAGATGGTTGTTGGGAGAACAAGACAACAAATTAGACGAATTCAAATTCAAGTACGAGAACAAATTCTGGTCAGGCGACTTTAGGATTTGCAGTATGAGGTTCAGATGAATATCGAGATAAGTGAGTTGTGTTGGAATTACAAATGGAGTTGAATATAGTAGCCAGTTCTTGAAGGTTGATCCCTTCTAAACTACGTGATCAGTGCCTTTTTATTTTGGGCGGTTCTCTGTTAGTTAGTAGATGAATTGCTATGTAGTCATGGCCCGCAGTAAAAGGGGTTGTTGATTTAAAATAATGTAAATCAGGTAACGGATCACTAATCAGGAAGAGATCAAGCCATGTGTGTGAACAACCTAAGGATGTGACCGCATGATGGTTGGATCGGAGTCAATGAGTGATAAATTGAGGGCTGTTATATTAGCTCTCATCATGTCTGCCGCGGCACTTGAAGACTTCATATCAATATTGAAGTCCCCGGTGATAACAGCAAGACTATGGGAAGGAAGGATATCAGATAATAATTCGAGAAAAGCAGTGGGGTAGATGCTGTTGGCCATCTGTAAACAACGCTCCAAATCAGCGAGGTCGATTTGCCGACGACATACAATATAAAAACTCGGGAGAATTAGAGAACAATTTATCAGAATGAGCCAGCATATTGACTTTGTATTCGTATCTAACACATGCAGCAACACCCCCTTCTTCCTTACCCACTCAGTCAAGTCTGTAAAGAGTCTACTCTGGCAATTTTACTATATCAGAGGAGTCCGATTCTGTTAAAAAGGTCTCAGTGAGAGCAAGCACATCATAGGCTTGTGGACAAATTAAGGTTTTTATTGATGAGAAGAGTGTTTTGAGTCTGTTAATGTTAAGATGAATTATAGAGAAGGAATGTGTGTGTGTGTGTGAGTGTGAGTGTGATAGAGACGTCTGACCAGCTGCCCCTCATAAGGAAGGAAGTACAGGATTTGACGGTAGAGGATTTGACGGTAGAGAGTGGAGTTCAGCCTCAGAGTTAATACGGATCAATGCTCCTTTTTTCTCCTTACACATATAAACGACATAATTCTTAATAACCGGGCGCAAGTAGCCTAGCTCCTTTGCTTTACGCAGGGATTTCGTCCATAGATTATGTACCGTCTTCGGCCACAGTGGCCTAATAAATAAGGAAGACTCCCCTTCCGTTCCGAAAACATTTGAAGTTGTCGCACCCTTTAAAAGATGGGCTCTTTCCATGATTAAGTCTCTGATCGCAGGTGAAGTGACCCTACAAACTAAACCTTTTGACGTCGGAAGAACAGATGGTTCGTCCATCGTATGGTTTCAATTAGATGAATTAATAGAATTAATCGAGCGCGGTAACCATGGGTGGATCTCGACGACGTGAGGCACGACCAGCGGAAGTATGATGCGAATTAAAATAGCTTCTATTAATTTAAGGTTGTTTAGTGTGGAGGCGACAGGTAGACCTGTGAACAGGTCATCGCAAGAATTTTTATCTTGGCCACCGATATTGTCCACAGCTGCCGGTGTCGAGGAAGTATCACGATCAAGAAGTCTGTTGACGTTGCCTTCGAGGCGTTCAACACGAGCTCCTACTTCGTCGAAACGTTAATTTGCACTTCTTTCAAGTGTATCCACACGTCCGCGCAGTATATTTACCTCGGCGCTTAGTGTATTAAGTTTAGAGTTCACGTCATCGACTTTAACCTCATCCCTCTCGACTAATTTTACAATAGCGCGCTCAAAACTGGTGAACCACGCTGGAGGAGCGTCCGCCATCGCAACGGCTTCCCGGAAGCCGCCCGATTGCTCCGCATTGGGAGCAGGAGATGTAGTTGCGCGAGGTTGCTTAGCAACCTGTGTCAATGATGGCGATAGGGGCGAGGCCAAGCGCTTGGCGCACGACATGATGGAGGGAGTTGCGAGAGTCTCCGCAGCTATCACGCTCGTCGCCGCGCTCGCATTACGCGACCCAGTAGGTGCTGCCCCCGCATGATATGACTCGCCACTAATGCACGAGGCCACAGATGTTCGTAGTAAGTTTCAGCAACGCCGTATGTTCGTATCAGGTAGTCTTGATACACAGTGCGAGTGCGTGATGTTCTTGCACGATGGACATACTTCCGAATAATCCTTTGTCGTTATGCGCACTTTGCAGACAAACAGCATCTCGCAGTGGCTTTTGTGCCAATATCGATGTGATGTGGCGGCACAGTGCTGGCGTGGTGTATGACGTCACAACAGGTGCGGCGGCGAGACAAGAGAAAAGAGAAGGACAGCTGAGGCGGCTGTAGTTCCGATGAAGTCCAAGAGGATCGCCCACGTAGTCGAGTTTTGCGAAAATTTTGCCGCCTAATTGCCACTCTAGGCAGAAATAACCTCGATTTTGACGATATTTTGGAATGAAAAATTGAGGTGGAAAAATCAACTGCTAAAGTTAAATTAACCGCTAGCCCGGAAAGGAATCCCAAATTGTGCAACTCTTTCCAAAAATTGTTATTATTAAGAGCAAAAGATATACGATTCTGATAATACTCTGTTTTGATTGCCTCGATTCTATCGTCTGTATGTCTTCTAATGTGAAGAAATTCTTCAAATATTTTTGGGTCCTTTGGACGTGAGTATCGTCTAAATAGTGCGTTATGTTTGCACTGCAACTGGGATAGCTCTGCGCTTATATAAGGCGGCCTACACCACTTAATGTCAATTAATGTCAGTCTCTGTAATATGAAAAGGCGACCAATCACATTGGGAAAGCAAACATTGAAGAGAGAGAGAGAGAGAGAGAGAGAGAGAGAGAGAGAGAGAGAGTCGCTAGAGTCCTATAAATAAGTATACAGTAGTAGGAGAACGCGCTCAATACAAGAGATGGCATGACAAGTACCATTGAATAGAATAAAAATATAATATTTATTACATATTTTAACAAATATATTTAGTAAAAATATGCTTCTACTGCATTTTTAAGCTCTTATTGTTTTAAATAATTGTAATATGCGAAATAATGCTTTTAACATTCAGGTATCGGCATACTAGGATTTAATTTAAGTATTGCATGCCCTTCAGGTTTTAGCCAAAAGATGAAAGTATTTTATTTAGTGATCCATATGATTCTGAGAAACTGAAAATTGCTTAATCAAGACCAAGAATACGAAGACTTTATAAGTAAAGAAGCATGGGTATTACTTTATCTTTTACTATTATTGTTATTAATTCATTAATATATTTTCGCATTCCTAGCATGCTTAATAAGTGAAATTAAATAAAACTGAGTGATTCACATAATTTAAATATACAAAACTATGGAAAAAGCCTTTGTCCACAATATTATAACAGTTTTGTCCTCTTATCCACATACTCTTTTTTTTATTCACATATTAACTAGGTTTGAGGCCTGCCAATGTAACACGTGTACCTTGTTTAAAAAACTTAGGATATTTAAGACATCAAACTATTAATAAGCTGCATAAATTAAAAAAAGTCTTAAAACATTATTTTATTGAACTTGGAACCGTTATAATTAGAATTAAAAAGTATTATTATTTACATAATAGTATAAAGTAATAATAGAGGCAAGAATAGTATAAAGTAGCATACCTGTTCTAACTTTTTCTGTCGTCGTTCTTTTGTTTCTGCTTTCATTAACATGATTTCTCGATTAGCTCGAACTTTTATAAAATGTTTTCTATTAGAATGCAGAAAAGTTTCTAATTTAGCAAGGAATTTTTTTCGAGTACCCAGAGAATCGAGTTCCAGCACGAGATCATAGTCACGAGGAATACGCAACAATACCAATACTTTGCTACAATTATTTTCAGTTTCCTGAAAGATTATGTGAGAGATGCAGAATATAATTCAAATACTGGCAATCAATATAAATTCAACGAAAATCATATATGAAACACTTCATTTCAATCAATTACTTTGATAGTCAGATAAACAAACATTTTTTTCAGATAAATTTTTTAGAATAAACAATATAAAAATTATCATACAAAAAAACGTTTAATATGTTATAGATTAATTGATATTTACCTGTGACTCTTCAATATTAACTATATCGACGTCTTTAAAATCAAATGTTCTGAGAATTTCACCTTTGCGATCTATGATATATAGTGCAGGTTCAGGACCAAACTTGATCTTTACTAAACGGCGATGGTTTGCATGCAACCATTCACGTACAATCATTTTGTCCACGCAAATTTTACCTTCATTAAAATTGCGTTTTTTAATGGCTTCTTGCAAAATTTTGAGACGTCGACGCTTTCGATTTTGAAGTTTTACGAGACCATATCCCATTCCAGCGCACAATATTGGTATGAAAGTAAGAAAAACACAAGCGTAGATATACATTAATTCACTACCCTGAAAATAATAATAACTTATAAAGTCCAATACATATTTTCCGAAGCCTAGATTGAGTTTACACTTAAATATTAGGTAAATTGGTAGAATTGTGCACGGAAGTACCAAATTCAATACTAGGTCTCTGCCGGAATTTCGATTGCCCAGGAATAGATACAATCAATATTGAGGTATCTATTTTCACTCAATACTTTCTTTACAAACAATGCCTATATATATATATATATATCTGACGTTAATTAATTCTTAAAATGATTTTAAGAGGACGTCGAAACTAGCGATTTTACCGAAATATAGGAGTAACCGTTTATAATTTTTATCAACAACTAAACCAGTTTTTGGGGAATTTGGAGATTAAAGCTCCATTCTAATACTAATATAAGTAATCTGTCAAATTTTGGTGCAAAATCATTGAGTATTTATGAAGAATAGTGCGAAACTGTACGTATAATGCAACATAACCTGTAAAAGCCTGAATAGTGCTGTTTTTAATTTTTATCAATAACGAAATCAGTTTTTGGGATTTTTGGGACCAGAGCCCCGTTCTATACAATACTACAAGTAACTTGTCAAGTTTTCGTGCAAATTCATTGAGTATTTACGAAGAATAGTGCGAAACTATAATTCACTGTAATCATGTTATGATGAATAGAAATTACAGTTTCACACTATTCTTCGTAAATACTCAATCAATTTGCACCAAAATTTGACAAGTTACTTGTAGGACTGTATAGAATGGGGCTCTGGTCCAAAAATTTCCCAAAAACTGATTTACTTATTGATCAAAATCAAAAACGGTCACTTCTATATGTCGGTAAAATCACTAGTTTCGATGTCCTCTTAAATCGACAAAAGTGTAATCAATATTAATAAATACTGTAAAAGAACCATCCAGTCAATAATATTAAAATTTTTAATCCGTGAATTCTATAATAATATCTATTTAAAAACGATTTATTTAATAAGACTGTCAAACAACATTTAGAAAAAATGATCGGCCTAGAGAACACTGTCAGAATTTGTGGTTTCATAAATCAAGGAAAGAAATATGTTAACAACTCTGCCGAAAACAATGGATCAAGTTAAAGTGAAATGTATATTAGTTTAATTTAATAGGTTTTCATCCGGATTAATGTTTTCGTTTTTTTTATATTGAAAAGTAATATAATTTGATTATACCAAAACAGCTAATTCATCTGCATTACCGTTAAATGCGTTAATTCAATCATTTTTTTAATATTTTATTATAGTAATTTCAATCTTTCCACACCTATTCGACGAATATCTGCACAACCGTATTGGCGGGCCGCGCCAAGCTGCGCGCGCAACCAATGCGCACGAGAAGGGCTTTTTCTTGCGAAATGACAGATATAATTTTCACTTAATTTATTATCTGCTGTTAAAATTATTATGTTGAATTTTTAAGAATAATTTTTAATTCTATTTCAATTAAAGCCCTATCATTACCACGGACTTAATACAAACTTATACAAATGTAATTCTATAGATGTCTTATCCAGTTAAATTATATTCTTGTAATTAATTATGTAAGTTGAATTTAAATTAATCTATTTAATTTTTATGTTTATATTGGTACGAATTTGTTTATTTTTACAATCAAAGGCATTGTAACGAGGGATATTGTAGGACGCGATATCATAGGCAAAATAAATAGTTAATTAACATTTTATTAATAAAATGATAATGATGAAATGTTGGCTTGGCTGCGGAGAACTGCAGGCGCATATACCTGCGCGAGGGAACGCTGACTCAGGGGAGGAGAGAAAGTACACTTACAGCAGGGAGGAACAATAAGATGCAAGTACACAGGTTGCAACAGGTGTGTATACAGATTAAAAATAGTAGGTGGGAGATTTTATACATTTGATTGCTTCTTGTTCCGGTGAGTGCCGGTTTAGAAATAATTTTAAGAAGGTGCCGACTCAAAAATAATTTTAACAAGGTGCCAATTCAAAATAATTTTAAGAAGGTGCCAAAAAATATTAATCTTTATTTAATTTAAAAAAATTGTGAAAGCACCTTTATTTTATATAAGACTATGTATTAAACAGTTCAATCTTTTTAATTAGACTATATATCATTTATAATAAATGAATAATAATTTGAGAATAACATTTGAACTATTAAAATAAGTTTTCACAAAATTGCCTATATTTTGATGGAATCAAACTATTATCAAATAATTTCTTTATTCTTTTACTATTTTCTTATTTAATCGAATAGTTTCGTGATAACTATGTTTCAATAAATTAAAAATTAATTTAGTTTGAATTTTTTTAAAAACAATAGTAAATATTTGTCTTTGATAGTATACGTTTGGCTTTTGAGAAAAACACTGTAATCTAATATGTACTTTATATTAAAATTTTGTTTACTTATAAAGTATTATAATGTTGAACTAACCATATTTTTGGAAGAAAATGTTTTTAACGAATTAAAAAAAAAACAAAAACAGATCCTTTTTTATATTTTTAATTGATACTATTCAAAATTTTGTATGTTAGATGATAAAAATTTCAATCTGATTGAACATAAGTTTCTTATTATGAAGAAAAATCCTCTGGATAATTCAAACAAAAGATAATTATTGGGTAGTATTTTTACCATTGAACACCAAATCAAATACGCGTTTAAATGATAAAATCTTAAATATTTATGAGCTTTTGGAAGGTACATTTTGGAGTAGATATATTTTGGAAAGCTCAAATATATTAATTTGGTCAAATATTATGGAATAAATAAGAATTAGACGAAATTTTGGCCTCAAGAAAACATGAAATTGTAATACTAAATTTTCAATAAAAGTTCGTCTAATTTTTATTTCTTCCACAACTTTTGAGCATATCAAGATATTTGAGCTTAGTTTTTCAAACTGTATCTACTCAATCTCAGCTTCCTTTTAAAATTTAATTTAAATGTACATCTTTAATTTTTTCCGAGTTATAAGCAATCAAATTCGATGGATTTTTAGATGACATTTTTCGTTATTTTCTTATATCTATCGTAAAAAAAAGCATTGAACTTTGAAAGTCCGGCTTTCTTCATATTTGTATACTATAAGTCAAATCTTAGAGTTTGGTAAGGATCCGTTTCCCAGAGTGTGTGGCCTCCTCATGTAAGTACACTTGTTATACCCTCCCCCCAAGTGATGTTACGTAGAATTCGTAACTTGAACGAAAAAGAAAAGACTAAACTAAAACACAAATATATAAATAAGTAATTAAAAGAACACATAAAACTTTCTAATAATGCTGCAGCAGATGGTGGAAAGAATATAGGTTTTAATTGCCGATACAATATGTATATTGGTATTATAATTTAAACAAATAATCGATGCTACTGTTACCATGTACTTATACATATGCTCCATGATTGTTATTTAGATGCTAATATGTGTACGTATGTGGGTATAATAGTGAGGTAGCTAGATTAAAATTTTGCTTATTATAAATCGATTTTGCTACATACTTTGCCGTTTTACTTCTATATGTATAATTATGTCGCATACTTTTTAACAATTACAGAAATACAAAGTATTAATAGTAAAAAAAATAAATTTCTGTTTTTTAATTTATTATTGTTCGTAAATTTGCAAGCTGATTACTAAAAATAAATAATAGAGAGTAACAAGAATCAGTTTTTAATAATAGCTGTGAAAATATAATAATGAAGTAAAGTAAAAAAAATTGTGATACTGCGTCCGGTGTTGCCGCGCAATAAGTTGCCGCCAGAGCATTTACCCTTGAATGCTACTCCCATACCGCAGTTCGTAAGGCTGTTCTAAGATTTAACTACCCACTTCTAAATACCCGAGGATGCTAGAGCAGATCTCTATACAAAATTACGTTGCTTAAGGCTACATCTGCTAAACTAAGAAATTTTAATGTATGTATTTTTTAATACAAAAATAAAGATTACGAGTGATTTTTTTAACATTTTTTAATTCAAAAAGATTGAGATATTTAGGCTGCCATAAAGATCAATTTTCTATCTAATAATTCAACCGACGAAAAGTGGTTGTTAATAATTATTAAATTTCTAATTCTTTAAACAAATCGCTGTGTCAACTGTTTTATCTTATTTAAATATCACCTATAAAATATCACGTGTTAATATGTATACAATTTTTAGTCAAATGTACTAATGTATGTTCATGAATAATAAAAAAATTTTACGTATATAAGCAAATGCAATTTTTTCCGTGTACCAATAGTACATTATGCGTTAGTCTATTGGCTGCGAACTGCTTCAATAGCGCTGCACCCATTTTCCCGGATTCACCAATGGTAAGCCTCGGAGTGGAAGGGGCTCTTTGTCATTTATTGTTTACCTCTTCTACGGAGAAGGTATTCAGGCGACAACTTATCAAGAATCCTCTACTTTTACGGTGTTTTATTTGACATTTGGGGGAAGGGCCGACCTTCTCTGCGGGTTGGGTCAACGATTAGTGTATTTTGTAGTTTTTGCTGCTGAAGTGTTTGTGCACAATTATAAAGGAGAATTACGTTATATGAAAAACATAACATTGGTAATTATCTACTTCCTTCGTCTTTGACCAGGTATATACATAAGAAAATCATCTGTGGATTCCCGCAATTCAGAAACCTGTCAAGTTTGTCCAAATTTAGTCGTTTTAGGGGGTTACGTCGGGTATAGAATCCCCGAAACCGGGTTTTCTGTACGTCGGCGTATTTCCCTCGTTTACCACTGTCAGTTGTAGCCTTGCGGCCATTTCCAACAGCAATTGTCCATGTCTGTTCGTGTCGGGTATTCCCCACTCGTTTGCGCGTGCGCGTTAAAGTCACCCGCCATGATCTTATTGCCGGAGATGTCTCTTACGGCGTCTTCGAGAGCATTCAGCTTTTCCGCGTATTCGAGAGCACCACAATTTGGGCTAAGGTAGACGCTTACAAAAGTGACAGATCCGACTGTTGCCGAAACGTATAACTCCCCTAATCTACGCACGATAATCTCAGTCACCCCCTCCCCGCGTATCCATAATGCCGCTGTGCTTGTGCTGCTAGCAAGCCAGGTCGGCGTTGTCAAGTGCCGATACTATTCGCTGATGACAAAGATATTTGCGTCCAGCTCCGTTACAATCTGAGGGAGCAGCGCATGAGCTAATAAATAAATAAAGCGCATGTGCAGGTTGCGGATCGTGGAATGACCAGACAGATTAGTGAAGGTAGGAGACTATATCCAATCTCTCTAGTTAGTCGCTAATACACCGAACACGCGGCCGCGGACAACGAAATAATCGAAGTGTAGCCGATAGTGGTAGGCTATGTTTGTTTATGACCTTTGGTTGTTCTATGACTGTTTATGAATTCTATGAGTCTTTCCATAGGGCAGTATTATCGCTTCAATCCGCAGTATTCCTGCCCTGGATGCCTTCGTCATTCAAGTTTAACGTCCTGTCGGTTACACTTGTCGGCGATGGTGCCTAAAGATCTCCAATGCATTCGAATTGTGAAGCTTATCTGAAAGCTTCCTCTGGTATCGATTAACCGCGATACAATACCACTTAAGTCAGTGTACCGAAACCCTTTACTTGAGCCCACCGCACTAAGGCGGCTAGCCTGGGGTTATAATCCTCGGTAGGGATGCGGAGGTGTTTAGCTCCAGGCCGTCTTCCGCTTTCGAACACAAGCGGCATCCGGGTCAATTTCACTTTATCCGTGAAGCCTGCTTACTACCACATGCCACGCAGAGTCCTATTTATCTGGGAGAACGTTGACGTTTCACTTACTACACAGAGTAACGCCACCGTGGGACTCGTACCCAGTCTCTGCGTACCAGAGTAAAGTCACATTGGTCCAACTGTTGACATGCCAAAGCACGTCTTCGTATATTCCCTGGATCCTCGGGGAGGTCTTGCGGTAGGTGGCTAAACGTTCGAATGATTTGTGAAGGACGAAGCGTTCGACAATCCTTTTACAAAGTCTTCAGTTCGGATGTATACCACAACTCGACTTACTGATTTTATACGCAGGGGTGCTGATGAAGGGGACACCCTACCGTGAGACATCCCGGCAACTTTTATCGTCTGGATGAGAAACTACTGTTTTTTGATTATAACTTCTTGTCGATTTGTAAATTACGAAAATAAAAAGTATACGTCTTATGACCCGATACCGAATATGGATTCGATTCTAGATAAGTTGCATAATGTCAAATTCATCTCGAATATCGATTTGAAGAAGGCGTATTTCCAAGTGTTGATGTCGGAATTCAGCCGACATTACACCGCCTTCGCCGTGCCGGGTTCTGGACTGTGGCAGTTCACAAGGATGCCTTTTGGACTAATGAATGTACCCATGACATTTGCACGATTAATCAATGCACTCTTTGGTCCTGAAGTTGAACGTCATGTGGTTGGTTACCTGCACGATTTGATCGTTATAACCGAAAACTTCGAGTAACACTTAAAATGGCTGGAAATGGTACTAAGAACGTTAGTAGATGCAGGACTTGAATTAAACAGAGAAAAATGTCGTGAAATTTTGTTGCTCGTGCATTACCTTCCTTGGTTACCGCCTGGACAGTGATGGACTTCATCCTGACGTGGAACGAGTGTTTCCTGTCCTAAACTACCCAGCCCCGAAAAATGTTAAACTTTGTTCCTTCCTTGACATGGTCGGTTGGTATTTACGAATTATTGATCAAGAGTCCGATATTAAGATTCCTCTTGTTAAATTACTACGTGAAGATCAGCCATAAGAGTGGGGTGAAGAGCAGGAAGCGGCATTCCACATGCTGAGGTTAGCTCTAGCCAACGCGACTTCTCTAAGCCATTCTTAGTCCAAAGTGAGTCAAGATATTATGCTATTGGGGCAGTATTAACCCAAGATAACGAAAAAGGTTCCGAGCATCCGATCGTCTACGTCAGCCGAGTTTTGAATAAGATTGAACATAATTACATGACGACGGAAAATGAGTGTCTAGCCTTGATATGGACAATTAAGAAACTTCGGTCGTATATTAAACCGTACCATTTTAAAGCTGGGACGGACCACGTCATTAGAGCGTATTAGTGCGTTGGGTGCTTGAGATGCAGCAGTGAGACTTCGAGATAGTGCAGAAGAAGGATGCGCTACACTATGTCCCCGATGCGCTCTCTCGCGCAGTTAACCCAGACTCGGAGGATGATGGAGATAGCTTCTTTTGGCGTAATCACCTATCCTTGGTACATGAACAGACTAAGCGATGTGTGATCCAGATCTCAGAAGTTCCTGCAGTGAAAAATTGAGGATGAGATGCTGTATCGATTTACAAAAGGTAAGCTGATGGACCCAATTACGGAACAGCAGAAAGGACAGCGATTATTTGTGCCTATTGAATATAGGATGCGTGTGCTGCAGGACTCGCACTGCTCACCATCGTTTAGGAATAGAAAATACCTACGATATAGTAGCACGAGACTATTATTGGCTTGACATCTACCATGGCGTTCGGGAATTCGTTGTGCAATGTATAGATTGCCAACGTTACAAAATCTCACAGACGGTTCTTCAAGGATTGATGGGCAAATGAAATATTGAGAGACCGTAGGCTGTATCGTAGGTAAAACCGTTACAAGCTGCTACCGGTAAGTCGGTCGCGAAAGCGTTTGAGGAAATCATATTGTTTCGTTGGAAAACTCCTTATTACTTCCTTGTGGATAATGGTACAGAGTTCGTCAATAATATGTTGATACAAATGCTTGAGGATTACGGGATAAAACAGATCACGACTCCTCCTTACCGACCGCAAGCCAACCTTCTCGAGCGTACTATTAGAACGTTAAAGACGATGATCGTAGCTGGGATGAACATCTTCATGAATTCCTTCATGCTTTTCGCAAAGGCTAGCAAAGGCTAGCGAATCGCGGCTAGATTCCAAGACAACGGTGGAGCAGATGGAGGTCGACCAGCCAACCAAGAAGGTTATCAGATCCACCAACACAGGTTCCTCAACCATCCACATCTATGACACAGCCGAAGTCCGTGTGCAAGTAAAACAGACAGCGAGGAAGCTGTACTAAGGCGAAGAAGCGACGGGTGGAGGAAAATACCGTCGCAACCAGCAGGGCAACACCAGTGGGTATTGTGGAGACACAGCCTCAAGCGGCTAAACCATCATTCGCCTCGGTGGATATTGCCCGCACACTGGAGGAGACAAATCGCCGGCAAAAGGCTGTAATATCGGGCCGATCGAGAACGTTCGCTAAGTCTTGAGTGTCCATGATCAATGGCTGAGCGAACAAAAAGCTAGGGAATACCAACAGTCCTTAGCACGACCACCTTCTCTACCAATAATGAGGCCTCAAGAGGCCGAAGAGAAGATAACCCGCAGACGTGAAGAGCGCAGGGCTCAGTAAGTCCGCGTAGAGCTGATCCAGGATGTGCCCACACAAGAGACATTTCTACGTGAGATCGACTCCTCGACCTCACGGCGACAAGATCGACGTGTTCCTCGGAACTACTGCTCCCTGCCAATTTAATAAATTAATTGTACATGATGTCAGGACAATATATATATATATATATATATATAGATTTCAAAATTATGTTTTTTCAAGAATAAATAAAATATGTATTTTTTCCGTGCGCAAAAAATAGTTGTGAATATAACATGAAAGAATGTGTATTAGTTTACTCATTCCAGATAAAACTCATAAAATTTTTAAATGTGTACTCAATAATAATAACTATTATTCAATATTATTCAAGTATAACATGCACTTTTCCAAATATCCATATGATATATACGATGGGATAAAAATTAAATACATTAATTATTGCATTTCTAAGATAATTCTATTATAAACAGTAATGGTAGAAGAAAATTCTAATTTTAACAGTGACAATATAAAATACGAATTACATTTGAAAAGTTATTCAAAAATTATTAATTTAAGAGCATTTAATTTAAAAATTTTTTTAATTAAAATTTCAAAATTGTATGGATATATAAGTGAGTAGATAATGTATATTTCAATAAAACAATATTTTAAATAAACAAGTATGTATTTATTAGGAACAAAAGGTTATTTAAGGAATAAATTTGTTTATAATAATCAAAATAAATATATGGGCTCTATAACTAAAGGGAAATATAAGTATAATATAAATAATATAAATAATATAAATATAATATATTAAAACGCAAATTTTGAAAGAGGGTGCAAATTTCGAATTACGAGAGAAATGGAAGAAACAGGTTTTTATTTATATGCCGCTAAAATGTTATAAATATTTCTTAAAATTAATACAAAAATTTATTTATTTAAGTTTTATTACTCTAGAAGTACAAAATATTAATGACATACAACTTTTGGCGATGATCCTTCGTCATTAAATAAATTAATTTTAGGAGGTGAAGTTCTATTTAGATCCGTTTAAAATAATCCAAAATTTTAATAAGTAGTTACTAAATACTACAATTTAGTAAGTATATTCATTTAACTATTTTTGGTAAGTTAATTTTTCATTATCTTTTATAATTATTAAAATATAAACTTAAGCTTTATAAGAATTCATATAGTTTAAAATTTACAGTCAACATTTAATATATCTCTATTTTTTTTATTATTTTTATTCTGATTTCATTGCACTAAATTTTGGTAAAAACTTTTATTTATAAATTATAATCGTATTAAAAAAAATAAAATTTTTGGTATAAAACCCAATGAACTATAACAGTACCTGCAAGGTGTTGTGTGAATCTGTGTAATTTCTAAGGTGTCCATGATAATTGAAAAAAAAATACAATTTAAAACATTATTTTAAATAAATTAATTACGAAAAACCTTTTCCATAGGGGGTCGGCGCGCAAAACGCGCAGGGGGGAGGGCGAAGCCCCCCTAGTATATATATATATATATTATAACGAGGATTCTCTGGTTACTCGTCTCTCTCTCTTAATAGTTGAGATGTACTAATAATATAAGCTTTGCTACAACCGTCGAGAAGCAAAAGCGCACGGGAAGGTGTAAAGGAGAGAAAGAGAGAACGAGAGAGAGAGAGCGCGCGCGCACGCACATTAGAAATTACCGAATTTAGACAGAGATCCCCGGTCTGCGGAAACTACCGGTAGACACGGCGAGCGCCCGACTTTTTTTTAACGCGAGAGTCCGAGCATGCCGACCGGCGATCGAGCCATTGCAACTCCTTGGCAGAGGCGACACGAGGACTTCCTCGACACGCGAAACCGTCGTACCGGCAACTGTTATTGCCAAACCTATTGCTCTCTCTCTCTTTCTCCCTCCTTACACGCGCTAATTCCTGGCAACTGCGCAAGCAGCACCGGCTCTCCGTATCAAATTATATACGTAATAATATTGCATTGTTTTAAATATTCCTGTACTTGCAGGTGTCACCTTATCAAATTAAGTACAATTACGGAATCCACGGACATTGTCCATGCGCGGGACACGTCACCGAGTATTCGTCCGTATAGATTCTGCGCGCGCATGCAAACCGTACATTAATCATCAGTTAAACATTGTTTAGCAAAAGTCTGAGCGACGACGCAAAAGACTATAAATCTATATACGGATCAAAAACTCCGTTACAGAATTGCGCCCAACAATTACTACGTTCGCTGATCACATTGAGGAATTAAATAAAAGATGCCTTTATTAAACAAAATCTCAATGCATAGCGTTCAGGGACAAAATTCTATTTAAATTAGAAATGAAAAACGTAGATACTCAGTACACGAAAGCTGATAGGCTATATGGACGATTGCGAGAAGATTATACCGCCGCGGATTTCATATCATCGAGCGATGAAGATGAAGAAATAACATTAAGCCGTGGCGATATAAAATTACAAAATCTGCTCTATAAAACTAATTTTAGTGAAAATACCTAAGCGGTAATTTTTGAAAAGGTAAGACCTAATTTAAATTTTTTAATTTTTATTTCTTTCCTTGTAATTTCTTCATGTATATCCTTTTTTACATTAAACCATCTCTACTGTGATACCAATATTTTTTTTAACCCATTAACGTCAAATGTGCACGTTTCCTCACGCCCTCCTTCATCGCTGTATAAAGGAATCAAATCGGACTGAGGCACCTATGAAAACTACGATTTCCGATAGATTTTTTCAAAATTTCTCGTTATCCGTGATGAAAATTCCTAAAAAAAGCTTTTTTGAGCCTCATTTTTGCACTGTAAACAAAAAAATCGTGAAATTTTTCCGATTTGTTGTTAATAATTCAAAATTTTCACATGGAATTCGATGAACTAGAGCTCTAGAATCCCCAGAAATCGTGCAACTATTTTTCCTTCAAAACCGTACTTATATTAACGTCGCGATTCAACTTGGGAAATACAAAATGGCGTCCGAAAGTAAAAAAAAAGTAATGAATTAATGATAAGTTTTTTACTCAAAAAGGTAAAAATATCGATTGCAGCACTATATTCATCCACTTTCATGTTTACATTTATTACATTCCACTCATTACTATTTATAAAATCTATCATTTCTTTACCTCCATTACTTATCTGATTAAATATTTAAATTAAAATTTGAAAGGATTACTTGCCTCCCGACACCGGTCTTGATATATATTATAAATATCATCCAAAACTTAAAGTAATTACGGTAGTAAAAAATGTCAAATGGATTAGCAATGTGTTAGTAATTTGTCCTGAACATCAAGATCTAAAATTAACCTTTAAAAAGGATGAGTTGGCACTGAACGCTACAGCAAAAAACATAACTGCATGAATCAAACTAACATAAACTGATAAAATTAAAGAAGACTATCGAACCGATATCTTGAATAGCACTATTAATCAAAATCTAAAAGTTTCAAGTGATTCGGAGCAAGAAAAATTATTAATTGAAAATACACTTTTAAAACAGTTAGTGACTAAATTAAGAGACAAAAATAAACTCCTAAATGATATTGTGCATAAAACCGAAACAGAGCTAGTTGAAATAAAGCCGACTTATTCTCAAATTCTAAATCCAGTAAGTTCAAAATCAAAAAGGATACCAAAGCTAATCATCAAAAAGAAGGATCCAAAAGATAAGAATAATTTAAAAATCTTTGTTACACATTATTTAACATAAAAGACAACAATTCAAACAAAAAAAATCAATTTCCAAAATAATGCTGAAGCACAAATTGATTGTATGAACGAATTCAGTGTACTTGTGGCAGAGAAGATATTTAAAGATAAACTAAGCTTCTGTAAAATTGAAACGGAAGAAATCGAAAAACCAAGAATGAAAATTGTTGAACTAGACAATTTCGAAAAAATGGACGAAAAAACAATAGAAGTAGATATAAATGAAAGAAATTTTAAATACCTTAAAACAGAATAACTAAAACAAAATAAGACTAGTGTACTAATAAAACAATCTCAGAAATCCATAAATATATCAAAGAAAATGAAAGGAAAATTTTTATTGGATATCATAATTGTAGAGTGTATGATGATATAAATGTGAAACCATGCTACAATTATGGTATGTTTGGACATAGTGGCAGTAAATGCAGAAACGATAAAATATGCTAAAAGTGCGCCTGTCAACATAGTTCAAGAAACTGTAAATCTAATCAAGATATATGTTGTATGAACTCTCTATACAACAACGAAAAATACGGAAGTGAATATAATACCAAACATACAACTAATGATAGTGAAAATTGTCAGGTTTTAAAAACAAAATAAAAAACAAATTAACAACACTGATTACCCATTGAGCCCAACGATATCGAAATACGTCGGGGAAATAGATTTTGTCAATAACAGTACAGGAAAACCAGTAACGATACGGAGTAGATCGGCATTATCGTTACAGGCTGCATCACCAATCAACTCTAACTTTAAATAAATGGAGAGTAATGTAGAACTAGTAAACAACTTACAAAACGAGTTTATAAAAACAGAAACAATTGATAAAAATGTCAACGCTATCAATAAAATTTTCAAAAATAATGTAGAAAATATTATGTATATAAATATTACAAGCCTAAATGCTAACTTTAACAATGCTCAAATACTACTTGATAGCCTTGACAG
The DNA here is from genome assembly GCA_026168455.1 of Theocolax elegans. Taxonomy (NCBI): domain Eukaryota; kingdom Metazoa; phylum Arthropoda; class Insecta; order Hymenoptera; family Cerocephalidae; genus Theocolax; species Theocolax elegans. The sequence goes on along the minus strand of CM047429.1, from coordinate 19,188,446 downwards.
CAAAACCTTCTATAATTGTATGTACTGAAACTTTTATTTTTTCCTAACAGGTTACAAAATATATTATAATAGCAGCTCAATAAACAAATGTGTTGGTATTGTAGTGTATATATCAATTATTTTGTCAATTATTTAGACTAGTTCGTTAGTTAAATAATTAGTTACAAGTAATTTGGTGTGTTTGAATAACATAACTATTTAGTATATTAATTTAATTGTTTAGACTTGTTAGCAAGTTGAACAATTAAATTTTCCTTGCCGTTTTGATCAATTTACGTAACAAAAGGAAAGATAAATTATTTCAATTCGGTCGCAACATAAATTATTTATTTACTTCTTTTTAGGATAAAATAAATATATTTCGCTAGAAAAATTGTCGTTTGGGACGACAACTATTGAGATAATTATTTTGTTGCAAACCATAAAGGATTTACAATTGTAAATATCCCTACATTTTTTTGAATAGTTTAATTAAATTTTGTGTGAGTGGTGTGGATTATATAGGAGAATTAATTCAGCTTGAATAAACAAAATAATTAAATAGTGTCTTTTTGTGTGTAAATCACAAGACTCTATATTTTTGTAAAATTAATTGGGTCAGTGTCAGCGCGCCAGGGTGTCATTGTGCCAGGGCCGCTAGAAAGGTCTGTTCGCGCGAGTTTGTGAAGGGGTCTGTCGCGACAAGAAGGCTTTCCAACTTAACTAAATTTATGCACTAAATTCCAATTTGTGCGTTGGTTAAGCAAATTTCTTTTGTCTGTGTTTATATCATAAAATCGCATGAGAAAAAATTCATGTTACTAGATGTACCTTGATTTAAATACTAATTTTATATATTATGTAATTATGCAGTAGCTAAGTAAATAAATCATAAAGAAATTATGAAATTATTAACGTGTTGAAAATAATGATAGTGTTAAGCTACATTTACATGGAATGATTCATATATACCGACGCCTCCTATCTATAAAATTCTAACTCCAGCGTCAATGCAAGATGAATCTACCTCAAAATATCGTGCAATATAATTCCATCTCGCATTATCGAGTAATATAATTCTAATTCAAAAATTTGCGCAATACAATGCCAACTGAGAAACGCTGGAAATATAATTCTAATTCGAAAATTTGTGCAATAAAATGCCTACTCGGATACGCGGGGAATATAATGCCAATTCGGATGTGCATTTTATATAATTCTAGACCAATTTGAAAATAACGCAATGCCAATTAATTTTTAGAGTAATGCACTTCCAAATTAGCTATTACTTTAATTAATGAAATTGTGTTTAGTAAAAAGCTATATTTAAAATATTTAACAAAGGGGACGGTAGCAGCTTGATTGTCAGCTAGGTGCATTGAGCCACAGATTATACTCAGTTCTCAGTGTCTATATTATGCACTTCGCAAATCGTAATGTTTTTTAAAATGTTTGGAATCAATTTTTTTTAAACATGTTGCGAAGGTAGTAAAAAGAAGCTTTAAAATATAATATTTTATTTTTATATCCTAATTTATTGTTTGCCTATAGAATTGCAAAAACAATCTTGATAGCATTATTACTAGTGCGTATGACGTATTGATTTAGTTAACATTTTATTTGCTTATTATGCCAGTATTATACTTATTTCAAAATAAATTTAATTATCAAAATAAATGTTGACTGGAAAATTATGTAACAATATGTTATGTCCCAAGTTACGTTTATTTAAGCTAATAAAGAGAACGAGGTCGAAATAGCAAAAGTAGTAGTTTCGGTTCGTTGTTGATACCGATTGTTTAAAATATAGCTCATGCAATCTCCAGACTAAGTGGGTACATTTCTAATGCTATAATAAAATCCATTACTTTGCATATTTGGTCAGTATAGAAACCTCGGTTTACCTAAAAATCAATTTTTTCGGTTGTTAGCCCTAAAATCACTGCGATCACAGTCCCTCTTAATTTCTCAAAGGCTCAGGAAATATTCGTTATTCTACACACTAACTATATTTACGATATCGACTGATTGAGCGATATAAAGACCGATAAAATCCGTGATTGATACCAAAAAATTGATTCCAAACATTTTAAAAAACATTACGATTTGCGAAGTGCATAATATAGACACTGAGAACTGAGTATAATCTGTGGCTCAATGCACCTAGCTGACAATCAAGCTGCTACCGTCCCCTTTGTTAAATATTTTAAATATAGCTTCTTACTAAACACAATTTCATTAAATAAAGTAATAGCTAATTTGGAAGTGCATTACTCTAAAAATTAATTGGCATTGCGTTATTTTCAAATTGGTCTAGAATTATATAAAATGCACATCCGAATTGGCATTATATTCCCCGCGTATCCGAGTAGGCATTTTATTGCACAAATTTTCGAATTAGAATTATATTTCCAGCGTTTCTCAGTTGGCATTGTATTGCGCAAATTTTTGAATTAGAATTATATTACTCGATAATGCGAGATGGAATTATATTGCACGATATTTTGAGGTAGATTCACCTTGCATTGACGCTGGAGTTAGAATTTTATAGATAGGATGCGTCGATACGTATATATATTTATATATTTATATAATGGTGTGGAAACATGGATGTAACGAATAAATACTGGAGAAAAATGGAGGATAGGATTTGTAAGTTATGTAATAAAGATTTAGGCACACTTACACATATTTTGAAAGATTGCGAAAATACCAAGGATTTTATGGAGGAGTTACCAGGAGATAAATATAACAGAGTCGAAATGATAATAAAAAAAAACACAAAAAATTAAAGAATTTTTTTATTTAATCTTATAAATTACAAATTTTAAGCCTGAAATGTGTCGCATTGCGTACCTCTCTACCATCTCTTCCGACTGATCTGTTTCGTCTGCATCTAGATTAAAATATAATTATTAAATATTTTTATTTATTTTTATAGTATATATTGGCAAAAAAAATTAAGCAGCTGATATCGAATTAAAATAACGTTATATTTAAAATATCATATGTTATACTTTTAAAACAAACTATTTTGTCCATGCATTGATGCAGAATTATTTTATACATAAAAATGTAAATTATTCTACAATAGGTTTCTACTAAGATATTTTTAAAAGCATGCATCATTAAGTACTATATTACGTTTATTATTTAGGTAAGTGAGAATATAACACAGGAGAATTGGTTTGTATGAATCAAATATAAAAGATTCTTCTTATTTTTCACTAATTATATTATTTTTAATATTAATTAAGCATCTCCCAATCAAGTGCGGATTCATTTGGTTTGTATGATGATTATATATGTATGTATGTATGTATATTTATATATTGACTTGTTTTCATACATGATAAAATTGTATTACATTCTTAACAATAACGATTACTGCAATAGCATAATAGCAAATTTTAATTATAAAAATAATCTTTGCTAAAAAATAAATTCGCACATTAATGAGTGAATTTTTGTGGCTTATATAAGCTAAGTAGACAGATGCGCATAATAGTGTCCTTTTGATTGTATACTCACGCGCGTAACTAAATAGTGATGCAGGTACAGTTTAAAATAGTCATGTTTTGGTGGCTTTTGAAAATACAAAAATGCAAACAAAAAATGCGTGTGTCGTTTTAAATGATATACTTAATATTAATGCAGTTACTTGATAAGATTTAAAGTTTTTATTTATTATTTCTTACTATAAAGACACGATTCATTACAATGTAAAATTATTCATATTTTAATATAGTAATTAATATCATATATAAAAAATATAAATATATGTACGTATATATGAATCATTCCATGTAAATGTAGCTTAACGCAATCATTATTTTCAACACGTTAATAATTTCATAATATCTTTATGATTTATTTACTTAGCTACTGTATAATTACATAATATATAAAATTAGTATTTAAATCAAGGTACATCTAGTAACATGAATTTTCTCTCATGCCATATTATGATATAAACACAGACAAAAGAAATTTGCTTAATGAGCGCACAAATTTGAATTTAGTGCGTAAATTTAGTCAAGTTGGAAAGCCTTCTTGTCGCGACAGACCCCCTCCAAAACTCGCGCGAACAGACCTATCTAGTGGCCCTGGCACAATGACACCCTGGCACGCTGGCACTAACCCAATTAATTATTTAGGCTCGTTTGTGAGTTATTAACTAAATTTTTTATTTTCCTTCTTTTTAATAATTTTTAATGTTGAATTTATACACGAGAATAAGGTTTTAATTATTTCACTTTCCACAACAAAATAAATTCTCTTTCTAGTCGGTGAGAAATCTCTTGGATTATAACTGGCGAGAGAGGTTTTTTGTGAAATCGTCAAAATTTGCCTTTGCTGGTAAATTACCGACGATATTGAAAGGATCACCGTCAATGTTCCCATCCATCAATGCTCCCGCGAATCAGAGAGCGCGATCGTTTAACTGCACCCACCAATCATGTCAAAGACTAGGAGAAACGTTTTCATAGAGGGGATAATAATAATTATTGGTAATGCTTCGTCGATAATAGAGTTTATATATTTTTCATCTGAATTTACGTAAATAGATGTCACTAGAGTCACGCATTACTGTTATTAGAATAAAAATAAATAGACAATATAGGAAACAAAATGGAAAGTGTTGAGATTAATAGTTTCAGAATAAAAATTCATATATATTATATAAATATTTTGCCGCCGCCGTCGTGTCTAAGATTTTAGGGTTAAATATATAATATAGAAATATATACATATATCTGTGTGCGAGTGTGTGTGTGTGTGCGTGCGTGTATATTTCAATAGAGAGAGAAAATTTATATATATATGTAAAGGGGTGCCTCCATATATGTATATATATTGAAGTTTATATTTTTTCAAGTATCGATAATATATGTATTTTTTCCATGCGCAAAAAAAGTTGTGAATATAACTTGAAAGAATATGTATCAGTTTACTCATTGCTGATAAAATATATGAAATTTATAAATTTGTACTAACAAGGAGAGGTCACTCCCTCTGGAAAACGGATCTTTACCAAAATCTAGGATATAATTTCTACTATAAAATCATGCAGAAAGCCGGAGTTTTAGTGTCCAATGGCCATTTTTACGATAGATATAAGAAAATAATAAAAAATCTCGCTAAAAAAACCGTTGAGTTTGAATACTTATAACTCAGAAACAATTAAAGATGTACGTATAAACTAAATTTTAAAAGAAAGCTGAGATCGAGTAGATACGTTTTGAAAAAAAGGAAGCTCAAATATTTTAATATGGTCAAAAGTTATGGGAGAAATAAAAATTAGACAAAATTTTATCGAAAATTTAAAGTTACAATTTAATGATTTTTTTAGCCCAAAATTTTGTCTAATTCTTATTTCTTCCATAACTTTTAGCCATATTAAAATATTTAAGCTTCCTTTTTTTAAAAACGTATCTACTCGATCTCAGCTTTCTTTTAAAATTTAGTTTATACGTACATCTTTAATTGTTTCTGAGTTATAAGCATTCAAACTCAACGGTTTTTTCGGCGAGATTTTTTATTATTTTCTTATATCTATCGTAAAAATGGCCATTGGACACTAAAACTCCGGCTTTCTGCATGATTTTATAGTAGAAATTATATCCTAGAGTTTGGTAAGGATCCGTTTTCCAGAGGGTGTGACCTCTCCTTGTAAGTAATAATAACGCATCCTAAATTTAATATAATTTAAATTGTTTGTAGACAAAATAAATATTAATCAAGTATAATAACATAGACTTTTCCAAATATCCATATGATATACAATGAAATTTATTTATTATTTTATTGAAATTTAAAATTAAATAAATTAATTATTGCATTTTTAAGATAATTCCATTAGAAACAGTAATGGCAAAAGAAAATTAAAATTTTAACAGTGGTAATATAAAATGTGAATTACAATCGAAAAGTTTTTCAAAATTTATTAATTAGGAGAATTTGATATCCGAAAAAATACGCCAAATTTATATGTTACTGATTTTAAATATTTCGCGGACGCCGCCTCCTCGTCGTGTCTAAGATTTCAGGATTCTATATATATATATATATATATATATATATATGGGCTATTTCATGTCAAGTGGTACGATGAAAATTTTAAATCGCTCCAAAATTTGAGTACAGGCTGGAAATATCTTCAAGAAGATAGAAAAAAAATTTTAGGTGTTAAAAATAATTTGCCTCAGAGTTATTCCACCATGAAACATGAAAATTTTTCAATTTTTTAGAAAATTTTCTATATTTAAAGCCATTTATCACAAAATCTATTAACTTTTGTTCAAAATAATCTTTAAAATTTACCTACCTGGGTTACAAACCATTTTTCATAGTGGAATAACTTTTAGGCAAATTATTATTAACACCTAAAATTTTTTTTCTATCTTCTTGAAGATATTTCCAGCCTGTTCTCCAATTTTGGAGCGATTTCAAATTTTCATCGTACCACTTGACGTGAAATAGCCCATATATATATATATATATATATATATATATATATATATATATATATATATGTTATTTAGAAATATACATATATCTGTGTGTGAGCACGTACGTGTGCGTATGCGTGTGTAAGTGTGTGTGTGTGTGTGTGTGTGTGTGAGTGTCCAATCCTGCAATCTTAGACACGGCCGCAACGGAATATTTATATGTTATATATATTACCACAAAGTCTCTTATTTAATTAATTTTAATTAAAAAATCAAAATGATTTTTTAATTAAATTAGGTTTAATTAAAAAATAATTTTAATTTCTTATTTGAATTAAATTTCAATAAAAAAACATTTTAATTTGTTAACTAAATTAATTTTAATTACAATATCAAGATGATTTTTTAATTAAACATGAATTAAAAGTAAAATTGATTTGAATATTTGCAACCCTGCCCTTCAATCCACCTTACAATAAGATAACATTCGTTTTTTCAAGGTCATTTAATACCCTTCTTAAAAAATAATTAAATGACTTCGAAAATAAGGAATGTTATCTTAATTGTTTGTTTATATAAACAAACAAGTAAGCTATTGTGTTACCTTGATGACGTCATTTGATATGCCCCTCTACCTGCTTACAGTATTCCTCTCACCACCCAAACCACTGTACAAAAAAAACATTTATTTTGAAAAAAATATTTAAAACACTTTGAAAAAAAATAATGTTATCTTAATGTTTATTTATATAAACAAACAAGTAACTTTTCACTTGACCTTGATGACGCAATTTGTCAAAAAAAAATAACCATCTTCATAACCGTATTTCAATTTTTTGTCAGTTTTGAATAAAAGTTCATTTTTATTTTACGAATAAAATTTACTTTTTCTAAACATTTTGCAGTTCAAAAAAACACTTATCTATTTTTGTTAATTCAATAGTTATAAAGTGTTATTAATAAAAAGAGTTCTAATTATCATATCGAGGTGATTTTTTAACTGTATATTATTTATTTGGTGCATAATACTATGGTAGTATCAAAATTAAAAAATTAGTTTAATTTAGAAATTGTAAAAATTGTTGATGATGAATTGCTTTTAAAAAAAAGGTAAGCTTACGAGTTTATATGAGTCGACTCGAGCGGCTGTAACCTGATCTTCATAACCGAATTTCAATTTTTCTTTTTTGTTAATTTTGAAAATAAAGTTGATTTTTATTTTACGAATCGATTTCATTTTGTCTAAATAATATGGAGTTCAAAAATCACTCCTCTATCTTTGTTAGTTTAAAAGTTGTAAAATAATAATAATAAAACAGATCTAATTATCGTATCGAGGTGATTTTTTAACTGAATATTATTTACTTAGTGCATAATACAATGGTAGTGTCAAAATTCAAAAATTAGTTTAATTTAGAAATTTTAAAAATTGTAGATGACGAATTGCTCGATAAGTTTACGAGTTTATATGAGAATTTCAATTTTTCTTTTGTGTTAATTTTGAAGAAAAGTTAATTTTTATTTTTACGAATCGATTTTATTTTGTCTCAATAATATGGAGTTCAATATTCACTTTTCTATCTTTGTTAGTTTTAAATTGTTAATAATAAAATAGTTCTAATTATCGTATCGAGGTGATTTTTAAATCTATATCATTTTACTTAGTACATATGACGATTATTATGTAAAAATAAATATTCTAAATGATTAAATTCATATATATATATATATATTGTAATGGTAAGCTACATACTCTTATGCGTATGAAGCTATACCTTATAACGAGCGCGAGTGACGATCGGAAAAGCTCGTAGGTGATCGGGAAAGCCCGCGCGTAAGCCGCGTAAGGACTAATATTGGTCCGACGCGCAAGCTGACTGAGGAGAGTATATAGAGAGTTTATGCGAGTCATCGTAGATAGACACGTCGCCGGTAACGCCTTCCTTGATATTTCGCGGCAAGAGAACAAGAATCGTTATCGCGGATTCTTGCTCGGGTTCCGGGTTTCGCGCCGTGAAGAGTGAGTGACTCGGTGGAGTGAGCGTGCTGGTGTTAATTGCACAGCTCCAGAGACTCCCAGGAACCTGCGGAGACGGCGAAGTTGCCGCGCGCGAGAGCCCGACGGAGAGTAGGGAAACAGGCGAAGCCAAGCGCATCGACGGGGAAATAAGGTACGTGGTGCACCACTCGCGAGCCGCCGAAGCCGTAAAGACTCTCTCTCTTTACGGCTATAACTTTAAGTTAGGGATCGACGGATCTCGCCCGCGCGCGACGGCGAGGAAGCTAACGGGCGACCGCGTACGCGTGCTAGAAAGAGAGAAAGCACGAGTAACCCCGGTGGTTACACCTCGTCGCGAGACCTCATGCGGCCTATATACGGCTTTTGGTAAATCCTTGTTCTTTGTTAGACTGTATTTATATTTCTTTAACTTGAATAAAATTCATAAGTAATCAATATCCGAGTACGAGTTTGATTATTGATTACCGGCGTATGTTATTCCCGTTATCCCGAATACCGCCCTCTCCGTTTCAGGAGCGGCCGAGGTAAACTTACCGCGAATTTATCCCTTTTATTCGCGGTCCTTTTCAGCTCACGACGTTTTAGCTGTACAAAGACGCGAGATCGGCAAGTGATCTCGCGGTTGTTAACGGACATCGCAACGGTAGGTCGTGCGCGGGGTTCACTGATTTGAATCCGCCGCGCACTCTCGGAGCACCGCCTAGGGAGTATAACTAGGCAGTGCCGTAGCAACCGATCCCTTTAGCCCTACCGACGCGAAAGTTTGTACTCCGTTACAACTGGCGCCCAAATACGTGTGGATTAGGGATTACGCCGGATTAATTATCACAGAGAAGTGATAATTAATCTTACGAATTATTTATTTATTTAATAATAAGAAATTTTTAACAAGAATAAAGCTTTTACTACCAAGTGGGTAGTAAAAGCCGAAAAGCCGCCGTGGTATTTGTGGACAAATACCACAACGTGAGGTCGACCCTGCGACTCAATTGGATTAATTTCAATCTCTCTCTCTCTCTCTCTCTCGAATCGTCTCGTTTTCGGCGGATTGAGACAATTATTCGTAAATAATTGACTCAAAATTCAACGAAGCGAATTGTAAAGCCTGCGCAAGGTTACAAACTTGAACCTGGTATAATTGAAGCTTTTCGGACGGACATAACCTGGCCCGACGTCCTAACATTTATAGGTTAGGATAACAAATCCATGTTTATGCGATTGTAAGTGAGGTCATGCGTGCGGTTTAAATAATTTTTAGATAACGATAAGATATTAATTTGTCTGGGATTAAGTTACTTAAATTATTTAAATTCACTAGTTTAAGAAGATTTAGTTGCGATAGACCTCGAGCCAGGTTAACAATTTAAATTAACGAGTAGATAAGAAAAATCTTGTATATTATTAATTTTTAAATTCAAATTGTTCTCGGTTTTCTTTGATAGTTCTCTAGTGTGTGATAATAGAGTTCAAGAGAACCTGTCCGAAAAGCTAGAAGTGTATTTGCGGATAGCAGATTCAAGTGAGTGGCTATATAAACATGCTGCCGAGAATCCAGCGCCGGTTCAAGCGAATCGAGGCGCAGACGATCGACCAGCTGTTTGACTTGGCCCGCGAAGCGGAGCGGCTGCAAGAGCGCGAAAAGCTCTACAAACCACCTCCAATGGAAGGGGAGCTGGTGCGGCCGGAGTTCGCGTATAAGGCCAAGAAGAAGTCAGAGAAGGCTCCTCTGAAGGCAAAGGTAGCAGCGGTGGAATCCGATAAATCCACCACCGGCAAGAATCTGGTGGAGCTGGACGCGATTCTCAACCAGCTGAAGAAGCTGCTACCAAGTGAGAACGGGAGCGCAGCCGGGAGTAGCAAACCAGGAAGTCCCAAGAGTGGACGGCGGTTTGCTCAGAAAAAGAAACCGCCGAACCGGCCCGGAGAGCAGAGGGGCCAGTACGAGAAGCCCCGCGGCGGAAAGAGCGCGGAAGGAGGGCCAAGCAGGACGCCCTTCGATCCGAGCAAACCGATTTCCTGTAATGGGTGCGGTAAGCTTGCATATTTCCGCCGCCACTGCCCTGACTGCAATAAGGGAAACGCCTCCGGGAGCGGCTAAACGGGACTCAGGCCGAACCCAAGGGCCAGAGAGTCCCAGAGATGCCCAGAAGCTCGGGCCCACGGAATGAACGAGACCGCGCGGAGCTCATCCGCGGCGGGATAGACTCGATGAAGCCAGAGGAGCACAGGAAGGGAATCGATTCCCAAGATTCTAGTCCTCAAGGTCAGCAGGAGCCACACCGGAGCTACCGTCCAGAGGACGAAACGCGCTGGTGGCTCCAAGCGGAAATAGGCGATTTCCGGATCAGAGCCCTGTACGATCCAGGAGCTTCGACGACGGTAATGGGGTCTAATGGCCTCACAATCGCTACCGCCCTGGGAAAATCGCTCTCTACCGAAAACGCGGGGAGAGTGAAATTGGCTGATGGACATGCACAACCACTGAGTGGGCACGTAATGTTGCCTTTCACCATCGGTGGTGAGACCAAGGAGCTCAGGGTTGCCATTATGCCAAATCTGGACGCCGAATGTTACGTAGGAGTCAATTTCGTACGTGCATTTCGTGCAGTTCTAGACCCAGACGCTGATCAGCTGTTCCTCAAAAACAGCAAAGCCCACGTCCAGTTAGAGGTAGCTAGCTTGGACAGAGGTACGGCTTCTTTGTCGTCAGCAGGTGTGGCTGACGCAACCGACAGTCAACGCGAGGAATTGCGTCAGCTGTTGGACCGAGTTCTATCCAACACCATGCCAAAGATCGGTCGATCTCACGATGTCGAGCACACAATCGACGTCGAATCAGCCAAACCGATCAAGCAGCGGTACTACCCGGTCTCGGACAAAATTCAGGAAGAAATGCACCGCCAAGTGAAGGAGATGCTTGACTCCGGGGTCATTGAGCCCTCGGCCAGCGGATGGTCCAACCCGGTGGTGATGGCGAGAAAGGATGACAATTCTAGACGGTTTTGTATCGACTTCAGGAAAGTCAACGCTCTAACAAAACCAGATGCATATCCTTTGCCTTTCATGCATGATATACTGCGCAAGCTAAGAAAGGCTCGCTATATCTCCACTCTCGACATGAATTGCGCCTATCATCAGATACCGTTGCAAGTCGAGTCGCGCCCTATCACTGCTTTCACAGTTCCTGGATTGGGACTGTTCCAGTTCACGAGGATGCCGTACGGATTGGCATACGCGGGAGCGACCTTTCAACGGATGATAGACCAAGTCGTAGGGCCAGACCTGGCGCCGCACGCTTATGCTTACCTTGATGATATTATCGTCGTGTCGGAGACATTCGAGGATCATAAGCGTTACCTAGAGGAAGTCCTTAAAAGACTGGCAGAAGCTGGACTTTCAATAAACCGGGATAAGTGCGTTTTTTGTAAGTCAGAGGTTAAGTATCTTGGCGTACTGGTAAACCGGGACGGAGTACGTCCCGATCCCGCCAAGATAGAGCCGATAAAAGAGTATTCGGCTCCGAAGAATATTAAACAGCTTCGCCGTTTCCTCGGTATGGCTTCTTGGCATAGGCGATTTATGCCGGATTACGCGACAATCGCAGAACCCTTGACGCGTTTAACCAAGAAGAACCAGCGGTATGAGTGGCTTGGTGAGCAAGAGCAAGCCTTCCAACAGCTCAAGGCCGTCTTAATGACAGCACCGATTCTGCAGCGTCCTGTCCCAAATGGGCAGTACATACTGCAGACAGACGCCAGTGACACCGGTATAGGGGCTGTGCTACTCCAACTCGTGGAAGGAGACGAAAGAGTTTTGGAGTACGCAAGTCGGATCTTGTCCCCAGCCGAGAGGAATTACAGTGTCACCGAACGAGAATGTTTAGCCGTTGTCTGGGCAATAAAGAAGTTCAGGCAGTATATAGAAGGTTACGAGTTTCGAGTCATAACCGACCACATCAGTTTGCGTTGGCTCTGCAATATGCGCAACCCAACGAGTCGTCTCGCAAGATGGGCTCTCGAACTCCAAGCGCACACCTTCACGATTGAGCACAAGAAAGGTGCGCTTAATCATGTTCCAGACGCGCTCTCCAGAATGTATGAAGAGGAGAGCCGACGATAGCCTCGGTCTCTTGGAGCGACACTACTGTTGACCCGTGGTACTCGCATGGGTAAAGGATGTATCAGAGAGACCACGGGAATTCCCCGAATGGAAAGTAGTAGGGGGAAATCTATATACTTACCGGCCTGACCCCACCTTAGAGGACGTCATGGAAGACCCCGAGGCATGGAAGATGGTAGTGCCTCAAGAGAATCGCCCGTCGATTCTAAGAGAATGTCACGACGATCCAACTGCTGGCCACTTAGGTCGCGAAAAGACTTTCGCACGGGTTGCCAGATTATACTATTGGCCCCGATACTACGCGGAGGTAGGTGACTACGTGCGGAAATGTCAAATCTGCCAGCAGTGTAAGGTAGAGCAGCAACCGCCTAGAGGCCTAATGGGCCGTAGAGTAGTCGAAAGACCTTGGCAGGTAGTCGCAGGTGATGTGACTGGACCATTACCTCGCTCTACCCACGGATTCGAGTACATTCTAGTCTTCCAGGACTTATTTACGCGCTGGATTGAAGCGGTCCCAATTAGAAAAGCAAACGCAAAGACCATAGTAAAGGAGTTACACGAGCGTGTCCTCATGCGTTTCGGCACGCCGGAAGTATTTCACTCCGATAATGGGACCGAGTTCAAAAACAAGATGGTCGACGACTATCTCAAAGAGAAGGGAGTGTACCATACGACGACACCTCCTTACCACCCTCGAGCAAACCCCGTAGAAAGGTCGAACCGCACGCTTAAGACAATGGTAGCTTCGTACATCAAGGAAAAGCATACCAGCTGGGACGAAAAGCTACCGGAATTAGTGTTTGCAATAAACACAGCGGTTCAAAGCTCGACAGGGTGGGGCCCGGCAATGTTGAACTACGGTCGACAGCCAGAGTCACCTAGCACGGACCGGCGAGTGCAAGAAGAGCTCGCACAAGAACGGTTTGATCAGCAGCGGCTCCAGGACTGGTCTGAGAGACTGTCCAGGCTTACCTCGCATGGGTAAAGGATGTATCAGAGAGACCACGGAAATTCCCCGAATGGAAAGTAGTAGGGGGAAATCTATATACTTACCGGCCTGACCCCACCTTAGAGGACGTCATGGAAGACCCCGAGGCATGGAAGATGGTAGTGCCTCAAGAGAATCGCCCGTCGATTCTAAGAGAATGTCACGACGATCCAACTGCTGGCCACTTAGGTCGCGAAAAGACTTTCGCACGGGTTGCCAGATTATACTATTGGCCCCGATACTACGCGGAGGTAGGTGACTACGTGCGGAAATGTCAAATCTGCCAGCAGTGTAAGGTAGAGCAGCAACCGCCTAGAGGCCTAATGGGCCGTAGAGTAGTCGAAAGACCTTGGCAGGTAGTCGCAGGTGATGTGACTGGACCATTACCTCGCTCTACCCACGGATTCGAGTACATTCTAGTCTTCCAGGACTTATTTACGCGCTGGATTGAAGCGGTCCCAATTAGAAAAGCAAACGCAAAGACCATAGTAAAGGAGTTACACGAGCGTGTCCTCATGCGTTTCGGCACGCCGGAAGTATTTCACTCCGATAATGGGACCGAGTTCAAAAACAAGATGGTCGACGACTATCTCAAAGAGAAGGGAGTGTACCATACGACGACACCTCCTTACCACCCTCGAGCAAACCCCGTAGAAAGGTCGAACCGCACGCTTAAGACAATGGTAGCTTCGTACATCAAGGAAAAGCATACCAGCTGGGACGAAAAGCTACCGGAATTAGTGTTTGCAATAAACACAGCGGTTCAAAGCTCGACAGGGTGGGGCCCGGCAATGTTGAACTACGGTCGACAGCCAGAGTCACCTAGCACGGACCGGCGAGTGCAAGAAGAGCTCGCACAAGAACGGTTTGATCAGCAGCGGCTCCAGGACTGGTCTGAGAGACTGTCCAGGCTAACCGAGTTGCACAAGGTGGCCTCCGAGAATGCCGCCGCGGCTCAAGCGAGACAAGCCGTATATTTCAACGCCGGGCGTCGAGACGAAATCTTTGAGATAAGCGATCTTGTTTGGAAAAAGAACAGAGTCCAGTCTTCCAGCGCTGACAAGACAACCTCTAAGTTGGCACCAAAGTATGTAGGCCCATACGTGGTTGTCCAGACAAAAGGCTCAAACACGTAGCTTATTCAGGATGGGCAAGGCGACGAGGAGATGATACACGCCGAACATCTCAAGCCCTACGTGCCCGACAACGGAATGCCTCTGGCCGAAGTAGACGACGTCGCCCAACCGACGATGGACGAAGAGGCGACGAGCTACCCGCCCCCTGCGAGCGAAAACACCCCGAGCGGAAAAATGTACTCTCCGGCCGCTCCCAGCGGGGAGCCGAGGCCCACAGCGAGCGTTCCGATGAAAAAGGGAAGGGGTCGTCCGCGGAAAACCGCTAGGGTGGTCGTCCGTCCGACAAACAGGGCCATAGAACCGCGCACTAGCGTTAGTGAATCAGAACGGAAGCGCGGTAGAGGTCGTCCAAGGAAGAACCCGAAATAAGGGAATACCCGGACAGTACCAAGGCTAGCAGCCGAAACCCATCTCTGAAGGCTCCTTTTGGATTAAACTCTCCTCTGCCACGGAACGAGCAAATTGAGAGTCCCTAGCTCGTTCTGGACGACTAGATCTCAGAAGTTCCGTGGCCAAAAATTGGGCATCCGAGCCCTATCCCGATCCTGCACCCGAGAATCTCAGATACACACGTCCAGTGTACGTGGAATCTGGGAGGGGGGTGTAAAGGTAAGCTACATACTCTTACGCGTATGAAGCTATACCTTATAACGAGCGCGAGTGACGATCGGAAAAGCTCGTAGGTGATCGGGAAAGCCCGCGCGTAAGCCGCGTAAGGACTAATATTGGTCCGACGCGCAAGCTGACTGAGGAGAGTATATAGAGAGTTTATGCGAGTCATCGTAGATAGACACGTCGCCGGTAACGCCTTCCTTGATATTTCGCGGCAAGAGAACAAGAATCGTTATCGCGGATTCTTGCTCGGGTTCCGGGTTTCGCGCCGTGAAGAGTGAGTGACTCGGTGGAGTGAGCGTGCTGGTGTTAATTGCACAGCTCCAGAGACTCCCAGGAACCTGCGGAGACGGCGAAGTTGCCGCGCGCGAGAGCCCGACGGAGAGTAGGGAAACAGGCGAAGCCAAGCGCATCGACGGGGAGATAAGGTACGTGGTGCACCACTCGCGAGCCGCCGAAGCCGTAAAGACTCTCTCTCTTTACGGCTATAACTTTAAGTTAGGGATCGACGGATCTCGCCCGCGCGCGACGGCGAGGAAGCTAACGGGCGACCGCGTACGCGTGCTAGAAAGAGAGAAAGCACGAGTAACCCCGGTGGTTACACCTCGTCGCGAGACCTCATGCGGCCTATATACGGCTTTTGGTAAATCCTTGTTCTTTGTTAGACTGTATTTATATTTCTTTAACTTGAATAAAATTCATAAGTAATCAATATCCGAGTACGAGTTTGATTATTGATTACCGGCGTATGTTATTCCCGTTATCCCGAATACCGCCCTCTCCGTTTCAGGAGCGGCCGAGGTAAACTTACCGCGAATTTATCCCTTTTATTCGCGGTCCTTTTCAGCTCACGACGTTTTAGCTGTACAAAGACGCGAGATCGGCAAGTGATCTCGCGGTTGTTAACGGACATCGCAACGGTAGGTCGTGCGCGGGGTTCACTGATTTGAATCCGCCGCGCACTCTCGGAGCACCGCCTAGGGAGTATAACTAGGCAGTGCCGTAGCAACCGATCCCTTTACCCCTACCGACGCGAAAGATTGTACCCCGTTACAATATATATATATATATATATATATATATATAGTAAAACATGATTGTATTATTTTTAGCTCGAGAAAACTTATTGCGTGAAGCAGAGGAGGAGGAGGAGGCAAATGAAGAATCGGAAAAAAACGATAATGTTGATACATTCAGTGATGAAAGTGACTGTTCCTATGATTCGGATGATGAACCTTCTGCTTAAGTGGAGGAAGCATTTAATGAAAATCAATTCAGGGTTGCGTTGAATGATTCATCTTCATCGGAAGAAACATCTGATTTGGATGCAGAGGAAAACCCACTTAGAAGAAATCACGAACAATTTTTGATGTTACACGAAAATTCCAGGGAACAGTTGCATACACTTGTGAATCAACGTGTGCGTTCACCCGAACCAACACCATCTACTTCAGCAGCACTTGCCGTAATTATTCGTTCGACTGAAAGAAGGGAAATGATACAAAATTTTATTCGTAGGGTACCACCGTACAGAGAAATGGTGTTTCAGACGAGAGAACATAATAGGGTAACCACGCACACTTTCGATCAACGTAGCGCACACGATATGCAAATCAACGAAAGTAAGTATTTTTTAAATAAAAAATTCGGTTTTTCATATTTACACAATCTGTATAATAATAATTTTTAAAGCAATTCGGAGAAGCTTTGAGAACGTTTATTTACTACCGCCTTTTTTTATTTAACCAAATACAAAGAATTATAGATGTTCGTAAAGCACAGGAACTAAGATGGATATGAGACATGCTATTAGATTTACATTCCACCTAATTTACTGAAAATGATCTGGAGGACCTTTTATCTCGAGTTTCTGAAAGCTTTTCCGGACCACCTGAGGCATAATGTAATTAGCTTTATGTTTTTTTATTTTAATCTGTTTTCAAATAAAATATTACTAAGTTTTAATTTCTTGCAGAATATAATACGTCGGAGAGTTCCAATTCAGAGTTAACAATAAATTATGATTATAATGCAGACTTATCTTCGTCAGCTTCTGACACTGCTGATTCATTTATTTCAAAATCGTATGCAACCAATGGTAAAACTTCCGGGTACGATACGGATACGTCTCTGAATGATATAACACAGTATGGATGTGATATAATGATATTCAGAGAAACCGCGATACATCCACCGAAGACAACGAGTCTTCTGATTCCGATGAGATCAACAATGAAATTCGCGGTCCCGGTGAGCGTTTTATTATATATGAGGAAAATCACAAATACATAAGTAAATACAAAATTAACGATAAGCGATTGTTAATTAAAATAGTGGCTCCTTCTCGTGTCGGTAATGTTAACCCAATTACATGGTTAGAAATGGCCATCCGTGATATGCATTCTTTTATAATTTCACGAACTGCCCCAAATGATTTTATAAGTATTGGAATACAAATACAAATTGGAATACAATACGGGTCCAATAGGTCTATCGTATCGGCCTGTCAATAATTTTCTTATAAATGATCTCTGGTCGTTAATCAGTGGATTGACTCAAAGTAATGAAAGTTTTCAATTAGATGAATCCTTTATATTAACAGTATCTCTTGTAACGGAGTGAATCTTTGCCGGACCTTGCTCAGAATCCAGGATTCAGGTTTTAAAAAATTTGAAACAAAGTACCACTATTTATAATAAAGGCTAATTATATTAAGACTATGTACAAATATACAAAAGAACTAAAGATATAATGCAAATGTTGCCAGCCCGCCTGGTCTTGGTCAGGTGAAGTAGTTAATTAGTCTGTAATCAAATCAAGACAAACTACTTAATTATTACGCGATCTACGAACTTTACAATGCTACCTTATAACTAGTTTCCTAAACGGACGCAACTAACGGTTATCTTGTATGTTCACACGGAAATACGGTTCGGGATAATCCACGTATGCTCACGAGGATACGGTCGGGATAATCTATGTGTGTTCACGAAGATTCTGTCGGGATAATCTAAGTGTGCTCACGAGGGTACGTTCGGGATAATCTAAGTGTGCTCACGAAGATACGGTCGGGATAACCCACGTGTGCTCACCAGGGTACGGTCGGGAAGCGGTTACGGTACGGTAGGTAAGGTTTACGGAAGTGTGCTTACGGTGCGCCTGCATCGGGGTTGGAATTCAGTCTGGCCATGTGCTCACAACCAGCTTCCTCCGGCCCCCTGATCCAGACTGGTTGCGGCGGTTCTCGGCGCGCCTTATATACCCGATCTGCGAGAGCGCGCATGCGCAGATCGCGGTTGCCCCACTCCGAACGAGGTCAATGAACTGGCCCATAGGCGCAGTAGTGGGGGAGCGGTCAATGACCCTTGGCTATTTATATCGCGGTCGTTGAACTCGCATTTTACGACGCGTGTTAGTCGCGAAGCTATCTTACTATACTGCGAGTCTTAAACCTAATGATTACTTATACTTGTTAACTTAATAATTATTATGCTAAATGATTAATTAGCGCGTGCAATTATTGCGCGTCGCACTCTCGTTGACGTACCTACCGGTGAGGGTGGAACAAGATAAAAAATTCCTAAATAATTTAGGAATGCGTTCGATTGTAACTATAAGAAATGGAGATAATAAATGTTTACCTCGAGCGTTCGTAGTAGGAGAAGCATTTGTTAACTTAAAATTATTGTCAACGGAAAAATCTCACAAAGAATGGGAAATTATTCGAGACGGTCATCGAAAAATGCAGGAACAAAAAGCTGATCAACTTCTTATATCATCAAACGTTAATATTCCATGGGAAGGATGCGGAATTCATGAGATACAGCTATTTCAACAACATTATGCACAAAAAAATATAGCAATAGTTATTTACGATAATGAGACTTTAGGAAGCGGTGTACCTGCTTTTTTCGATGGTCGGCCATACGCAAACGAAAATAGTAATGGTATTCAGGGTAATATAAATATTTTATACGACTCTAACGCGCGACATTTTAATACGATTTTAAATTTACCTGCAGCACCAGGATCAAGATTCTTTTGTGAATTTTGCAATAAAATGTATACATACATAAATTCGCATAAGTGTACAGTCAAGTGTGCTCGGTGTTTTGTGTCACCTCCTTGCGCGTCAGAAAGTAATGCGTCAGTTACGTGTAATGATTGCTGTCGGACATTTTACAATCAACATTGTTTTGATAATCATAAAAGGTATGGTAGTTAGAAAAAAAATAATAAAAAATTGTGTGATGTTATAAAAATGTGCTCTAATTGTTGTAAAGTTTTTAATGTATATAGAGGGAAACACGAATGCAGTCAAAATTACTGTAATTTATGTCATTCAAAACATAATGTGAATGATTTGTACTATATTCAACCAATTAAACATATTTCAATTACGAAAACATCTTCAAAGAAAAACCTGTTTATTTTTTATGATTTCGAAACGCGTCAAGATTCTTCATATCGCGGTAACCTCAACATACAAATACATATACCGAATTTATGTGTAGTTCAACAAGTTTGCAATAACTGTATGTATAAATCAGATATTCATGAAAATTGTGAAACATGTGGAATACGCGAATATATTTTTTGCAAAGATCCAGTTAAAAATTTAATTGAATTGTCAACAAGAAAAAAATCCGAATTTAGTCAAATTATTTGTATCGCTCATAATGCCCGAGCATTCGATGCGCAGTTTATTCTTCGTGAAATTGTTAAGAATATGTCGTTAATTCCAAATGTTATCTTAAATGGTAAAAATATTATAATGATACAATGTGGACGAACAAAATTTATCGATAGCTTGAATTACTTTCACATGAGACTTAGTGCTTTACCGGCTGCATTCGCGTTACCTCCTTTCGCAAAAAAGGGTTACTTTCCGCATTTATTCAATACGGTAGAAAATCAAAATTACATTGGTTCTTTACCCGATCCAAAATATTACGCGCCAGATTCCATGTCGTGTAGCGAACGAAAGGCATTTTACGCGTGGTATAATGAAACTATGCCGTCTCATGAATTCAATTTTCAAACAGAAATCGTAGAATATTGACGTATGGATGTCGAGATTTTGAGACTTGCTTGCATCGCATTTCGAAAAATATTTTTAGAATCTGGAAAGACATGTCCATTTACGGAAGTTACCACTATAGCATCAGCTTGCTCGATTGTATTCAGAAAAAATTTTTTACGTAAAAATACTATCGGAATAATTCCATCTGGAGGATGTAGGCGATCATATAAACATTCTCAAAAATCTTTGCAGTGGTTAGTTTATTGTGAACGAGAACTCGACCGGGAAATCATTCATGCTGGTAGAGCGCGTGAGTTTATGTTACCCGAACGGTTTCGCGTTGATGGTTACCTTCCTCCGAATGAAAGTAAGCCAAATGAAAAAGGGATCGTTTTTGAGTATCAGGGCTGCTACACACATGGTTGTCCGAAATGTTTTGACAAATTTAGAGATCGTAAAATGGCATACGGTCGTACAATGAACGAAGCTTACGAAAATACGTGTAAAAAAGTTGAAAAAATAAAAGATTTAGGATACGAAGTGCGTGAAATGTGGGAATACGAGTTTGACGAGTTAAAAATACACAATCCGGAAATTAGAGAATTTGTAGAACATCACCCAATAATGTATAAATCCATTTTAAATCCACGAGATGCTTTTTTTGGGGGTAGAACAGAAAATATCGTTGCTCGACACTCTGTTGAACCGAGAGAAAAAATTAAATATACCGACATTTGCTCGCTTTATCCATATGTGTGTAAAAAAGGACGATTTCCTATTGGTCATCCACGCATTTGTATTGGTAATGAATGTTCCGAGCTGTTAAATGATAATATAAATGACTCTTCCCGAATTGAAGGGTTAGTAAAGTGTAAAGTTTTACCACCAAGAAATTTATTTATTCCACTGTTACCTATAAAAATGCACGGTCGCCTACTATTTGCTCTTTGTCGATCTTGTTGCGAAGAAATGAATCAAAATGATTGTACTCATACTAATGAACGTGATCGGGAATTTTCCGGCACTTTGGTTGCTGACGAGCTGCGTAAAGCCATTGATCTTGGTTACAAAATTACAGAAATATGTATAGTATGGCAATATGAGATACTTCAGTATGATCGAAAGACAAATACCGGTGGGCTTTTTGCGGATTATATAAATAGTTTTTTAGCAATTAAACAAAGTGCTAGTGGTTGGCCTTCATGGTGCATCAACGAAGAGACAAAACAATTATATATTGATCAATATTTTAACGATGAAGGGGTATGATTAGAAATGGACAAAATTGAAAACAACCCTGGCTTGAGAGCGTGTGGCAAGATGAGTTTGAACTCTTTTTGGGGTGAATTCGCGCAAAAGAGTAACTTGAAACAAACGCAAATTGTCAGATCTCGAGAGGAATTGTTGAAAATAATAACGAGTCCCGAAAAACAAGTCAACGAATTGTTACCTGTCAATGACAAAATCTTGTATGTTAATTGGGAGTACGTAGATGAAGCTGTATCTCCATCGTCTCATACAAATGTTGTAATTGCAGCTTATACTACTGCTCAAGCAAGGTTAAAACTGTACGAACATCTAGAACAATTGCAAAGCCGCGTACTGTACTACGATACTGATTCTTGTATATTTATTTCACGTAATGATGTTATTGAATACGAACCTAGTTTAGGTAGTAAATTGGGTGATATGACGAATGAATTAAAATGTTATGGAGAGGGAGCGTATATTGAGAAGTTTGTATTTGGGGGACCAAAGTTTTATGGAATGAGTATTGTAACACCAAGTGGTGAAAAAATTGAGTGTTGTAAAGTTAAATGTATAAATTTAAATTTTTGTAACAGTATAAAAATCAATTTCAAAAGTATTGACAAACAGATTTCTGATGCGTTTGACAG
Source organism: Theocolax elegans (assembly GCA_026168455.1). NCBI lineage: Eukaryota > Metazoa > Arthropoda > Insecta > Hymenoptera > Cerocephalidae > Theocolax > Theocolax elegans. Next base: position 19,166,219 of record CM047429.1, on the reverse strand, counting down.
AAGTACAGAAAATGAAAATGAGCGTACAAATAATGAGTATAAAATAATAAAATTAAAGTTTAAATGTATTCGAATAACTAAAACGCATGAAGTTATAACGAAAGATGAAGTTAAATCTTGTAACGTAGTGTTGAAAAAACGCCGATACATTAACACAGTATTATCACTGCCTTTTGGATATAAAATGTAATTAATAAATATATTTTTTATCTGTTAATTCTATAATAGACGTTTATAACCCATTAATTTACTAAAAACATTATAACAATAAGCGAATTTACACATAATTAGCTGATAAAACGCGGCTAGATCAGCTTATACATTGAAATTAGCTTGTTACTCTGCGGAAAATATCTAGCAAAGCTCCCGCGCCGCGCCGCCGCCGCCAGTCAGCGTTTTCTTTTATATAGAATTTGATATAAATACCCAGAATTCTTAGTTTTGTAGAATAGTTTAAATAATGGAGACACAGTGGAAACATCCATTTACGTGTATAATCAGTGGACCAACGGGTTGTGGTAAAACTATATTTGTTAAAAAGTTTCTTCATAATCTTACCGATATTTGCGATTCAAAGCTTGATAGAGTTTTATTTTACTATGGTGAATGGCAAGAGAGCTGCAGAACAGACTTCAAGTTGGGGGGGGGGGGGGGTACGTCGGTAAAACAATAGAATTTCACGAGGGTCTACCGCAACCTTCCGACTATTCTCACGACAACAATAAGAATAAGTTAATAATCATTGATGACCTGATGAGAGAATCATCAAATAACGTAGTGTTAGATCTGTTTACAAAAGGAAGCCATCACAAAAATATTAGCGTAATTTTTATTATACAAAATCTGTTTCATAAAGGATCCGGACAACGAGACATATCTTTAAACGCCAATTAAATCGTAATTTTTAGAAATCCACGAAATCGTGCACAGATTCAATACCTCGCTCGTCAAGTCTACCCTGAAGACCCAAAATTTTTACAAGAGGCATATTCGGATAGTACAACTCCACCCCATGGATATCTTTTGCTAGATTGGAAACAGAGTACTCGGGAAGAAATACGATTTCGCACGTCAATCTTTCTCGACGATAGAGTGCAGTACGTGTACGTGCCAAAATACAGCTCGACATTTCAATAAGAATAGAGAAGGAAGAAAATGATGGACAGTGCTAATCAAACTATGAGACAGAAAAGATCGAGGAGACAAATAGGAGGCTGTATACCCAACCATTTCAGTAAAAAGTGCGTATCCGTGTTGAATGCTCTGTGTCACGCAGATAATAAACAACGGTCAGCTCTTATACGCTCAGCAAATAAAGACTTAATTAACTGTATATGCGAGCGTGCGTTGAATATCTTGAAAGGTGTTGTCTCATTGAAACAGTCGCAAAACTCTAAATTGAAAAGATATCGTAAAGTTTTGCGAAAATTGGTTGAAACAAAAAAAAAGAAAGAGCAACAGAAATGGTAAATATGACTGGGTAAAAAAGAAACGAGTAGTTGTGCAACAAGGCGGCGGTTTCCTTCCTCTCTTGCTGGCACCAATTATAGAAACATTGATTTCTAAAATATTTGGAGGTAGTCAACAGTGAGAGAAAATGAATCATGTTAAAAAAATGGTGATGGTTCCCGAAGACGTGTTTCAAAATACAGTTCTACGACAACAACAACAACAACAACAACAACAACAACAACAACAAGATTACGTAAAGGACACGTCGGAAGAATGTGGAATTCAAACAAAAGGTAATGTGTTATCGCGTCTTGATGCCGAAATGCACGACATCTTATTCTCCAAGAGTATAAGAGACGAACGAGAAAAGAGTCTAAAATATTTACAAGTATTACGTCGATATTTACGCTTTAAAAATATTGAGCGTACCGTAGAAAATAAAGAAGAAGATGAAAATGAAGATGTAAACGCAACAACATTATCCGAACTGGAAATTATTGATACTCTTCCAAAAACGTACAAAAAAAAGGTCAAATACTTCTTAAATACTGGAAAACTAATAATCTTCACCGTTTAACTTGGAATGAATGTGGAACTGTATTAATAGATAATAAACCTATATCCAATTCTAACGTTGTAGAAATTGTAAACTACACACTCAGAAATAAGAAGACAGTGGAGAAACCTACAGGAGCTATTGAAATAGCTAGGTTTATATCGTTGTCTCAAACTCCTGTAAATCTTGTTGGAAATGCAAACCTGTTAAAATTGATTGAAAGAGTTTATCCCAAAAATTGAAGAGAAAAATTAGTGAAACACCTCAAGCGTCGGTAAGAGGTGAAAAGTGGTTGAGAATTGTTGCATAAAAATGCCTTACGTTAGAAAATATTATGATGTTTCCCATGCTAATGGTTACACTGGTGCTCGTCAGTTGATCGAAAAAAAAAATCGTAAAGAAAAGAATCGGACATACGAATGGTTGAGTAATCAAGATGCATACACTTTACACAGACCATTTCGTCGTAAGTTTCCTAGATTATATTACAACGTTTCTAACGTCGACGATTGTTGGGAGATGGATTTATGTGACATGCAATCGCTCAAATCTGATAACGATGGATACTGTTACATACTGGTAGTAATAGACAATCTCAGTAAGTATGCGTGGATAGAGGTATTGCGTAATAAAAGTGCAAAAACAGTATCCGATGCTTTTCAAAATATACTTTCGAGATCAAATGGAAGAGTATCTGTATATGTATAGTCTGATGCAGGGAAAGAATTTGTTAGATCTAATTTTTAAGAAATTCTCAAGAAAAAGGGGATTTTGTTTCGTGTAGCACGTAATCCACATATTAAAGCCACTGAGCGTTTAAATCGAACGTTAAAGGAACGTATGTACAGATATTTTACACATAAAAATACTCACAGATATATCGATATAATTGATAAAATTGTTAACGCATACAATCACACAAGACACACCAGTACTCAGATGATACCGGCTAATGTTACCGTTTACAATGCTTCCGAAGCGAGAAAAAATTTACAGAAACGTGCTTTAAATCAACGAAAGTCATCTCGTTCCTATATATACAAAGTGGATGATTATGTCCGTATCAGTTGTGCAAAAGGTACCTTTGAAAAAGGTTATGAGAAAAACTACAGTGAAGAAATTTTCAAAATCTCTCGCGTTTCTGTGCGACAAAATGTATACACTTATGAACTAACAGACTTAAATAATGAACTGATTGATGGTTTTTTCTACCCTGAAGAATTAGTTTTGGTAGGTGACAAACGTGTACGCAAAGGATCTGAATTAATTAAGATTGAACGCATCATCAAAAGTAAAGGGCGCGGTTCAAACAAACAAGTATTAGTAAAGTGGTTAGGTTATCCCCACAAATTTAACTCTTTGGTGAAAGCCAGTGAAATTAATCAGATTTAACAAAAACAATGGATAGTAATAATTTTTACGTAGTTCTTCCTAGTAACAGTAGCATGCGATACTTTCCTGAAAATACCATGTCATGTTACACTATGCATTTGTCACACGCAATTTCTTTACATGGTCATTGGAGCGTAGGGTTAACAGAAATACTAATTCCATGTACAATATTACACATTCAAGAGAAGGAATCGAGTTTCTCGTATCGGATTGACAATTCAACTGACAGAATCGCGACAGATATCATATGTTCATTTCCATCAGGCATATACGAAGACATTACCGATCTTCAACGTGCAGTAAATCAATCAATCGAATTTGCAAAACACATCCGACTCAAACGATCAGTTAAAAAAGGGGGTTTTATACTCTTCATAAAGTTTGTGATTGTGAGCAAACTCATTATATTTTCTTTAAAGAAAAACTCAAACGCATATTTGGATTTGAAAATGAAAGCTACAAAGATACAGGAATTCCGATAAATTTCAATGGAATTACAGTTGAGGCTGACAGACCTGCTTCTCTAGCAAGAGCAATTCCTGATCAACTTTTTGTTTACACGGATATTTGTGAGCCTTACACAGTAGGTGATGTCAGAGCTGCTCTATTCGGTTTAGTATGCTACAATAACGCAAAGTACGAAAGCGGTGGAACCATGATCAAACAATATTCTCCACCTAATTACATTTCATTGTTAAATAATAGTTTTCAAAATATTGTAATAGATATAAGAGATCAATATTGTAATCACGTGCCATTTGAATGCGGAACGTTGACAGTTACACTTCACTTTAAACGCGTTAATTAAACTAGTAACTAATGATATGATCCAATACAATTCGTATTACAACGATCAGATTGGAGGTGGTAATGTTCGTCACGTTTTTACCGGTTCGCCGTACCAACGGGGACACGGTATTAGCAGTTTTCTAAGCGGTCTTTTTAGAAAAATTTTACCCTACATTACCAGTGGAGTTAATCAGTAGGTAAAGAAGCATTTAGAACAGGACTAAACGTTTTGGATGATGTTAACAATAGTGGAATGAAAATGAAGGAGTCAGTAAAGATTCGTATGCGTGAATGTGGATAAAATCTCAAGAGAAGAGCAGCCAATAAAATTTCTAAACTAATGAAAGGGTCAGGATATAAACGTCGAACTAGGAAAAAAAGACGTCAGTTACCCAAGAACCGTATGAGAGCACACAATAGAACTAAACGAGGAGGTGTAAATACATCAGGACGAATAACTAAAAAAACTCAAAAACGACGCACAGTCGTAAAAAGGAAGATGAAGAAAAAGCAAACTTTACGTAGTGTATCGGACATTTTTGGTTCTACATAATTATGGCTTTTCTACATGCTAATTCTTGTGAATGTATGAAATCGGAGCTAGATTTATTTACACTTCCACCTACTCAAACCTCTGTAGAAAATTCTCAATTCGTTTATTATAAACCTGTATCATCTCTTAGCGTCGATGGACCATTGGAATTTGTTGTACCAGGTGGAGAAGACTATTTGGATCTTGCACATACCTTGTTAAGTTTACGTGTACAGATTTTACCAAATACAGAAGTTGATGCAGTTGAAAGTGGAAAAGTAGGTCCAATAAATAATTTTCTGCATTCAATTTTTAATCAGATTGATGTCTTTTTTGATCAAAAGCTCGTTTTACCTCCCAACAATATGTAGCCGTACAGGGCGTGCATCGAAACATTGCTTAAGGGGATGTCGGAGCTATAGCCTCCATCAAAAGCCGCTCGATCTCGCGGCTTCGAATGGCGCTGTAGTCAGGTGTCGATTTCTACGATAAACATACTTAAAACATAAATTATAAATTTTGCAGCTACATAGAGCTGTTGAAAGATACTTTCCCGCCTAGCTATGACTAAACTTAAGGTAATTATAATATACTCTTGGCAGCAAATGTTTATTTTTTTTAAAAAATGTGAAATACGTTGCGTGTAGAATTACGGCAGATATAAATTCATTGAATATGAGACGTATTTCACATTTTTTAAAAAAAATAAACATTTGCTGCCAAGAGTAATATTATAATTACCTTAAGTTTAGTCATAGCTAGGGGGGAAAGTATCTTTTAACAGCTCTATGTAGCTGTAAAATTTATAATTTATGTTTTAAGTACGTTTATCGTAGAAATCGACACCTGACTACAGCGCCATTCGAAGCCGCGAGATTGAGCGGCTTTTGATGGAGGCTACGGGTCCGACATCCCCTTAATTACTCTGCTGAAACTATGAATTCAAATCTTACTATGGGGTTATGGTATATTGATACTCCTGGAAAAATGGATGCGTTACCTATCATACCACGTTCCGAACCTGGTGCTAATATAGGATTATTAAATCGACAATATTTTACTGTTGGGAAAAGAACGGTAGGCATGATGGGTCATTTGCACTGTAATGTATTTAATCAGAATAAATTTTTACTCAACGGTGTAGAACTGAGGATACGCTTGGTACGTAGTAAAGATTCATTTTGTTTAATGGATGCCGCGGAAAACGATAAATTTAGTGTTCATATAAAGGAAGCTTCACTCATCGTTCGTCGAGTTCGTGTAAGTCCTGGTATAATGCTAGCTCATGCAAATGCTCTATCCAAATCGACAGCAAAATATCCTATTAGTCGTGTAGAGGTGAAATCTTTTACTTTACGCAGTGGTATTTTCGGAGATACATTGGACAATGTTATTCTTGGACAATTATCTAAAAGAATTATAATTGGGTTTGTAGATAACAAAGCTTTTAATGGAAATTGAAAATATAATCCATTTAATTTCCATCACTATAATATCAATCATCTTTTACTGTACATTGATGGTGTACAAGTGCCTGGAAAACCATTACAACCAAAATTTAGCGGAGATAATCCTCTGTACGTAGAAGCTTATCAAACATTGTTTTCTGGAAGTGGAATACATTTTCTAAACAACCAATCAACATACCGCGTACCGAATACAACAGAGGCTATTGTCTCTTTGCTTTTGATTTAACGCCCGACCTTGCAGCAAATTCAAACATGCATTGGAATTTGGTGAAACATGGAAGTGTTCGTATAGAATTGAAATTTGAAGAAGCCTTGACTTCTACAATTAATTGCATAGTGTACAGCGAATTTGAAAACGTTCTTGAAATCGATTCAAGTCGTCAAATTATTACGGACTTTATCGCTTGACATTAAGGTGGGGATGAGTGAATAAAAACGGGCGTTTCTACATCACAATTCACAGTCAACGAGTGAACGCTAACTTATCAAAATGGATTACATCGTAGATATACAAGGTTTAAGAAATTGGAACAACACCTTCATTCCTAAGGAAGTGGCAGTAATTTTTTTTAGTAAACGGATGTTTTGCCATTGGGTGATCAAGTCTCCACATGATTACTCTGAGTTACCGTTAGAAATCAAACGGTGTAACCAGTATGTATCGAACTATTATCATGGTATAAGATGGAACGATGGTGATATTACTGTAGAATCAACTTGAAGAACATTTACGGTCCCTGTCAAAAGCAACAAATAGGTTTTATACTCGTGGATACGAGAAACAGGAATATTTTGAAAAGGTGGTAGCTTGTGAAGTTATGAACGTTGAGCAAATGTTATCACCGACATTTGAAAGTCTGAAAAATAATCGTCGAAGCATTTCATGCATGTCTCATCGTCATATAGTTGTTAGAGATAAACGCTTCGTATGTGCTCTGAATCAAGTGTACCTATTAAGAAAGTGGTTACTATCGATACTTCGAGATACTTCCTCGGAAAGTGAAGAAAATGATAGTGAAAGACTTTATAAAGCAATGCGAAATCGAAGATTCAACAGTCGCATTTTTAGAGTCAATCGAAGAGTATATAATCATAGTAGATTTGCACGATCAGAATATGACGAAGTTGATGCAGCAGATAAGGATGATGTGTACGACATTGAAAAATACTTAAAAAATGAATACGCAGCAAATACAAAAAGTGATTGCAAAACTGGAAGTTAAAACTATAGGAGTGTATGCTGCTGACCGCATTCCCAGATTAATGGAAAAACCAGTTACAATTGTTACAAATACCGATGATTATACTAAAAAAGCACTCTCTTCTCATCATATCGAAGGAATCAGAAAAAACTGCGTACAATACCGATGGAATACGAAAAAATTGCAAAGTATTGATTCGAAAGTGTGTGGACAGTATTGTGTTGTGTTTCTTTATCATATGTACCGTTATAATAATTTACTCTCATTTTGTAACAAGTTTTCTACAAATTCAAGAAAAAACGATAAAATAATTGTAAAATTGTATACAAATATATTAAAAAATAATAATGTTAAATTATCCAATCAAGTACACGTATTTAATAATGAGCGATCTATAGGATCTGGAATACGTAACCAGTCATGTATGAAATAAACGTAGTGTAATAGTATACCCGTATGTGTTTAGTCTGTTACATTCCAATACCACTGTTTCTTATTTATGTGTGATAAGTATAAAATTACCTATTTTCTTCTTAGCATATTAATTTCGTAGAAATAAACCGGATGTAACAAAAACCAACCGTAATAATTTCTTAAAATGTCAAAGATAAAATATTAAAGGTATTTCATTTCATTTCCCCTCTACTAAGAGATAAATTAAATTGTTAGTTACAGTGGAGGGATAGCTGTACCTCTCATTGGTCGGTTGACTATTTCTCCCTATGACGTAAGGATACAATTAGTGGTGGGAGTACACTTATAAAACGGTACGTCGCTTCGAGCCTTCTTAGTTCTGTTTCAGAAACTTTGACGTTAAAATCGTGCATTACTGTTTTAATAAGAATATGGCTACTCAAACAGAAGAACGTCGTCTACTGACGGAAAAAACAGTTTGTGGTTTATGCGGGAACTTACTCTTGGCAACGTCATATAATTTAAATAAATCTCATTCAAAACGTATATCAATTGGATTGGAAAACTCAAACGGCCGTTATTCTCCAATTATAAAACTCTCCACTGCATACCCCACTTACCACGTTAAATTTGATTTGAATTCGTGGACTGAATTCACAAACAAGTTTGATGAGATAGATGCGTACCTTCAGGAATGTTACAGATTTAAACGGTTTAGTGAATCAAACTTTATTGAAATAAGTTCTCATAAAATACTGTATCAATCCTCGTTTAAATTAAAATCTATAATTGTGGAAGAGAAACTGCATGAGGAAGAAAGTAACGATGAGGAATTGGAATCCCAACAATGGGAAGAAAGTCAGAACAAACGAAGAAAATCAGTTCATGTACCAAGTACTTGCATGCAGAAAGTAACATTTGACGGATTAAAATTAGTGACTCCTTGCATACAACAGAGACTCGATCAACTTACAAAATACTGTGATAATGTTAATAAAGTGATGGAATACATAATTGAATATTTCAAAAGGGTTATTGAAAAGGACAGTGAGACTGATTTAAAAATGTTATGTAAAAGTGGAAGATTTAATAAATATTATACACTTTATGAAAATGATGTAAAATTTTACGTATTTGAACGCATGTTTGATATGGATAATAATTTCCTAAACTTAATTTTGTCTGAAATAACTGCGATAAGTATACCTGCTGTACTTCATAACTTGGAAACACAAATGTTAAAATCTGAATAATTGTAAAAAGAAGCTCATTATACCGAAATAAAAAACGTTATTATAATCTTAATTCTTATTTTATTTTATTTAATGTATCCCACTCCTATAAAATATATCATTTCCACCAATCAGATTAGAATTTACCCCCTCTACATTGAGTTACCGTTATTTAGTAGTCATATGTAACTCAGATCAAAGAATATTTTACTTTTAGTAATTGTTTAACCGTCATTCAAGATGGGTAATACAAATAACAAAAATTTTAATAATAAAAATTATACAAATAATTTTACAACTGAAGAACGGCAACCGTTATTAGAAAAGAAGTCTAAGGAAAAAGATAAAATAAAACAAATCATTATGTTAAAAACTGTGCTTTTGTTACAAACAAACAAGGATACAAGAGACTTACTTAAGTGAGTAAAAAATGTACTTAATTATGGTGTGATTTTGAAATAGAATAACCTAAGTGTTACAGGTTCAATGACCGTAGGAGAAATGAGAACGTATAAAAAAAAAAGAAAAAGACTACGAGTAACATCGTATACAAGTATAGTGATACACTATAGAACAATGACGTCATCAAGGTCACGTATTTGGCTACTTGTTTGTTTATACAACAAATAAGATAACATTCTTAGAATAACATTCCTTTACGAGGTCAATAACCTTACAGTAAAATACTGTAAGCAGGTATAGAGGGACATATCAGAAGGCGTCATCAAGGTTATGGGTTAGCTTACTTGTTTGTTTACATAAACAAACAATTAAGATAACATTCTTAAGATAACATTCCTTTTTTTCAAGGTCATTTAATTATTGGCTGAGAAGGGTATTGAATGACCTTGAAAAAGGAATGTTATCTTATGAATGTTATCTTAATTGTTTGTTTATATAAACAAACAAGTAAGCTAACGCGTGACCTTGATGACGTCATTTATTATGACTCCCTATACCTGCTTACATACTACTTACCTCTATGAATTTTTTTAGATCTTTTTAGATTTTGACATTTCGTTCAGGAAAATTCAGTCAAATTATTGAATAGTATAAACTAATATAATCTGAATGGTCCTCCATCACCACATGAATCAGTTACTCGAGTTAATATTGTACTATTTGTTTCCAATCGCTGGAGTTGTAGTGAATTTCATCAAGTTTAAATACTAACTAATTTATATCCAATATACTGGAGTCACTGGGAAGTCTATTGAGATTATACGTAACTATCTTTATATATAAAATTTCTATTTTACTTTATGAATATATGCTCTCAAGAGACTTTGTGGCAATATATATATACATATAACATATAAATATTCCGCCGCGGCCGTGTCGAAGATTGAAGGATTGGAGACTACCCTCCTGTACATAAATATATATGTAAATTCTCTCTCTCTCTCTCTAATGACGTACACACACACACACACACACACACACACACACACACACACACACACACACACACGCACACACACCCACACACACACACACGCACGCACGCACGCACACACACACACACACACACGCAAACGCACACGCACACGCACAACCCGTGCCGGGTTTGCTGGTCCCGCATCGTGGCGCCTCCCCAGGTGGTGGATAGGGGAATGCTTTCCAGATATGGATGGTACCGAAAAAATCAAATATTCGGGGCGAACCAAAACCAGATAGGGGAAGGCACCCCGAAATTAAACCAAGTATGGATAGTGAGCTGAAAACAACACTACCCCAAGCGGGCATGGCAATCCTGTTAAATTCCGCCACTGATTCCGATCGGGTGAAAGCCCCGGTGGTCAGTGCTGGTCCCACGGATTTTGGGGGGGACAAAACTCACACCGTGAAAATGGTAAGTGCTGCGGAGGTTGGTCACTCGGCCTCTGAAGCATCTAATGCTACGTGTGACCTGCCCTCGACTGGGATGTCGAGTGACGCTGATAGAGCTTTTCTCCGTCTGCGTGAGAAAATAGGCACCCTGGTGGAGTTTGTTCTTAACAAGAACAATATCCACAAAGAGCTGAAGAGTATGGCGAGAGCAACCAGCAGAGCTCTCAATGAATACGCGCGGGTGAACAGTGCTGTGTGTTCGACAGCGCCGAAAATTAAAATGGCGGATGCGCGTAGGGATGGAACGTACCAAACGTCGCCCATCTTCCGCGCTGAAGAGAGTCAAAGCACGCCGGTGGAAAGGGGAAAGCCCTCACCACCTCAGCAACCCCCGGAGAAAAGGAAGAAGGGGTCGAAGCAGCCCACTAACAAAAATGGGCCAGCAGATGCTTCGCCATCCGTTCCTAAGACGGGTGGGAACCAGACAAAAGTCCCTGACTGGGCCAGAGTAGTGAAGAAGGGCAAGAAGAAGAAGAAGATGAAGAAAAGCCAGCCGAAGCAGCATGAACAGCAGAAACGTGCCAGCAAACCGGCCAAAGGCACGGCAGAGCCTAAGGCCGGAGTAAGACCCCCACGCCCAGATGCCATCAAGATCAAGACATCTAGCGGGGGCTCTTCCTATGCTGACATTCTCCGGAAGGTCAAGGCTGCACCGGAACTAAAGGCACTAGGAGAACGGGTCACGCGTATCAGGCGCACCAGGGCTGGAGAGCTCCTCCTCGAACTGGGGCGACCCCGAACGGAAACGGCGGAGCTGAGGACAGTGGTCTCGTCCACCCTGAGTGGGTCAGCAGAGGTCCAGCTGCTGACTCACAAACTGTCCATCACCATCAGGGACATGGACGAGTCCACGACAACAACGGAGGTGGCCGCAGCGATTGCGGCAAAGATCGGGTCAAATGTGGTATCCCCGGATAATATTAAAACCAGGGGATCCTATAGTGGCACCCTAGCTGCGACCATCCAGCTTCCGGCAGTAGCAGCCAAAAAGCTGCTGCAAGACGGGAAGCTCCGGATCGGATGGGTCAATTGCAGAGTTCGACTGCGAGAGGTATCCTCGCGTTGCTACCGATGCCATGAATCGGGACACATCGCGAGGGAGTGCAAGAGCGCAGTCGACCGGTCAGCGCAATGCTATCGGTGCGGCCAAGAGGGCCACAAAGCAGTGGACTGCGAGGCCAAAGCTAAGACCTCGCATGAGGAAGGAGCACACATCAAAATGATTAAGGTGCTCCAAATAAACCTCAACCATTGCGCTGTGGCCCAGGACCTGCTGTCCCAGCTGGTCAGTGAGTTGAGAGCGGACGTAGCGATCATCAGCGAGGAATTCCGGGATCTCGAGAAGTCGAACTAGGTAAGGGATGCCACGGGCAAGGCGGCCATTTGGGTATGTGGAAATATACACATCTCCAGAAAGATGGTCGCCCCCCTTCCCAGCTTCACCTGGGTGGAGGTGGTGAGAGTACGCATGTACAGCTGCTACTTCCCGCCCAGCGATTCCACCGAGGACTTTGCGAGATTTGTGGTTGCAGTCGTCACCAGTGCTCGGTCCTCACGGCTGCCGGTCGCAATCGGTGGGGACTTCAATGCTAGGGCGACGAACTGGGGCAGCGCCAAGACCAACGCGCGTGGTCGCGCACTTCTCGAGGCGTTCGCTCTACTGGGGCTGGAGATCGCTAACACAGGGCAACCCCGACTTTCACCAAAGCCGGCAAGTCGTCCATAGTCGACCTCACCTTCGTCGATCCTAGATTGATGGGGGGAGGGGGACTCGACTGGAAAGTTAGCGATCGTTACACGGGTAGTGACCACCAAGCACTCGTGTACCAGCTCCAGCTGACCAGCGGGAGGACAAAGAGAGCAGGAAGAGAAGCAAGAGAGAGATGGGCACCAGCCACGTTTGATCGTGAGGCGTTACTCTACTCCCTTGAGGGGGCAAAAGTTGAGGGAACCGCCGAAGAAAAAGCACGAGGCCTCACGAATGCCTTAACAGCGGCTTGCGATGCCTCTATGGCCGTGAAGTTCAACCCTCGCGGCCGCCCACCAATAATCTGGTGGAGTGAGGACATCGCAGAAAAGAGACGTGAGTGCCTGCATGCCAGAAGGCTGCACCAAAGAGCGACGGGAACACCGCGGTTCCAAGATCGTTCCGCAGAATACGAACAAAAGCGGAGGGATCTCAAGGTGGCCATCAAGGCTGCCAAAAGAAGGTGTTGGCGGGTGCTCTGTGAGGAGGTGGACCACGACCCCTTTGGCAGACCGTATAAAACGGTTATGAATAAGATCAACCCCGGGGGCGCTGTTGCACCCACCCACCTAGTTTTTCTGGACGGAGTCGTCCGCCACCTGTTTCCTGAACATTGGAAAAGGGCAGCAGAGACGGGCCTGATGGCCACCATTGGTGCAGCCGAGTCGCCAGACATTAGTGAAGCCGAACTGAGGATGGCCGCTAAAGGTATTTCCGTACGTAAATCCCCAGGGCCGGACGGAATATCTGGCCTGGCCGTCAAGACAGCGGCGATGAGTGCTCCGGGATTGTTCCTGGACGCATTCAACGCATGCCTAAGAGAAGGTTGCTTCCCGGATCAGTGGAAGACGCAGTGGCTGGTACTCCTACCGAAAGGAAACAAACCCCCGGAGGAGCCATCATCTTACCGCCCGCTCTGTCTACTGGATATAGTTGGGAAGCTTCTGGAGCCGGTGATCTGCGCCAGGCTCGCAGCGGCCATCGGTCGGGCCGGAGACTTCTCCGACAACCAGTTCGGCTTCCGAAAGGGTCGATCGACCATGGACGCTGTAGGCAGAGTTGTTGGTATAGCCACAAACGCCATCAATGCTGGTCGGAGTGCAAGGCGGATGTGTGCCATCATCACCTTGGACATCCGGAATGCCTTCAACTCTGCCAGATGGGACGACATCATGCTGTCCCTGCAGCACTTCCAAGTGCCACTCTATCTCAGGGAGGTCACCTCGAGTTAGCTGACTGACCGTACACTGCTCTACGACACCGACGACGGTGTACACTCCCACAATACCACGGGAGGCGTGCCGCAGGGTTCGGTCATTGGGCCCCTACTCTGGGACGCTGTCTATGACGGCCTGCTTAGGCCGCAACTTCCGGACGGTGTTTCGATGGTGGCTTTCGCGGACGACGTGGCGCTAGTGGTGGTCGCAAAGAGTGTCGAAGGGATCGAATATCTCGGAGACGTCTCTATAGTAGTGGTCGCCACTTGGTTGAGAGATCACGGACTTAGTCTGGCGGCGGAAAAAACGGAGGCGGTGTTCATCTCTCGCACAAAAAAGGAGAGGACCGCCACCTTCACGATAGGTAAAGAACGGATACGGTCGGTGAAATCGTTGAAGTATTTAGGGGTCACACTAGACGCGCGGCTGTCGTTCAAACACCATCTCGCGAACGCAGGCTCAAAGGTGGCCCGGGCGCTGGCGGGCATCATGCCCAACATTTGGGGACCCCAGCAACCGCGAAGGTCTCTCCTTGCCTCGGTGGTGAGCTCCGTAATTTTATACGGAGCTCCTATCTGGGATGATGCCCTGAACAGCCACAAGAGCTTTGGTGCTCCGTGCCAGAGAGCCTGCAGGATAGCTGCGCTAAGGGTGGCCCGGGCGTACCGAACCGTATCTGACATTGCGCTCTCGGTGTCGCGGGGACCGCCCCCTTCGACCTCCTGGCAGCCGAGCGAGCTGAAAGACACCGTGAGGGTGGGCAACGCCTAGAAGAGAACCGCTGCCGCAACCGATGGTCATTGCGGACCGTAGAGGAGTGGCAGCGGAGATGGCCTACCGAAAGGAAACAAACCCCCGGAGGAGCCATCATCTTACCGCCCGCTCTGTCTACTGGATATAGTTGGGAAGCTTCTGGAGCGGTGATCTGCGCCAGGCTCGCAGCGGCCATCGGTCGGGCCGGAGACTCTCCGACAACCAGTTCGGCTTCCGAAAAGGGTCGATCGACCATGGACGCTGTAGGCAGAGTTGTTGGTATAGCCACAAACGCCATCAATGCTGGTCGGAGTGCAAGGCGGATGTGTGCCATCATCACCTTGGACATCCGGAATGCCTTCAACTCTGCCAGATGGGACGACATCATGCTGTCCCTGCCAGCACTTCCAAGTGCCACTCTATCTCAGGGAGGTCACCTCGAGTTAGCTGACTGACCGTACACTGCTCTACGACACCGACGACGGTGTACACTCCCACAATACCACGGGAGGCGTGCCGCAGGGTTCGGTCATTGGGCCCCTACTCTGGGACGCTGTCTATGACGGCCTGCTTAGGCCGCAACTTCCGGACGGTGTTTCGATGGTTGGCTTTCGCGGACGACGTGGCGCTAGTGGTGGTCGCAAAGAGTGTCGAAGGGATCGAATATCTCGGAGACGTCTCTATAGTAGTGGTCGCCACTTGGTTGAGAGATCACGGACTTAGTCTGGCGGCGGAAAAAACGGAGGCGGTGTTCATCTCTCGCACAAAAAAGGAGAGGACCGCCACCTTCACGATAGGTAAAGAACGGATACGGTCGGTGAAATCGTTGAAGTATTTAGGGTCACACTAGACGCGCGGCTGTCGTTCAAACACCATCTCGCGAACGCAGGCTCAAAGGTGGCCCGGGCGCTGGCGGGCATCATGCCCAAACATTTGGGGACCCCAGCAACCGCGAAGGTCTCTCCTTGCCTCGGTGGTGAGCTCCGTAATTTTATACGGAGCTCCTATCTGGGATGATGCCCTGAACAGCCACAAGAGCTTTGGTGCTCCGTGCCAGAGAGCCTGCAGGATAGCTGCGCTAAGGGGCGCTGCCGCACCGTGGTCATTGCGGACCGTAGAGGAGTGGCAGCGGAGATGGGACTCAGCCAGGGACGGCCGCTGGACCTACCGCATCATCCCGCGGATCCAAGAGTGGGCGAGCAGGAAACACGGCTTCGTCAGTTTCCAGCTTACCCAGGTGTTGACCGGGCACGGATGCTTCCGTAGCTACCTATTTCGTATAGGGGTCTACGGCAGCGCAGAGTGCCCGGCTTGTCCAGGGGTGGACGAATACGTGGAACACGTCCTCCTATGGTGTCCTCGTTTCAGGGGGGAACGGGACCAATTTCAAATCACTTGGAGCGGCCCCTCACCCCTGAGGGCATCGGGGCGTGCCTGCTTGACTCCCAGGAGGGATGGAACGCGGTAGTGACCCTCTGTACGTCCGTAGTAGACAGGCTGGGTCTCATCAGAAGAGAAGAGGAGAGAAGAGTTGCGATGGCAGCAGTATACTGCTTATATATGCACTATATGCACTATATACACTATAGTGGGCTAGTGTAACCGTTGCCTCCCCCCGCGAAGTGATGCCTTGCGGCGGCTCCCGCGGGGGAATAAAGGTAAGAAAAGAGGTGGAGTTTTAGTGGGTATGCCTATCGACATCCTTCGGTAGAAGAGTCCCACACACGGGGAGTCTCACATGGCTCCAGTCATGGTGCATTAAACATTTCTCCACCTCTTCGGAAAAAAAAAAAAAAAAAACGCACACGCACAAGCAAGCGCACACACACACACACACACACACACACACACACACCCGCGCGCGCGCGCGCACACACACACACACACACACACACACACACACACACATACGCACACGCACGTGCTCACACACAGTTATATGTATATTTCTAAATTACATATATATATATATATATATAGAATCCTGAAATCTTAGACACGACGAGGAGGTGGCGTCCGCGAAATATTTAAAATCAGTAACATATAAATTTGGCGTATTTTTTCGGATATCAAATTCTCCTAAGTTAATAAATTTTGAAAAATTTTTCAATTGTAATTCACATTTTATATTACCTATTATATTACTATTATTCTAATGGAATTGTCTTAAAAAATGCAATAATTAATGTATTTAATCTTAAATTTCAATAAAATAATAAATAAATTTCATTGTATATCATATGGATATTTGGAAAAGTCTATATGTTATTATACTTGATTAATATTTATTTTATCTACAAACAATTTAAATTATATTAAATTTTAGATCCGTTATTATTACTTAGTACAAATTTATAAATTTCATGAGTTTTATTAGCAATGAGTAAACTGATACACATTCTTTCAAGTTATATTCACAACTTTTTTTGCGCATGGAAAAAATACATATATTATCGATACTTGAAAAAATATAAATTTCAATATATATACATATATGGAGGTAACCCTTTACATATATATATATGGGAGATTCCATGTGAAGTGATCCAGTTAAAAAATAGAATTTTGTTTTAATGTATGGAATCAGTAAAAAACTACTTGAATAGAGTGTAGCTAAATTTTTAGACCTGAATTTCAATTAGTACCAGGGTTGTAGCCAATCAAAAAATCGAATTTTTTGAAAAAATTGACTTTTTGGCCATGTTTATCACTTATTTACTCAAAATCTAACAATTTTTTCTTATATACATTAAATTTGAAAAAGTTTATTAATTTCAAGAAGAATCAGTTTAAATATTTAATTTATTTTATTTTAAAACTTTGAATATAGTTATAATCAATAAAAACCTTTATAGTAAAAAAAAGGGTTGTACGATCAAAAATATTTTATCCATCCACAAATCTAATTCATCGATGATTAATTACCTTCAAAATAATGGAAAGTTTGAGTGCGGCAGAGCATTTTAGACAAAGTTATGGTGTTTTTAGTCAAATTTCATAAAAAAAGAGAGCGAATGCATTTTATGAAGAAAACAGACTAACCGTATACTTGCATTCAAACAATATGGCACTATTATTCCTCAATATTACTAAAATATACTATTTATTGTTAGTTACTGATACTTCTATTTAGTTGTTATTTAAGTCTGATACTTTTAGTTATACCTGTTATACAATTGGATTTATTGGAATTATAAAAAGTTTCAGGTATTTATCCAATTATATAACAGGTATAACTGCTTATACCTACTGTTTTGTGTTTGTAAGCAACTTAGAGATTAAAATGTATCAGTGACTAACAATAAATAGTATATTTTAGTAATATTGAGGAATAATAATAGTGCCATATTGTTTGAATGCAAGTATACGGTTAGTCTGTTTACTTCATAAAATGCATACGCTCTCTTTTTTTATGAAATTTGACTAAAAACACCATAACTTTGTCTGAAATGCTCTGCCGCACTCAAACTTTGCATTATTTTGAAGGTAATTAATCATCGATGAATTAGATTTGTGGATGGATAAAATATTTTTGATCGTACAACCCTTTTTTTTACTATAAAGGTTTTTATTGATTATAACTATATTCAAAGTTTTAAAATAAAATAAATTAAATATTTAAACTGATTCTTCTTGAAATTAATAAACTTTTTCAAATTTAATGTATATAAGAAAAAATTGTTAGATTTTGAGTAAATAAGTGATAAACATGGCCAAAAAGTCAATTTTTTCAAAAAATTCGATTTTTTGATTGGCTACAACCCTGGTACTAATTGAAATTCAGGTCTAAAAATTTAGCTACACTCTATTCAAGTAGTTTTTTACTGATTCCATACATTAAAACAAAATTCTATTTTTTAACTGGATCACTTCACATGGAATCTCCCATATATATATATATATATAAATTCTCTCTCTCTCTATTGAAATATACACGCACGCACACGCACACACACACACACAGATATATTTATATGTATATTTCTATATTTTATATAGAACCCTAGAATCTTAGGCGTCATACCGTCATACTGTCATACCGTCTCTGGGGGTGAATTTTCAAGATCTGACCTCAGATTCTTATGCACTATTTCAAAGTCCTACTGCTGCATTTCAAGTATCCATCGTGCCATCCTTCCCGATGGATCCTTGTGATTTTGGAGCCATATGAGGGCACTATGGTCAGTCATAGCCATAAATCGATAGGCCTCAATGTGTGGTCTCTATCTCTTAATTGTTCATATGAGAGCCAAGTATTCCTTTTCCTTGTCATGTAATTACGTTCGGCATAATTTAATAATCGACTGACGTAGACAATTGGATGCTCGTAACCCTCATCGTCTAGTTGCGTCAACACCGCAGTTATTGCCAAGTCACTTGCGTCACTTTCAACGGTAAATGGCTTAGAAAAGTCTGAACGGGCTAGTACAGGCGCCTGAGCTAACGCAACTCTAACCTGAGGAAACGTCTCTTTCTGTGACTCACCCCATTGTCAAGCCTGGTCTTTACGCAGCAACTTGGTAAGGGGAACCTTAAGGTCAGCTTCTCGATTGATAAATCGAGAATATCAGCCTACCATCGCGAGGAAGGATCTCAGCTGTTTGACCTTAGTACGTATTCGAGCCAACTTAGATGGTCCTTAAAAGTTCCGGTAATGGCGATCAGGTCGTCTAAGTAACCAAACACATGAGGTTCCACCTTAGGCCCGAAAATTACATCTATAAGCCATGCAAAGGTCATAGGAGGAAGCTGAGGCAGTTCGAACATGTTTGGAGTATAACACCACTGGCTTCACACAGCTGACACTCATTTGCAACATATTGGGCATTAAACATCCTGCGATCTGAGAATTCGTTGTCATTTTTGAAGTCGTGCAAACGGTTCAGAGATTTTTCCGCGTCTTTTTTAGTCTCACCATCAAAGGACATGTTCCAGATACGCAGCTCTCGTGCGCACCCTGTTTGGTCGTGTGTTCGGTTATCGTCTTCACGATACCTTGGCCTAGCCTCGTAAGAGTCTCTCTCTCAACCGTTATCTCTACTATCCATCCGAGAATTCTTTTGTCTACTGGTAGAAGAAATCCTAGTCTCTTGTGGCCTCCTGTTGCCCTTCGAGATTCGGATCTCCTTCGAGTAGGTTCGCGATCAGTCTGATAACCATCGAAAAACTCTATTTAATTATTTTGCTTATTCAAGCAAAATTAATTCTTCTATATAATTCACACCACTCGCATAAAATTTAATTAAACTATTTCAAAAAAAGGAAGGGGTATTTACAATTGTAAATCCCTTATGGTTTGCAACAAAATAATTATCTCACTAGTTGTCGTTACAAACGACAATTTTTCCAGCGAAATATATTTATTTTATCCTAAAAAGAGCTAAATAAATAATTTATGTTGCGACCGAATTGAAATAATTTATCTTTCCTTTTGTTACGTAATTTGGTCAAAACGGCAATGAAAAATTAATTATTCAACTTGTTAGCAAGTCGAAGTAATTAAATTTACACACTAAATATTTATGTTATTCAAACACATTAAAATACTTCTAACCAATTATTTAACTAACGAACTAGTCTAAATAATTGGTAAAAATGTGTGGAGATATGTAAATTAAACACACAAAGAGCAAAAAAAGGTTTTACATATATTAAAATTCGAAGCAAGTAACGAATACAAAATATTAGGTTAAATGCCGATCATTAAAATATATGTGAAAAAGATTCAATTATTTAACTAACTCTCGAGTCTAAAACATTATATTGAACAACTCTAGTAACTTTGCTGAACAATCACACATAGCTACTGATCATGAAATACTTAGCTTGCAACAAGCCTAAATTATCAACACGAGTTGTAAATAGTATATTACTACGATACATGGCCAGAAAGTTGGATTTCAGGGCATCCAAAATTCTGGCCGAGTACCGTATACTATTTTGCTTCATCCCAGTCCGAAAGTGCATCTAATAATTAATCTAATAGAAAATCCCTGGTGCCGCAATATTCGTCTGCAGCTTCTTTCGTGGCCTGCTTCAGAGCCATCTAGATGCAACCTCTCGTACCGCGATGTGACATGCGATATTCGATGGTTGTTCTCGGTTTTGCAAATGTCGGGCAGGCATCAAAAATATAACATACAAACATAAGCATGTATAAATTTATTGTAAAGTCGTACTACTTTAGCAGCGATTTTAATGCAAAGTTGCGATAAACAGCGTGCATAGGAGAAGTCGACTTTACATTAATAAAATTTACATTTGTAGTCAAATATCAATTGCACTGTTAAAATTTGAACATAAAGAAATGAAATATATTTCAATCACATGTATTTAGATTACCGATATTAAATCAATATTAAATTGATAGTGTGAAATTTGAAAATGACACGAAATAGATAGAATGAACACTGTCAACATAAGTATTCTGCATATACTCTCGCTCTCTCTTTCTATCTCTCGTTTTATTAAAGAAAACAATTATACAAGATATTTTATAAGGCAACATTAAATACATTTTACATTTGAAAAACATAAGTGCTTGTAGTAAGTCGATTAATAAATTTGAAATAATTTAGCAATGTTTACTTGAGAGGTTAAACAACGTACACGTTATATTGGAAACGTTGCGGCCATTACTACAGCCGTTGCTATGCATCGAGATCGCGAATAACTATGAGCCAATCAGAGCGCGCGAGACTCCGGCCGGCCGCAAAAGTCGCTCTTCCCGTATCCATATGCGGCCGGGAAACACGTAATTTCGGCGGGGGGATAGAGAAAAAAAAATTTACTCACACTCAAAGAAATTAAAAAAATTGTTATAAATATCGTGATCAGCAACACCTAATGAATACAAAATATTAAATAAAGTAATTACTGTCAGATAAGTGCAATACAAGAAATTTTAATTATTTTACTCACACGCGAGTTTAAATAATTAATCTTACAACTTTAGAAGCTTTGCGGCTAATTAACACAAAGTTACTTACTATTAAGTATTTAACTTACAAACAAGTCTAAATTTCACAAAAATTGTAAAAATATATTTAATATACACCAAAAGAAGATGTTACATTTATTATACAAATAAATAGTAATAAATAATAATAAATACAATAAATTAAATTAATATTACTATTAATATTATATTTAGGTCAGAGAGGGGAGGAGAGCAAAATAAAAATAATGCGCTCTCAAACTCAAAAACAACTCTAATTATTTCACCGCGTTCCGTATATAAAGAAAAAAAATTGAATATAATTTTCTTTAAAGTGGAGTGGGGTGGGCACAGCTGCCTCTCCCGAAAGAATCTATTTTACACTCACACGTCGAAAATAAAATAGATCCCGCACGGAAACCAATTAATTTCATTAATATAAAATAAAATAATACGCCATAGCAGTTTCTCTCAGCGAAACCAGCTGCGAAGACTATACACGCGAAAGTGTTAGGCGATGAAGCTATCTCTCTCACACACACAGAATAGCCCGCCAATCACATAAGACCGTTTTCCCTCGATTCAGGGTTACCATTTAGGGTTTTTCTGTCCTCTATTATCTAATGTAAATGAGGTCGTACTGTGTAAGTGGAACAAAGAAAAATTACCTCTATCTGGCAACACTGCCTCGATTAGGGATTCTCTCTCTCTCACTTCCACTTACGATATATATATATATATACACACACTTCTTTTGTTTAATGCAAATGAAAAAAAAGAAGATTCTGATTTACAGGAAAATATGAATATTGGGATGACCTTGAAAAACCTTCAAGGGCATATTCCAAATTATTCTATCATGTTTTGGTGGAGGCTCGAACTCACCCATACACGAACGAAATTGCTGAAATGTTAAAAGAATGACCCTTCTTAGAGTGGAATGTTTAACCTTGTTTTTTTCAGTAACCCTTAAGCAAAAACTAATATTTCATTACATATTTGGATTCCTCGCTTCAAAAACTAGAAGATAGACTACTTTATTTTACATAAGAAATCATCTATGCCCACTGAAAATCGCGAAAACGAATTTTTTCTCAAAAAATGGTGGATTTGACATTATAATTAAGGTCATAAGTTAAGTTTTTCTGCACCAAAGTATTTTTTCTCTATTCAGAATTACTCCAGATTGATCTTTCATTTTTTTTCATTATATTGCTTCAATCTGGAGATATTTGTTTTTGAAACTGATATTTTCGTTTTTTCCGATAGTGTGGCAAGATGAGAGAAGGGGAGCTGAGACGGCTGTGGTTCCAATTAATTCCAAGAGGGGCGCCTCCGTAGTCGAGCCGTGCGGAAAATTTTGCCGCCTAATGGCCACTCTGGGCGGAATAACCTCGATGTTGCAAAAAGTTTACAGTGAAAGTTGGGGTGGAAAAACCAATCGCTAAGGCAAACTTTTGTAACGGTCCGCCTTTCCTTCTGCTCGGACGGCTCAGTTCGGTACCAGGATTTCGATAAGGAAAGGTCTTAAAATAATTAAAGAAGTTATTTAAAACAATTAACAATACATATTTTAACTTATACTAATTTACAAAATGAACCTTTATCTAAAATAACAACTTCCGGATCCTCGCTATTCTGAATCTAAAACGAACACAAAACGGGAAAGTTACTTACAATAAATATATGTATTCGATTTTAGAATCTAGATTTTCTACGCTCCGGTTTATTCGATATGCTCGCGGTCGCTCGAAGTTAAACGGGATTTCCGCTTCTATCGGTCTCGGGTTACGTAATACGGAATACGGAATGTGGACGGTATTCGGAATATTTGATTCGCAAATACGCGTGTGCGCACGTAATATTTGCTAATGCACTACTTACCTTGGTTTCGGAAATACGGAAATTGGGATTTGGACTAGGATCGATCACAAGGTTGGCTCTAAGGCATTCTCAAGCATCCGAATTATAACGTGTCTGCACGTATATAATCCGAGTACCTCCCAACTTCGTCCTCTAGGTGATTAACCCTGTCGAGTTTGAGTCGGTCAGAGAACTGCCTCAAACAGGATTGGAATCGACCTTTTATAGCCGGTATTCGGCCACTGCGTATGCGTAAGTGTGCTATGTGCGCCATCTATGTTTGCGCATGCGCGTACTATCTACTGCTAACGCCCCCTGGCAGTTGCAAACGATATCGCTAGAACGCGTATTGTGCGACGACCTTAGGTTCCCTGTTCCTAAATTCTATGTTCGCAACGAGAGATATTGTCGTTCCTTTTACGACACTTAATCGCTCGTTGCATTTTGTTGAAAAGTACAAGGTGCAGTCGGCCCACCCTCTTATGATTCACGCTGTAAAGTTCAGGAACAAGTGTGAGAGATAAGGCAAAGACATAAAGAAGGAGCGTTAATAATAGCGGTAAGCCGACTCACCTTGCACGCGCAGAGAAAGAGGGAGAGAGAGAGTTATACGAGTTAGAGTGAGAGAGAGAGAGAGAGAGTGACAGCGTGTGAGGCGTATCACAATACCGGCGTAATCCCCCTCATGCTCGGATATCCGAGGAGAGGTATACACCGGTATATCGGAAGAGTCGCGCGCGACCGAGTATAGCCGGAAGCCCCCAATCTCACCATGATCGGTCTCTGCCGATCGCAAGCTTGACGGAAGATCCTTGCTTGGCTTGTATGGGAGCGGCAAAGTAAGCAGAGAGTAGCTTGCGCCTGGGATCGCGGGCAACAAGAATCTCCCCCAAAAACCGCGCAGCGAGGGAAGACTTTCGCAAGAGCCCGATCATCATCGGCTCTCTCCGATTGCCCCCGTGAGTGGAAGTGAGAGAGAGAATCCCTAATCGAGGAGAATCGGTCTTATGTGATAGGCGGGCTATGTTGTGTGTATGAGAGAGAGATAGCTTCATCGCCTAGCCCTTTCGCGTGTATAGTCTTCGCAGCTGGTTTCGCTGAGAGAAACTGCTATGGCGTATTATTTTATTTTATATTAATGAAATTAATTGGTTTCCGTGCGGGATCTATTTTATTTTCGACGTGTGAGTGTAAAATAGATTCTTTCGGGAGAGGCAGCTGTGCCCACCCCACTCCACTTTAAAGAAAATTATATTCAATTTTTTTTCTTTATATACGGAACGCGGTGAAATAATTAGAGTTGTTTTTGAGTTTGAGAGCGCATTATTTTTATTTTGCTCTCCTCCCCTCTCTGACCTAAATATAATATTAATAGTAATATATATATATATATATATATGTAAAATATTTGATGAAAAATACAAGGTCAAGAGAAGTAGCAGACATGTAATGTATTATATATGCTTATGAACTAACTTCAACTATTACAAATAAGAATAAAGAAGATTCTGCACCAAAGTATTTTTTCTCTGTCAGAATTACTCCAGCTTCAAAATAATCTTACATTTTTTTCATTATAATGCTTCAATCTGAAGGACTTTGTTTTTGAAACTGATATTTTCGTTTTTCCCGATGTACACATCAGCCCCAAGTACACATCACCGTACTACCTCATTACAACGGTATTGGCGTACAATGGCTACTGCGAGAAGCTGCTTCGTCTCTAAAGTGCGCATAAGTAGGAAAGATTATTCGGAGGTATGTCCGATATGTAATAATATGACACACACTGTGTATCAATTATGCCTGACTCCAACATACGGCGTTATTGTCATATAATGCGTATTTCTGTAGCCTCGTGCGGTAGTAACGATTCAAGTCGGGCGGGGGCCGCACCTGCTGGATCGCGAATTGTGAGCGCGGCGGCGAGCGGGATAGCTGCGGGGTCTCTCGTAATTCCCCTCACCATGTCGTGCGCGAAGCGCTTAACCTCGCCTCCATCGCCATCATTGATACAGGTTGCTGAGCAACCACGCGCGACCGCATCTCCTGATCCCAATGCGAATCGGCCGGGCGGCTGTCGGGAAGCCGTTGCGATGGCGGACGCTCCACCAGCTTAGTTCACTAACTTTAAGCGCGCTATCGTGAAATTAGTGGAGAGAGTTGAAGTTAAGGTCGATGGAGTGGATTATAAGCTCGACTCGATAAATGCTGAGCTTACTGCGCGAGCGTGTCGACAACCTCGAAATTAATACCAACGAACGTTTTGGCGAGATGGGGGCTCGAGTTGAACGTCTTGAAAACAATGTAAATAGACTTCTTGATCACAAAATTTCCTCGACGCCGGCAGCTGTAGACGGTATTGGTGGACTGGACAAAAATTCTTGTGACGTTTTATTCACAGGTCTACCTATCGCTTCTACCTCAACTGATTTAAAATTAATTGAAACTATCCTGAATCTTATTAACCTTCCGTTAGTCGCGCCTCACGTTATCGAGATCCGTCCATGGTCACCACGCTCAAATAATTCAAACAAACCGGTGAATGAACCATCGGTTCCCCCCTTGACCAAAGGTTTAGTTTGTAAGGTCACTTCATCTTCTGTCAGAGACCTAATTATGGAAAAAGCCCATATTTTAAAGGGTTTGACAACTTCGAATGTTTTTGGAATGGAATGGGAGTCTTCCTTAATTATTAGACCATTGTGGCCGAAGACAGTGCACGACCTTTGGTTGAAATCTCTTCGCAAAGCCAAGGAGTTAGGTTATTTGCGCCTGATTGTTAAGGGGGTGCCATAATAAGAAACTATCGACGAAGCGTCGGTAATGTAGTAAGCTGTAATGTACTAGTAGCGCCATCATCCGTTGAAAAATTATATTAATCTATAACATCACAGTAGATGGCGTCAATAGTACATTCCAGCTATCATATTCATTCGCAAATAACTTTTGTAGATTGCATTATTGAACACAAAATATGCAGACGATGCAGGAATATTTTAATCAGAATTTTTACAATAATCTTTTTGACAACAATTGCTATACACTTTCCATGCAATCGTTTTCTGCATTTTGATACGCAGACGATGCAAGAATTTTAAAACCACAATTATTACAATAATAAATTTAACAACTATTGCTGTACATAATTCTATGCGATCATTTTCTGCATTTTGTTAGACAGACAATGCACGAATTGTTACCATAAAATTTTACAATAATCGTTTTGGCAACTATTACTACACATTTTCCATGCAATCGTTTTCTGCATTTTGATACGCAGACGATGCAGGAATTTTGAAACCAAAATTATTACAATAATCAATTAAATACCTTTTGTTAAAGATTTTTACAATAATCAATTTGACAACAACTGCTATAGATTTTTCATGCAACCGTTGGTTGCTTTTTAAAACACTGACGATTCAGGAAATTTTTTCAAGTTCAAATTTTTGCGAAGATTTGTTTTCACTAACTTCTTTTAGTAAAACGTTTTTGACAGTATTACTACGCTTTTCATGCATTCGTTTTCTGCATCTGATATGCTGTTCAATGCAATCCTTGTGTGAAATACTTCATTTTACCCAAATCTACTTAATAAAAATTTATATTGGCATCGTAGCTAAGCGCTAGGTGGTGTTGACATGGGCATCGCAAACAGTAGTTAGATACAGAACTAGTTGGCTAGTAGACAGCAGATAAATAAAGGATTTATTGTTATCGCAGTCTGCACTTAGTGGAAGATTCTATGAATGTTGTACTAAACTTCAATCCTAATCCGACCACTGACAGGGATGTACAAATTTTAGGTATTACACTTTGACATTAACCTGGAAGTACCTAAATGGTTTTTTTACATGAACTAATCATTTGCATATATAAAAGAAAACCGATGCATTAATTGAAGAGTAAGAAAAGTAACCTAATTTACAAACGCAACTTTCATAATTACGGTGAATCGATTAATTTTTTACTCACAAGATAGTCCTACATCCTTCACACATAATTTAATTGCACTTCTTTAGGTAAAGAGTAAGATCTGCATACTGGTTTGGCGTTGGGTATTATTTCCAAAGACAGTAATATGCATGCAATCAAACATAACCTTTATTATGTGTATGCAAGGAGTACCTGAAATGCATAGCAATCTACTAAATAACTATCAAAATTAAATAAAAACTATTATTATTAAATAATTTAAATAATACGTGAAATTTCTTAAATTATGCGATACTCAACCTCACATAACGACGAATATAGCCTACGGGGCCGGCTAACTCGACGAGTCGACGCGCGAACCGGCCGCCTAGGCCTCCAACTGACAATATTTTGCTTTTTTAAACGTGCTTGATTTTTGTTTGTCATTTTCCGAGTTTATCTAAATTCTATGAATGTGTGGTTTTGTATAAACAATATCCGTGTATGATTATTATTTTTATTAAATAAACAATATTAATATTATTCTCATTTTATCACGGATTTAATTCTTATTTTTTATTTTCATATTTAAAAATATATCGAAAGTCTATAAATTACTGGTTTTTGTTAAACAATAACCAAGTAAATAATTATTTTTTTATGAAATAAACAATCTAAACATTTCTGCCACTTTTGCTTTTTGAAAGGCCTTTATTTATTCGTTATATGTTGCTTCAACTAATACATCTAAATCCTATAGATGTATAGTATTCAATAAATCAATAATTGTGAATAAATATATTTATCAGTAAATAATTAATATAAATAATATTTGTAATTTATCAATATTAAAAAACCCATTGCTAATTGCTTCAGTCAATCGACAAATATTTAAATCAAGTTAATCCCCCGGAAAAACGATTTCTAACCTTACACACCGCCGAATATAGCCTGCGCGGCCGGCTAACTCGACGACTCGACGCGCGAACCGGCCGCCCAGGCCTCCAGCTGACAATTTTTCGTGTTTTCAGTACCGAGCTGACTTGGTAATCGTGCAACGGCACACGAGCCGCGAGAAGAAGAGAGAGATTGGTAGAGAGAGTGAGAGGGAGGGAGATGGGAGCATGCAAGCCAGCCGTGGCCTCTATATAAAAATATTTTGCTTTTTGATCGTCTTTGTTTTCCATTGTTTTCCCGATTAAATAAGCTAAGAATGTCGTCATTTTGCAATTCATAAGCACGACTTTTATTATATGTCTTTTATTGTTATAAGGCCGGTATATGAATTATGGTATTTAACGCCATATTGCTACAACCATTTGCGCATGTGCTTCCACGCTAAGTATACAATACAAAGTACAGACTAAGCGCGTCGCGCACTTTAGCGGCGAAATTGGTACTAAGATAACTTTGTCAATAATATAAACTATTTATTTTTTGTCAATATTATGTAAAATCCA
Source organism: Theocolax elegans (assembly GCA_026168455.1). NCBI lineage: Eukaryota > Metazoa > Arthropoda > Insecta > Hymenoptera > Cerocephalidae > Theocolax > Theocolax elegans. The sequence continues at coordinate 19,137,396 of CM047429.1, read as the reverse complement.
AATACAGAAGCACTAGATAAAGTATAGTAGATAAAGTATATGAGAGATTCCACAGAACTTTTGACTTTAAGGTCAAAAGAAAATTAAAAATTTATTTTAAAGGCACATCTTTGAAACTTATCGAGCTATTTCTAAATAATAGTAGTAGCATAAAAAACATGGGGCACCTCATTTTTTTTATTTTTTTGTAAAAAATCAAAAACAATTATTTTAATGTAAAACATACTACTTTTCATCAAAAAAATAAAATTTTACATTTTTCTTTCAAATTTAAGGTAAAATGTTAAAAAATTTGATAAAATATGTAGCATAATATGTGTTGGAAAGAAAAATTTTGTAACACAAAAATATCATTATAATAAAATTTTATTTTAAGCAATTAATAATTTTTCAGACAAAAGAAATGTAACAAAATATATAATATATACAAACATTGTAACTAATACAAAGATTTTTTGAATTATAATTCCTACCTTTAATTTAAGTTCCATTAATGTGTGTGTATTTGTGTTTAAGTATTACAATTACAAATATTTACTATAAGATGATTAAATACCTTATTTTCTCGGAAAGTAAGAATTCCATTTTGTTACATTTTTCGTAAGTTCGTTTCAGGCAAACAAAGAAGAATTTTATGTAAAGTATTTTAAAACATGTTTTTTAAAAGGTTAATAAAAAAGAGCAATTACTTTTATAACCATTGATAACATACTATCGATATGCTGACGAAAAGTACGATTTTTTTCAATGGGGGGCGCATACGTGTACCCAACTTTTCGAGGGTACAATTTTTTTTCTGTAAGTAGCACACTTGCAAACCAAGCGCGATTTTATTTGTCTGCTCAATAAGTGTCATTTTCCATGAAGAAAATTTATGAGAATAATTTATATTTTTTTTTTTAAGAGCTAAAAGTAAAATAAATTAGTTTTTTTTAAATAGTGGTTACGGATATTCATAAAATAAATTAATCTATGTAGGTTGAAGCACACCTCTAAAACTTTTACATTATATTCTGTGATATGTGAAGATTATATAAAAAATTATCCAAACCATTTTTAATCAAAGTTTTTTTTTATATAAACCTAATAAAGCAAAAAAGTAGAGTGAGTAACACAACGAATTAATTAAAATGCGATAAATTATAATTTTTTTAAGTAATATATTATATATTATTAATATAATAAATAACGGTTACTATACTTTGTGACTTTTTTCTACAAGGAATGATTTTTTTTAATATGATGAAAATCATCAAATAGCACAGGGTTGCCAGATGGCGATTTTTTCTCCTTGTTGCTCTTGCTTAATAAGCATCAATATACGTAAGAGAGAAAAGGAAAAAAAATCGCCAACTGGTCACTCTGAAATAGCATTGAAAAGTGAAAGTAACAAGAAAGTCAAAAGTTCTGTGGAATCTCTCATATAAGAAAGTAGATAAAGTGTAGTATGTCTTTCTACGAAGTTCCAGATCAATACAACAAGGACACCCTAAAAAATTTCTGCACGGAAAAATTACTAATTTTGCAAACTTTTTTTAGGGTGTCCTTCACATATTGACTTCAAACTTCGTAGAAATGCGTATTATGTGATTATCTAGTGCTTGTGTATTTGTGTTTTGCAAATAAAACTATAATATGTTCATTAAGTGTAATAATGTATCCATCTGACTCGGTCGGTAATAATCTAGTATGGCACCCCCTTAAAAACTCTGTTGTATATATGCGTAAGGAGAAAAAAGGAGCATTAATACGTATTAATTCCAATGCTAAACTCCTCTCTTTACCGTTTAACCCTGTACTCCCTTCTTTATGAGGGACAGCTGGTCAGGCGTCTCCATCACACTTACACTCACACTCACATTCTATCTCAATCATTCATCTAAACATAAACTGACTCAAGACACACTTCTCATCAATAGAAGCTTTAATTTGTCCACAAGACTATGATGTGATCGCACTTACAGAGACCTTTTTAACTGAATCGGACTCCTCTGATATAGTAAAATTGTCGGGGTACACTTTTTACAGACTTGCCCGAGTAGGTAAGTAAGGAGGGGGGGGGGGGCTCAACTTATCACTCATCAACTCTAAACCAACTCATCATGCGGTCACATCCTCAGGTTTTTCACACACATGGTTTGATCTCTACCTGATCAGTGATCCTTTACCTGAATTTAGTTATTTTAAATCAACAGCCCCTTTCGCCGTGGGCTATGACTTCATAGCAATTCGGCTACTACTTGATAGAAATCCGCCCAAAATAAAAAGGTACTGGTCACGTGGTTTGAAGGGGATCAATCTCCATGAACTAGCTACTGCATTCAATACCATTTACAATTCTAACACAACTCACTGCTGAGTTGCCTGACCAGAATTTGAATTTGAATTTGATTTTGTACCTACACCGGAATCCTCGTTGCTCCTCGCCATGTCCTGACACTGACTCGTTCCTTGCTGCATGTTCTTATTCTACTAACTTGTTGTCCTCCTAACAACCATTAATGTAACATTCCATTACCTAATTCATTTTTCACTACTCACCATACAAATTCACTCAGCATGTCATCATCTAATTTATTTTCCGTACCTTATCGCAGTCATCCATCCAGCATGTCTTCACATAATTTATTATTCACAGCTCACAATGATCATTCAAACGGCTCGGTATCGCCAATTTCATCACTCACTTCATACGATCACAATTCTTTACCTCATAATTATACTCACGACGAATTATCCTCTCATCTCTCAGCTACTGTATCTCATCTCATGGTATCAGCTCTTTCTGCTTTTGACACCATTGCGCCGGCTAAACTGATAACCGTTGGAAATAAATTTAAGCCATGGGTGACAGCTGAGATTAGAGGCCTTATTAAGTCCAGAAATACCGCATTTAAAATCTTCAAAGCATCAAACCGCATAGAAGACTACGAGAAATATAAATCACAGATAAATTAAAAAATGCTGCAAACCCGAGAGGTTCCTCCGCTTTCACCTCTCTTTTTAAACTCACTTTACTCCTCTGTTTCCAACCTCTCTGATCCATCTAAGTTTGAGTTTGATGCAATCAGTTCTTCAGGAGTTCAGCGTGCTCTATTCAAAGCGAAATCAAGGGCAGTGGAGACGGACGGATTATCTGTGGCGATGCTAAAAATGCTCGAGCCACAACTAAATTCACAGCTGACATCTGTGTTTAACGTAATGCCGTGGCGGATTATCGTTTGGTTTCATCCCTGATGATTGGAAGAAGTCTCTGCTCTTTCCACTGGCGAAGTCGAACAGGATCGAGCCATGCGGATACCAGACCCATTGCTAAACTCTGCGAGGTCTCAAATCTACTTGAACGGTCGGTACATTCTCAATTGTCATATTATTTGGAAACAAATCAGAAATCGATTTTTTTTAAATTTAAAATCAGCTAGGACGAAACCGTACATCCTGTCACGGTCGCCATTTGTAACGTGGTATTCGCGTACCCGGTGATTTTTAAAATAATAATTAATTTTAGAAATTATCAATCTACCGTTGGGTCGCGTTGCCTACCGCGTACACAACTTATTTATTTTGCGAAGATGCTGGCAATTGTAACCAGGAACACGTTCGCTGGGGCGCAGGGTGTGGAGGATTCGGGCAATCCTTGCCTCGACCGCGATTTAAATTAAATAATAATATGTCGGCAAAGCGGGGAGAACTCAATAATTATACGTAATTTAATTAAAATAAAAGAAACATTTTATTCAAATTAGTTAACAAATTGGCCAATCAGACCTCGTGCCTCCACAAGTATTCGAATACGCTGGCGGAAATATCGGGAGTCAACCGGATCGAGGTACTCGCCTACGGTTGTCTTTCCCCCGATATCCACTGTTCGGGTACCGGCGTACTCAAACACACTCCCGAAGTCTCACACACACATACACTCGTGAAGGAGGGGGGGGGGTCACGGTTGTATAAAAGAGACTTACCGGATTGCGCCCCGCGGATGGCCCAGCCGATCCCTGGTCTCAGAAAAACTCAAAAGATCAGCCAGATAAGAGAACTGGAATGAAATCTTCTCAATGCGTGAATAAAATAAAAAAATGTATAGAATATGATACTGAAACTAAATCCGTAAATGACAAACTACCATCTTCAGTACCCAGGAAATATTGAATAACATAAAAAAATTATATCACGTGAAACTAAAGAAACGTTAAGGGTAACAAACACATGATTCAAAATGATCACCCTTTATATTCAAATTTGATCTATGGCGGGTATTTTTGAATAATGCTGCATCTCACACACCCATATCCAACTATCCACACCTTTGCACACACACCCACTACCCACACTTTACTTTACCACTACGATAATCTTAAATCTATATTCTCGATCTCCAATAGTGTATCAAGGAATAAAAGTATACAGATTCCTAAATTCCAGGAAGCTATTAGTAATAAAAATAGCACTATTGTTGCAATGAAACTCTTCAATACACTACCTATTAATTTAAAAAACATAAAAACAAAAAATAAGAAAAACATAATAAGACCTCTAAGAAATGTATTAAAAAATCGATTGCCAAGAAATAGAAAAGAAATTTTATTCACTTACCAACAAAAACTATGCCAAGATAATATGCCAATCGTATCAATTGTATAATTTACATAACGAACATCCTACATTGGAAGTCCATGAGGATGTAGCTATCAGGAAATTATTGCTAGATATCCGTACATGTGTCTGCACAAAAGGATTTTGTAAATAGTATTACAAGAGATCTCGCCGACGCATATCGAATTACAACTGGTCTAAAATTCAAAAAAGCTATCAGGAAACTAAATACATGGAAATGATGAATAATATAGTTACGCAAATATTAAGCAAGTCGATACTACTGAATGGAAATATTATTAACAATTCAATTACAACAAAGGAGGAAACTAAATAAATTAAAGTTGAAGACTGTAACTTAAGACAACAAGAAGACACCTTATGCTGTAATTGCACGCTAATTGATAATAACATTAAAATAAAATATATACACTTCATTAAAGAAACTCTTTACAAAACTGAAGAAAAGCAAATAGTATTGCAATATATACCAATTAAAATGGTATTTAATGAACTGGATAAAATGGCTGAGACCAATAATATCAAGACTGCCTCAGGAAAAGCAACTAAAGCACCTGGGAAACCTATTATACAAGCCAATCGTTGCCAAATGTCATATGGTGATATAAACTACTTAGGCCAAATGTCATATGGTGATATAAACTACTTAGGTTCGAAGAAAGCATTCTTGTACTTCGACAAAGAAATAAGAGGCAAGTAGGCGTTCATTAGCTTAATGTACCCTTTAAAAAATCAACCAAAGCACAAAGACCTAATACTTCTTGACGATATAGTCTGCACCGCAACATGTAAATGTAATTCAGCCAAGCAGGACGAACTTATGTTTGCACATTACAGAGTGACATGTGCTGTTGGACTAACATGTCCTGCAAGATTGAACAAGTATAAAAGAATAGCATTTGCAAGGAAAATAAACGCTTCTACTGAGACGTTTACAACTGCAAGACAATTGTTAGTGAGATCGTGGTGTATGAGATCAACTATGTGCAATAAAGGGTATAAACCTTCGGTAGCATTGGTTAGAACCTTAGAACCTTTGGTAGCTAACTGCTACTAGTCTCAAAGAGCTCAGTAATCTAATAATTTATGCTATTTAGTCTAGATGTTAATTTTGTTAATCTTTTACTATAATGTTTACCATAATGTTGATTAAATATATAATTTTACAAACTGTATTATGCACAAAAGCATAATCAGACGAATAGCGTTGTTACTTATTTAGATTCGTAGTCAAAAATAGTTTTAAGCTATAATTAAGCCCTGTGGATGGACCAGCTGTTTTCGGTTCCGGTGGTCTCCTGGGCAACGTAGACCCTGTCGGCTGCAGTGTCGAGGCAGGCGGTTCAATTACCGCGGCGAATACACCTCACCGCCCGCGTCAGCACTCGCGCACGACCCCGTCCTTACTCTTACACCAAGTCACTCGTGTGACACTCATTCGCACTCGGCAATGAGAGTGGAGCAACACACACACTCGCGCTCTCTCATCCCTACATATAGTTGCGCGCGTAATTGTATACTCGTAATGAAATAAAAAAAGTGTCGTCGGTTGGCCTTGATATACTAAAAGCCCTGACGGCTTACAATTATAGTTAATTTAAATACTCTATTCATTGAGAATAGATTGTGTCACAATTTCAAACCGTTTCCATACATATTCATATACTGATATGTAACTATGTATACTTTTATACATTATTATATATAATTTTTTTACAAAATTTTCACAGAGGCGAATAACAATAACAATAAAGAATATAGAATTGCATAAATTACGTAGGTTTAAGTAATGAATCGAACAAACAATAAACATTGGCGTCGTAATCTCTGATTCACACAACACCAACTGCGGCAAATTGAGTTCTTCTCTTAAGATTGAAACTAGCCTAAGTAAATCAGTCAAGACTTTACGAAAACTTTTAGCACTAGCCGAAAAACAGTAATGCTAATCTCTGACGCGAAATTGATTAAAGCTCAAGCTTAAGTGGCCCGTCCCGATAGCGATATCACCCAAACCAGACGGACCGATATTCAGTTATGAGATTTGAATAACATCAGCTCATTCCTAACCATCCAAGAAAGCAGACCAAACCATGCTTTATTTTTGACCAATTATATTCCATTGAGCGTCAGAATTGGGAAGAATGAAATTATAATTAAGATTCACAATTAATAATTAAAAAAAAAGCATGTTAGTGATCCAATGCCAATATTTTATATATAATATTCCAACATTTCACACTACATCGTTTTGAATGCGATGTAATATAAAATGTTAGATATTTGCTCGTTAATATAATGTTTTTGATGTAAGTAAAATTGATCTCTACGAGCCAAATCATTCCAAAACTATCAGTTGAATAGAATTTATCGATCTTCCCAAGTCAGAGGTGAAGGTAAAAAAGAAATTTTAATACATTTTTCTTTTTTCGTAACGTTTCGGTAGACAATACTACCCTCTTCAGACTGTATAAAATTTATTAATTTCGATTAGTACATCTCAGAATATAATGTAAACCGGGAACGTAAATTAAAAAAATTAAAAAGTATACCTTCTAATATCAATATCGTACAATGTTTACAATATTATTTCGCCGCAAGTCGATTTAAATTTTCGCTTCTTTTTCCTCATTCTAAACACGAGGACACGTCAAACAGATGTATACACGACGAAAATTTCTGCTGTATATGAAACAATACCAGATTCGCGCTTTCTTATATAGGGATAATTAGTAAGTTTGTGTTTATATTTTTTCTATTGATGACGCATGATCAAGGTTGAGTACAGTACGTTTGATTTCATATAAATTTAAAGACTTTTCATTCAATATATAATTTGCGAATACTGTTTATTTAATTTAATTGAGTCTTCTTGTTTGTTTATTGAATGTTTTTGTAAATTTATGTGTACCATTTCAGATGCAATTCTTTTTCCGTAATTCGGTTCTTTATCTAAAATCTTAAAATTTTGCCAATCAAAATCGTGTTGATTATTTTGTACGTGTTGAAAGATCATAGAATCTTTGTTAGTTTTATGTTCATTTATTCGGGTATTATTTGTCTTTTTGTTTGTCCTACATACGAAGCATCACAATTGTTGAAATTTAATTTATATACTATGTTATTTTGAGTTTTTCTATCAGTTTTATCTTTTCCTTTAATGATATTACTTAATTTGTTTTCAATAATTGGAATTGTTTTTATTCCTTTTTTTTTAAATTCTGAAGATACTTTTTCATAAAAACCATTTAAGTAAGGTAGTGTTATTGTTGTTTTGTAGTTATTGTTTTCATTTCTATAGTGGTTAGTTGTCTGTTGATTTAAGACTGCAAGTCGTTTTTTAACGTATCTATTTATAAATTTTTTTGGATAGCTATTTTTTATTAAATACTCTTTTATTTTATTGATGTTTTGTTTGTGGTAATTTTTATCTGAAAGTTTAGTTGCTCTATCTACTAAGTTGTAAACCATCGCAATCTTTTGTGAAATTGGATGAGCTGAGTTGAAATTTAAAAACCGTGCCGAGAAAGTGGGTTTTGTATACCAGTCTGTTATAATTTTATTGTCGTTTTTTATTAGTAATGTATCTAAAAAGCTGGTTTTATTGTTCTGTTCAATTTCATAGGTGAATTTTAGTTTTGGGTCGTAGGAGTTGAAAATGTGTAACATTTCATTAATTTTATCTATAGGAATGCATGTTATTATGTCGTCTACATATCTATAATAAAAAATGGGTTTAAAACTTAATTTGTTTAAACATTCAGTCTCGAGATCTTCCATAACTATATCAGCGAATAAACCTGATGTTGCTGCGCCCATAGGTGTGCCATCTGTATGTTTAAAGTATTTATTGTTAAATTGAAAATATGTATTGTTAATTAGGTAGTCAGATGCATTTATTATTTCTCTTATTGGTATTTCTGTCTTTTGTATAATTTGACTACACCTTCTTTCTATGCTTTTTCTTATTAATGAACAACTTATGTTTGTAAACAAAGATTGAGCGTCTAGGCTAACAAAAGAATATTCGCTCGGTATATTTATGTCTTTGATTTTATGTATAAATTCAATGCTATTTTTTATATATGATTTCGGTTTCGATATGCAGTTAGAAAAGATTTTATATAACTGTTTGGATAAAAATTCAGTTGGTGATCCTATTGTAGATACTATTGAATGAATATAGAATCAAAATTTCAACATGAACATTCCAAAACTGGCGAGACTTTCTTTCTCAGTCCCAGGAAGTGGTCTTGCTTAGAGGAATGCACACTTTCCTTCGGAGAATGTTATGAAGCTCTAAGTTTATGGAATATTATAATAAGTAAAGATTAACTAGAAATATTTGAAAATTGTTAAAAATTAAAGTGAAATGAGAGTAAACGTAAATGAAAAATTGTGTTTCGCCGCAATACTGCCTAGTGGGTTCATCAGGAAGACGCAGGCAGACCTTCGACACACACTGAAAAATATAATAATTAAGCACGTATATACACGGTACCATTTTGGCATTAAGCTTTACCCGCTCTATCCCATTCCAAAACTCAAAGCAGAGATTTTAATTTACATATAATAACTCTGACCTTCAAATGACCCTGAAAATGAAGTTAAAGGTTAAAACCAATTCCGTCAAAAGATGTTTCCCATCGTTCTGTGCAACTTTTCGCTGAATTAATTTTTCGTAACTAATGTAGATTCCGAGAAATTTAGGTGAGGCTATTAAAATGGGCTTTAACCTTTATTTAAACTTGAAAAAGATTAATAAATGACATAAATAGAAAAACAGTTTAAATCATGAAATTACAGGTTCCATGGCATTTGACCTTGAAATGACCTTCTGAAGGTCACAGAAAATTTTAAAATACCTTTTCGGACTTAAAATTTTCCGCTCTTTCCAAATCCGGTGTCAAAAATGAGGGTCCTCATTTAAAAAAAAAACAAAAAAAATCACTCTGACCTTGAAATAACCTTAAAATCACCTTGAAAATAAAGTTCATGGTCGAATCCAATCTTGCCAAAAGATGTTCCCCATCGTCCTCAACAACTTTTCTCTGAACCATTTTTTCATAGCTAGCGTAGATTCCGAGAAATTTAGGTGGGGCGATTAAAATGGGTCACCGCGTACATATACCATATGGGCTAAAAATTCTTTAGTGGAGATGATAAAACGTTGTTTCCATCTAGCGTTAGAATTGGGAAGAAAAAAATTATAATTAAGATTCACCATTTTAAATTTAAAAGTAGCATGTTAGTGATTCAATGCCAATATTTTAATAAATAATATTATTGTATTTTAATATATTAATATGATTTTATATATATGATATACTTTGTATTATTTAGTTATAAGATTATAAAAAATGTCTGAATGGATGTTTGTGTGCGTATTTGTGTGTGTGTGTGTGTGTGTGTGTGTGTGTGTGTGTGTGTGTGTGTGTGTGTGTGTGTGTGTGTATGTATGTATGTGTATGTGTGTGTTTGTAGAGGAGGCGATAAAAATGCCTCACGCGCAGAGTGTGGGACGCGGTCAGCATGACCCAATCCACGAAAAGCCACCCAGTCTTTGATCTTGGCAGGGCTTCTCCAATCGACTAATCCTTCCCCCTCGGAAACCGCCGCAAGGCATTACTTTGAGAGGAATAGTCACGCCACGTTTGGGCTTTCTTGGCAGGCAATCGCCTCAGTATCTCGTGAATGTGGGTCGGCCATTAATGCCGTCCCTGGCACGCTCTTCCTTTTTTTTGATGTAATTCACCGCCCCATAATGGATGTTCATAATGCATCTCAACCTTCTTGCGAACCATGAAGGCACATCATAATGCTCTTCGGTTTTAAAGGACCCTTCCAAAAGATTAGGAAATCGCCCCTTTCTTTCACGATCCGAGGACACAAGGACAGGACGTATTCCACTCTTCGTCGATACGAGAACAGTTCGGGCACTCCGCACCCCCGTATATACGGATGCGGTGCAGGTAACTGTAAAAACACCCATGCCCGGTAAACATCTGAGTAAGATAGAAGATGACGGATCCGTGTTTCCCACTCGTCCACTTGGCGACATTTGGGATGACGCGGTGAGTCCAGCGATTTCGCCTGCCACATCTCTGTTGCCACAGTTCGATGGTCCTGTTTAACCACCGACTATTACGAGCACGTGCTGCTTTGCCACTGCTTTCTAGAGTACGCCGACGTTTTTTGTACGTATCAGCCCTTTCTATCGCAAAAAAATCAATGGGATGAATTCCCGCGATCACCGAGAGGGCTATATCTGGGACGGTTCTATAAGCATGAGCCACCCTTAGTGCGGCTATTCTGCAGGCTCGCCGCCAGGATGCACCGTAGCTTAGATTACTTCTTAGGACATCGCCCACATCGGAGCTCTGTATAAAATGACCGAGCTTACCACGGTCGCTAGAGAAGGCTGTACACATACGCCTAGAATTCCTAGTACAACCGATGGCATTGGTAGCTACCTCAACAACTCGGTTTATGGCGTCAATAGTTGAGCGCCTTTTCTAAAAACGAAACTAATTGTCAGACAGATCGCCTACCTGTGCAATGGCTGTTTGTAGCCTAACATAAATGACACGCTCGAACAGCTTCCCATCTATATCCAACAAACAGAGTAGACGGTACGAGGACGAGTTCTCCGGTGGTTGGCTCCTCTTTGGGAGAAGCACGAACTTCCGTACCTTCCACCATGCTGGGAAGCATCCTAATTGAGAAGCACTGAATGTGTCTGCAAAAATTTGTGGCACGTTCAGCGCAGCGGTTTTAATGGCCAGGACAGGCATTCCATCGGGCCTGGGAACTTTACGGATGGATATTCTTCTTTTTCGATTCCAATTCCGATTTTCGGCACGGCTATCCTAATGTGTGGTGGCTCGACTGCACTGTTGAACACTATTAGGCCTATTTGGGCTGCCCGGCTCTGATGTTGTGGGAACAGGTGGCGTACCGTTTTGTCAAGAAAATGTAGATACGATGGTGTTGAGGTGCCCCTAGGTTTGATCTTATTCATCACCATTTTGTACAGCTTACCCCAGGGATCTCAGTCCAATTCCTCGTAGGCCGCAGTTAGTTCTTGGTACCGCGACTTGAGTCCGCAGATACTCACGGCGTAATTTTGCGATATTCTCATTCCACCAGTAAACAGGTGGACGGCAACGGGGGATGGATTTCCCGGCCATAGAGACATCGGCTCGTTCTTCCGATGTTCCTTTGACAGTAATTTCTGCTATGGAGCAGAGGAACATTTAGCGATAGAAGGTACATGGTATCCATCTTTTATATTAGAAGCTTTTATCCAAACCTGCTGCCCTGTTAGTCGTTGTTTGGAGCTGGTACACGAGTGCTTGATGGTCGCTCCCCGTATAACGATCACTAACTTTCCAGGTAAACCCTCCCTTCATCAGTCTAGGATCGATGAAGGGTAGGTCTATTATAGACGACCCCCCCCCCGCCTTGGTAAAAGTGGGAGTCGTTCCGGTGTTAGCAATCTTCAACTCTAATATCGCAAAGGCCTGGAGGAGTGCACGACCACGAGTGTTGGTTTTTGTACTGCCCCACTCTGTAGCCCAAGCATTAAAATCCCATACGATGACTATTGGCGATCGGGAGGAACTCGCACTGGTGACGATGACATCAAGCAATCCCAGAACCTCGTCGATGTTGACACTGATTGGGAGGTAGCAACTGTATATTCGTATACCCGGCAGTTTCGCTCAGGTAAAATTGAGCAGGGGAGCGGCCATTTTTCCGGATAAATGAAGGTTACTACATACCAAGATAGCTGCTCTGCCAGTGGCATCACTTACCCAATTTGATTCAGTGAAATCCCGGTACTTTTATCTAACGATAACCATGTCAGCCTGCTCTTCAGCGCGCAATCCACTGCTTTTTAGCCCTCTTGGCCGCACCCGAAACACTGCGATGATCGGTCAAGTGCGCTTTTGCAAAACTTCTTCCGCTGTCGTGGCCTCGTCCATGTCCTTTATAGTAATGGACTCTTTGTGGGTCAGCATCTGGACCTCTGCTAACCCACATAGCGTGGACAAGACCGCTTCCTTGAGATCTGAAAGTCCTACACCAGGTCTCCCCAGCTCAGAGAGCAGCTGTTCTCCTCCGGTACGCTGCACAGTGGGCTAAATCGATTTTTTCTTTTTCAAAATCATAGAACTTGCTATAGAAACATGCTAACTTCACGATTCCTACTGGATATTGAAGACAAAGAGTAGCAAAACATAGGAAAACTATAGGAAAAGTAATATTCTAACAATATAACCTTGAAAATTCTCTCCAAAACATCAATTTTTTAAAAAATCTGATGTAGTTGATTGCAGTACTTAATTTGACGCTAGAAAGCAAATTTTTAAATTGATTTTTCATAGTATATGTTAAGTTTGGACGGTTCAGTTTGGCCATACTTTAAAAATAAAATGAAATTATCATTGATAAATTTTCTTTTATTTATTCATTGATCAGTGCAGGATAGAGATGTGCCTATCCAACAACAGACCAATGAATGAGCATTTCATTTAATTAATTAAATTTTAACTAGCCGACAGTTTCATCGTTCACTGCATTTGTGACATCACTTTTTTTATAAGTGTAATACCACTCGATTCGGTGATATAGATCCAAGAGAAAACAAATTCTCCTATCACGCGTTACCTTAATAATCTCAAAATATTACACTTTAAATTTCAAGAAACCTCGCGTTGCATCCAATGACGTAGGTCGGGAAGAAAACAAATTATCCCTTCACGCGTCTTGCGAATGAACTCTCGGTTGATGCGATTTAATAGAAGAAACTATATTTTGATTAAATCATTGAAATTTGCTTTTACATTATAAGACAAGGAAATATAAAATAAGATAAAAAATAAGATTTATAGAAGAAAATATAACATAATTTATTAATAAGACTTTATATTGACTACGACCCTTTCTAACATTATGCTCGATCGGGGAGCGAAAGTGTCGAAGTAAAGACTAAATAATTTATAGTCACTCGGGACTGAAATAGTGCGGAGAGGCCGCGCGTAATGATTTGTCGTTCTCGACGAAAAAACACCGACGAAATGCTACTAAAGTAGCGAGAGCAGGTAGTTTTGTTGAAGTTGGCAGTGATGAAGGACCTCTCCCGTTTCGGTAGATTCGGCTTGAATTCGCCTATGACTTGGTTCTCTCACCATTGGACATCTCATGTATATGTCTCGATAATGCATGTGGTGGTAACCCATGCATTCGTCGCTCGCTATACCTCGATGTACTTTGTAGAACATAACTAATGTATTAATTATAATATTATTTAGATACAGTGAATATAGTATCAAGTTTCAAAAGATGCACTTTTTTATGCATATGTTAAGTTACGTACTTGCTAACTTATTGTGAAACTTATGATGTTACTGAAAGTTGGTTTAATGCCAATCCTTATTACAAATTGCACTCCATAATAATTTTAAATGTTATATTTGAGCGAACTAGCGCTTCAAACATTTAGTACAAATTAATATTTAATAATAAATGTTTAATTAATTAATTAATTATAACTTTGTTAGTTTTGGTCATATCGCTTTGATATTTTGATCAAAAATGGCAAAGGTATAAAAAAAAAATTAAATTATAAATTTTACAATTTTTGACCCTGTGATGTTTAAATTAATTATTTAAACATTAATTGTCAAAATAAATAATTTCTGCCCTACTTTGAGATCGAACCCCGTCATAGCGTGACGCAAATCTGTGATAACTGATTGAAATTAATGGAATAAGGAATTTTCTTATTTTATTTTGGTTTTTTAAGCAATCTTATAGGTCAATTCACAGCATGTTGAATATAATTAACACCGACCTTTTCTTTACTAAAAATTGCGACGTTTCGTCTGATTATATTTTCAGACCTCTACTGGCACTATAATTTATTAACAGACACAAATATTAACAATTTTTCAAAATTGAACATGAACAATAAGAAATAATTTTTTTATACAAATACACAAAAACGCAATAATTACCAATATTGAAATTAAATTAAGCTCAACATCGAGCCATGTCAAATCGGACTAACCGTTAATTATAATGAGATAATAAGAAAAATTGACATATAGAGTATCTAAGACTCTTCAAATTTCCAAGAAATTAACAGATGATTAGTATATACATACGAATATACCTATATATATTAAAGGTGAATAATTTTAACAGCCGTTATAGTATTTTCTTATACAAATAATTTAAACCTATTGTGTCTTCTTTTTTATTTAGTGTGTTTTTATGGCTATTTATAAAGATCATTTCAGAAATTAACCGTTTTTTACGTACATTTTCTTTGTCTAATACTTGGACATTTTCAAAATCAAATTGATGGTTTTTTTCCTTCATGAGTATAGGTACTACTGGTTCAGTATCGTGTGATTTTTTATGTTCAGAAATTCAGTCTTTTAACATTCGCTTTGTTTCAAGTTAAATCAACTGAAACAGTGAACAAACTGAACAGTGGACTTTAAATCACTTTTTTGCTCTAACTGAGAGAAAGGTTGAAAAAAAGTTTCTAAAATTAGTGAATATTGTGTCTGTTAATAAATTATAGTGCCAGTAGAGGTCTGAAAATATAATCAGACGAAACGTCGCAATTTTTAGTAAAGAAAAGGTCGGTGTTAATTATATTCAACATGCTGTGAATTGACCTATAAGATTGCTTAAAAAACCAAAATAAAATAATGGAGGGTGACTATCCACAACTGAATTTTCTTATTATTGAAAAAAACCGCTGTTGATTCATTGATAATTATGTGTTAAACATGTCAATGGCTCCAGTCCGAAAGATCTTATCTCGCGAAATAAAATAGAAAGGTCCTATCTCGCGAAATAAAATAGAAAGATCCTATCTCGCGAAATAAAATAGAAAGGTCTTATCTCAAATGAAAATTTTTAAATATAGTAGTCGAAATTTTAACTATATCAGCCTTAAAAAATGTTTGTTATTTGTAAATACTTAATATTTAGTTTAAATTCATTAATCTTCAATTCATTGTTATAATAAGTAATATTTCATATATTGCAATTTATTGTTACGTGGGGTTGGTCGCTCTTGACCTTCGGGATAGTATCACGGGTTAATAAGTAAGTACGAGAGTACAAGTATAAATCGTTTATTTAATCGTCCCGAGGGACTCGTCTACTAACTACAAAAGATGGACCATCAAAATCCTTATCATTCGCACAGTGGGGGTAAATATGTTCACAGGTGCTTGTCTTACATGCTGAGTGCCGACTCAGCATGTGAACACTAAGTTGCGCGAGTTCTCGGAACTCACGTGACACGTCCTAGAAATTGAGAGAAAAAATCTAGTAATGTGTTATTGTATGATTACATACACATATGTGTATGTGTTTTTGACGTTACATGTTATTGGTATCGGTACATTAAGATAATTTGCTTAATAAACCATTCTTTCGATGCGCATTTTTTTTTTTTTTTACTTTAATCTTGGTACCTCAATATATGACTACATTTCGTCTTTACGTTGAGTTCATATAAAGAAATATTCTTTTTTTTTGTTTTTTTTTTTATTTGTCCATTCAATGTGTTTAGTTTAAGTGTATACAATTTTGTGTGCGTGTGTGTGCGTGTGTGCGTGTTGTTGTGTAAAACATTCATAACCCATATCAACGTATTATTGGTATCATTGTTGTCTTTGCGTTTTCATTCTTCTTAATGTGAGTGACTCCGAAACTTAACAACTTTGTAGCATTATTCGCCTGTTGACTGGTTGATGTAGGTAATTTGTTAGATTTTGGGTAGAATTGGGCCAATAAAGTAATCGTGTTTGTTGATTTTAAGTTACTCTGTATGTTACAGGTTGTGGCTGCGTTAGTAAACCAGATTGGTGTTGAACTATGTCCATCTAAAATCACTTAAAATTGATTAGCAAAAAAAAGGGGGGTGGTACCTGAAGAGAATAATTCTTAGTGAATGCGAGTATGTATTTCGATGGTTATTTTATTTGTGCGTGTGTTGAGGCACTGTACTTTTTTTTTTTTTATTATGCTTCTTATGAATATTGTCTTTTACATGAAAGAGAACGAATTGCATGTGAGTATATGAGTGTGAACATAACTTCGTGATTTGAGTGGTGTGGTTTGTGTGCTTAGTCTACTAAAATGTTAGTGATCTTATGCTAGTACCAAATTAATTTACGGAGGATTCTATAAGTATGATGTAACATGAATTTTTGTTGTAATTTAAATTTTGCGTAACTCATGAATTAAGGGATTGATTCTGTAGTTTTAATAAAGCTTACTCTCTTTTCCGGGGATTTAGTAATTGTTTCTAATAGGATAGGTTCTTTGGGTTTATATGAGCGAAAAGCAATAGTTTTCCTGGTAGTGGATTGTTTTACTGGATTTTCGCTGGATGGATCGTCGTTATCGTCTGAATCCTCTATTTCTTCTGCGTTGTGTGTGGTTGTTGGCGTTCGTGTATGTGTTGACAAATGCATAAATAAATGTGTGAGTGAGCTGAAACAGGCAGCTAAAAGATGCCTACTGCAGCCGTAAGCCGTGTGAAGTGTGTAAGTACGAATTAAGACGTTAATTATAGCTTTGATGAATTGATAAGCTGAGATGAGGCCTATTATGGCTGCACAGTAAGTGCCGAACGTGATGAGTCCTGATGTCAACGATGTAAATACTGATCTTGCTTTAATTTCTATGTATTCTTCATCTATGATATTGGAAAACTGGCTATGATATGATACGTCCGATTTATTGGCTAATTTACGTGTGATGTCGAACATAAAGGCTTGGTGTTCTATTGGAAAAAGTACATGGTTTTGTGCTCGTTCGATATCTGATTGTGAATAGATTCCACTGTTCATGATATTGGTTATTGATTCATAATACCATGTTGGCGTGGTTTTTGGATTGATCGTCTGGGGAGTTCGGACTTCTATAGATGTGGCTGGGTTTCTGTGCCAGAATCCATCTAAAAGATAATATGTTGGAAGTAATGGGTTGCAGTCTCTTGTTATAACTCTCTCTGTTTTTAACTATAATTCTTGATCTTGGTTTCAGGAAGGTGGATGCATTGTTACACGATACTGGAAGATCTTCAAAGCATTCTTCGGTTTTCCGGAATGTACAAATTACTTGTTGGCATTCAAAGATGTACGCAGCTTCCCCTGCTGCATAAGCCATATATCCTTCTTTGCGCATAATCGCTAATGCGAATAGATCCGGGTGCTGATAAATAAGGGACATCGCTGTGGACATGATTTGCCTTTCTATTTGGCATCTATTATGTAAAATGTCTTTGTATAGTGATGTAAATTGGGTTTTTACGTGTTTCGAGAAGTATGATATCTTGGCGTCGAAATAAGCATTGTTTAATATCTCGTGGATATTTAATGTTTTTCTAGTTGCAAATGAGTCTTGAGTTTTTTCAAAGATGACTAATATAGGATTCTCGGTTTTTAAAATTGTGAAACCACAAACTGATAAATTACCGGTTATCTGGAGTCCGAATTGGATATTGTTGGATGAGTTAGCGAAATATATGGTATGAAGTCCATCGGAAACTTTGGTTCCAATTCCCTCATAGAGGATTACGTATTCTTCGAACTTGCAAATCGATCTTGCGGCATAACTCCAGAAATAGTGTGTACCATCTGAGTTGGCACATTTTTCGTCTGAATAAGTGCATGATAGACCATTTTCCATTATTATTTTGTCTTGTAATTTTTTAGCTGTTGCTGAAATTTCTGAAAAGGATATTTCTAGGTTATCGGTGACTACAACATTTGTGTAATCATGGTTTCGGTGTCTAAATATGGCTCCTTGACATTTGCCTTGATCGTCCAGGGAACCTGTGATAACTAAATTGACTCTGTTTATCTGTTTCTTGACCAAGTTGTCTACTATTTGGCCCATGTATTTGAATTGTTCGTACTTCACTAAATCGAAACACAATTCGCGAGATATTGATTTTTCGAAGGTTGATTCTCCGTTGTTCACAATTGAACTATGCGAAAACATCCCACATGAGGTGATCTTTCTGTTCACTAATATTTTACATGACATGACTTTTGCCTCTTCTTGATCTGTAGATTGCAATAATTGTATTGTGTTGTAAATTGGGTTTTTACGTGTTTCGAGAAGTATGATATCTTGGCGTTGAAATAAGCATTGTTTAATATCTCGTGGATATTTAATATAAACTGATAATACCGGTTATCTGGAGTCCGATTGGATATTGTGGGATGAGTTAGCGAAATATATGGTATGAGTCCATCGGAAGACCTTTGGTTCCAATTCCCTCATAAGAGGATTACGTATTCTTCGAACTTGCAAATCGATCTTGCGGCATAACTCCAGAAATAGTGTTGTACCATCTGAGTTGGCACATTTTTCGTCTGAATAAGTGCATGATAGACCATTTTCCATTATTATTTTTGTCTTGTAATTTTTTAGCTGTTGCTGAAATTTCTGAAAAGGATATTTCTAGGTTATCGGTGACCTACAACATTTGTGTAATCATGGTTTCGGGTGTCTAAATATGGCTCCTTGACATTTGCCTTGATCGTCCAGGGAACCTGTGATAACTAAATTGGACTCTGTTTATCTGTTTCTTGACCAAGTTGTCTACTATTTGGCCCATGTATTTGAATTGTTCGTACTTCACTAAATCGAAACACAATTCGCGAGATATTGATTTTTCGAAGGTTGATTCTCCGTTATTCACAATTGAACTATGCGAAAACATCCCGCATGAGGTGATCTTTCTGTTCACTAATATTTTACATGACATGACTTTTGCCTCTTCTTGATCTGTAGATTGCAATAATTGTATTGTGTTATGGGAAACTAATGGCTCGTCTTCATTTGGTTGGCAACTGCCTATTTCTCTGATGGATATTAGCGTTGATTTTTCTTGATTATTTCCGCAGTCGTATCCTGATAGTGAAGTGTTGCAAATTAGTACTAAATGTGCTAGTGTTACAACCAGGATCAGATGAGTGACATGTGACGACTTCTGTAATCAGAGTGTTAGGATGGGTGAGTGAAAGGTTAAGAGAGATGTTTGTTAAGCATAATAACTATGATTGACTGAATGTATATGAAAAGTGATGAATCCGTCGAAAATTAATTTGTTTACATGAACTGAAAGGATAAGCATGTTTTAATTGCAATAAAAGGTTGTGGTGACGTGTTACTACTGAAATGGATTTTTATTCGTGAAGTAAAAAAACCTACTTGTAAAGTGACAAATATAACATTGTTGTTTCTGTGATGATTTGTATATTCTGATTGAAGTTAAAATACGCCAAAACGTTAGGCTGGTTGATTTGAATTCGTAGAACATGTGTATTTCGCCGACAAACTTATAATTCAAGACAATTTTCATAGAATTTGAAGCTGTTTGGTTGAGAATAACTTGTGATTAATGTGGACTCGCATTTACTTGTGATTTTTTTTGTAATGATGTGGGTTTACTTCAGGGAATGAGGTGGATGTTGGTACCTTTTTTTTGTGTATTCATATGAAGCTCAGCTATGAAAAAATTTGAAAAAAAGGTATAGCACGAGTTTCACGAATTTACCGGGATCGTGACTTATGATACTAAGGTAAACAGATTTGGGATAGGTGTAAGCGGTGGGATGTGAGTGTGTATAGATTGCTCGTGACTTGAAAGGTAGAATTCGGACTCTGTTCTTAATCCGAACTAAACCTTTCAAACCAGTTATGATTCTATTTGATGAGGGAGTTGTTCATGATTAGGATGCTGTTGCTGAATGTAGTGTTAGTATGTATTACAGGAGGTTATCTTGGGTGGTGGCGTCCGGGGCCGCGAAAAATATAATTCGATTTATCGAATTGTATTTTTCGTTTTTTTTTTTTTTGCGTGTACTAATATACGAATGCGTGTCTGTGAGGGTTTTGTTATTTATAAAAGGGGAGGGGAAGAGGGTAGGGTTATGATTGCTTTAGTGTACGCACTTGATCTACATGTGTGTTAAGATTTGGGTGGGGGTGCGCGGACGGATGAAACTCTTTTAATTTTGTCTATATGTGTTACTCTGATTTCTTTTCCGCGTTTAAGGGTTACGTTGTGAGAATTATAGTCTATGTTGATTATCTCGTATTTGCCTTTGTATTGTCTGGGGAATTTTCCTATTTGGGGTTCTTTTAGTAAATATACTAATTCACCTTCTCGGAAATGTTTCAGATTGAGTTTTTTGTCATAATAGTATTTGGATCTATACTTGGCTTGAACTAAATTCATAGCTGCTAGGGTTTGGTTTTGTGATATAGTTGATGTTAGATCGGCTAAATAATCTCCGAAATTTTGTAATGTTTCTTTGGGAGGGAAGCTTGATGGAGTTCTAGCTTTCTCTCCGAATACAAGTTCGTGCGGGGTAAAGGACGTTGCCTCGTGTTGAGTGCAGTTGTATGCATGCTGACATGTGGACGTCCATTGATCTCATTCGCACATATTGTTGACGTATTGTTTGAGATACTCTGTGATGGTATGGTGCATGCGTTCGATTCCGCCCATAGATTGAGGGTGGTACGCGGAAGATGCGTATTTTTCTATTTTAAATATTTTTGCTAATTCTGATAAGAGTTTATTTTGGAAGTGCGACCCTTGATCCGTTACGATGATTCGTGGGGGTCCAAAATATGCTATAACTTTATCCATAAGAGACTTGGCTACTTCGTTGGCATTTGCTAGTTTTACTGGTGAGAGAACTATGAATTTCGTTAACCAGCATTGGACCGTTAAAATGTACCTATTACCTTCGTACGTAGGTTTCAGTGGTCCATAGAAATCCAACGATATTTTATCAAAGGCTCTGCTTGGAGTGCCAGTTATTACTAACGGAAGTCTGGTTTTAACTCGTACTAGTTTTTGGACACGACAATCTTCGCATCCCAAAACAAACTGGTGTATATCTGGTCTCATGTTTCTCCAATAAAATTCTCTGGATATCTTATTGTAGGTTTTGTTGATTCCTCTGTGACCTCCTATCGATGCTACATGAAATTCTTTTATCAATTTATATCTGTCCTCTACTGGCGGGACAGGTAGGTTGTTTAAAAATAATACAATTGTTACGTTCGTTTTTTGAAAGCATCTGTTGCAATAATCTATGAGGTAGTCCCATTCGTTTTGTGTCATTATTTGTAAATCTTGCACTAGTCCTAACGTGTTAATTTTATTAGTTAAAATAACCTGTTTTAAACGGTTGATGGCTTTTTTCAAATCTAATTTGAGTGGTTTGTTATGCATGTGATGCTTGATAAAAATATACATAATTACTACATTTTGGATTTTGGTAATCTCTACTTGGCCTATAGAAGGTTGAGACAATGCTAATGCTTCTTGAATTATGAATTGTCGTTCAGTTAATGCATCCATTGCTTCTGTGTTACAAATAAGGTCTGTCGTTAATAAACAAGCTAAGTTTTCTTGAAATGCGAACGGATGACATTTTAGTTTAAGTACGTGAGTGAATGGAGGGCTAGTGGAGTTGTTTGGGACTGTCCATGGTGGTTTTTTTGGTGGTCGTGCATTCTGTACAAGATGCGGGACTAAGGTTTTACTTATGTTTCCTGCTATTTTTTGGGAATTATGAATTTGTTCAGAATGATTTGAGTTGTTTTCTGACGGTGCTGTGTCCGGTTGATTATGCAGGGGATCGGGTCCTTGAAGTGGTGGTGGAGAGGTGTTATCATCCTTGTCTATGTCCTGGTTGATGAATGAGGTTTTACTTAAATTGACTTCATGTCGTTTAATATAAGGTGTGAAGTGATTACCGGTGAGGTGGAGGTGTATAAAACCTTCGTTTGAGTCTGCTAGATATAAATTGTATTGCATATTTCCGAAATCATTTACATAGTGTACGCAGATGTTTTGATTGTAGGTATGTGTGAATATATATAAACAATCAGCATCGCCATAGGCTGTATTTGAGCTCAATATGGCTGCTACGTTTGAGGGATCTCCGCAGTTTCGCATTGCTGGGGAGTTTAACAACTTACGCCGTAATTCAGTTGCTGAGACTTTTAGCTCGCATAGTTTGATTAGGCAATAGAATAAGCAGTTGCCCGGTGGGTCTGCTGGTATATCGTAGGATTCGATCAAATCTGCGTGTGGTTCACTACATGTTGGACTTGGTTCATATACTCTAAATCTGCCTCTGTAGGACTCTGTGGAAGGAGTTTTTCCTTGTGATTCTTCTTTTCGCGGGACATAGTCGAAGTTTTCTACATTGTCAATGTTTGAAGGACCTTGATCAAAAAATGGGTCATCCAATATTGGAGGATCTATTGGATCTATTTCATAGCTATTTGGTATATATGTTCGTCCGAGCAATTCGATTCTTTTGAACTTGATTTACTGGAACTCAAGTCAGAATTGTCTTCGTTTGGGACGACAGTTGGTTCATACGTCGGAGACCTATGTTTAGCGTGTTCTTCATGTTTACGATGTGTTTTTTCCATATGTTTGTTTACTGGAGTGACGAAGGATACTTCTGATTTTGAGTGACTAACTGGATTTTCTACGTTCGCTGCGATCTTTGGGACTGGTTTTTCTATTAATTCTGGGTGTTTTTTCCATATGTCAACTTCAATTCCTTTTCTGCTATCAGTTTCTTTTTTCTTAATGTTAACTAACAAATTTAAATTGTCTCTATCTAAAATTTCCTTTATTTGGGTTGAAATGTCGGGTTCCTGAATTTTCTTATTGACTGAAAGAATTGAGGATGAATCTGAGTGTGTGTTAGGTACCGAGAAATAACTTGGTTCAGTTTGAGTGCCTCTAGTAGTATGATCGTAAATTATTTTTGGTTTTTGCGTGTTTAGTGCTGGGCGGTCGCTTTCTCCTTGTATGTTTAACGGAGTGCTCGTTGCTTTTACATTTTTTGTTAAATTTTTATCTTTGCAGATATATGCCATTTTTTGACCACTAATTGCTTGGCTGATTATTACATCTGTGGTTGACTTTTCGTTGGCTGTGCTGGACGTGGTTGACTCGTGTTTGCTCGATATTTTTTCTTTTTCTAATGATAAGGCTAGAGTGTGTAAAATTCTTTATTTTTCTTCTTCTGGGAGTACAAATGACTGTTTAATAGGGACTAGACGTACGTTGCCAAGAATACAGTCGTATTCGATGGTGTCGCAATAGTCCGGTGAATATAGATTCGTTTCTTCATCGAGAGTTAGCCACTGGACGTCTATTTTCTTTTTATTCTCTACTATGTCGTTCCTTGTTTTGCATAAATAAAAGTTGTTATGTTCGTTTCGGATGGCTAAAAATTCGTTTTTATAATAAATGATATTTTTTGAATTTTGTTGAGCTTCCTGCGTGATGATTGGTTTAACTTCTTTTTTTGCGTATTTTGTTGGAACTTCAATTTGATTATGTAACATAGTTTGCTGTTGGATCTACTTCTTCCTGTAACTTACGTTTACTTGCTGTGCGGGCCATTAGGATTCTAGCTGGTGGACTATTTTCTTCGCCGTATAATTTGCTGGAGTTTGCTTGTTTTTCTGCTAGTGCATATAGTTCTACTCGGGGTTTCTCTGGATTTTCTTCATTTGCTTTAATGATTGGATTGCGCGAAAGTGCGTCCGCGTGTGAATTCTTTCGCTAGTAAGGAAGTGTTTGAGAGGTTCGTGATCTGTAACGACTGTAAAGTGTTTACCGTAAAGGTATGGTGAAAACTGTTCTTTAGCGAATACTACTGCTAACAATTCTTTATCATAAGTTGGATAGAGTAGTTCACTACCTTTAAGACAAGGTGATGCATAGGCGCAAGGTCTATCCTTCCCTAGTTGGCCTTGACTAAGGATAGCGCCTATTGCAAAATCGGAAGCGTCAGTTGTGACTATAAATGGTTTTTCGAGATCTGGTGCTTGTAGTATTGGTTCTTTGCATAATTCGTCACGAAGTTTTTCAAATGCATCATTTTCTGTTTTAGTCCATGTAAACTTCTTAGTCTTCTTTAGTAATTTATTTAGTGGGTTTGCAATTTTAGCGAAATTTTCAATGAATCTTCTGTAATAATTGACGAATCCTAAAAACTGTTTTACTTTTTTGGGATTCGTAGGTGTAGGGTAGTTCTTTACTGCACTAATTTTGTTTGGATAAGTTTTTATGACTCCGTTGCCTACAATGTGTCCTAATACATGTGCTTCTCTTTTCAAAAATTGACACTTTTTGGGTTCAATAGCTAAATTCGCTTCTCCTAATCTTTTCATTAGTCTTTTGAATCGAATGCCATGTTGTTCGAGGTCTTGTGCGAACACCATGACATCGTCTAAGTATATTTCTAATTCTTTTCCTTGCAGACCCGCAAGTGCTAATGCCATAACTTTACTGAATGTTACGGTTGCGTCCTTTAACCCCATGGCCATCCTTTTGTATTGATATGAGCCTGTTGGAGCAGAAAAGGCAGTTTTGGCTGCGTCTTGTGCATCCATTGGGACCTGATAAAATCCTTGTTTGAGGTCAATGGCTGATATGTAGCGGCTTGATGCTAAATTATCTAAAATGTCTGCTGTGAAGGGGAGGGGATAAAAAGATCCTACTGTGATCTCATTTAGCTTACGAAAATCCGTCACCAGTCTCCATCTTTTATTACCTTGTGCGTCCGGATGTTTTGGAATAATCCATATTGGGGAGCAGTATGGTGAATTTGATGGTTCTATGATGTCGCTCTCTAAAAGTTTATTTAGTTCTATTTCTATTTGCTGCTTAAGAGCTAAAGGGTATCTGTACTGTTTAGTTCTTACTGGCTTATCTGTGGTTGTTTGAATTTTGTGCGTAATTAGGTGCGTAGCAGGCAATGGTTCGCCGTCTAAGCCAAAAATATACGGGTTCTCTTCAATGACTCTTCTAACATGATCAAGTTCTTCTTGATTACAACCTTTGGTGTCTACTAATGAGAGAATCGTTTGTACTCTTTCTTTTTTTGATAAAGTATTTTTTATTTTATTGTCTCGGGTAAGTTTCAATATTTTTGCATGGTGTTTTTCGTCGTCCTCGCCGACGTAAATGTCAGAATCTGGAATTGTGGTTTCACACTTTAATATTTTTACTTCTGGAACTTGGATCTCTACGTCTTTATATCCGGTGTTTATACACATGGCGTAAGCCTTGTCGTTGTGGTTTGAAGCTAGAAAATTGCCAAATAAAATGTCTTTGTGAATTTGTTGAAGAGGAACCCAGCCTGATTTAGCTGAGTTTTTGGAGACATTGGCGTGAATAACACGTCTGATTCTTGCCGGTATAACGAATGACTCTTTTTTGATAAATAGGAATTCTTTGTCTTTTACTCTTAAACAGTTGTTAGCTGCATCTTTTTGACCATTATGGTCCTTTATGAAATCCCAACCAATCAAACCGTCTGTGTCTATTGGGAAATCAGAAGGAACAATATGCACTTTGCATAAAAAATTATGTAAAAATATGGCAGCTTCCCCAAGAGTGTAGTTTACTCCTTGGGTGACTCCGCTAATTGCTAGCTTTTTGTCTTTGTTTATAAAGGTGTCTTCTGAGAGTAATGGCTGTTTGATTATTGATATCTCCGCTCCTGAGTCAACATAAAATTTTGCTTTTCCTTGCTTTAAATGATTGCTTGTTATTTCTACCACTGGTGGTCTACGACCCGTAGATAGGAATCTTAATTTAATTACTTCATCTTCTTGGCTTCTTGGTTGAGTTTTTGTGTTTTCGCTTGCCTGTGTATCAAAGTGTGAAACCTTGGTTAATTTTGAGTTCTTTATGTCCGAGGGTGTGTGAGAAGTGAGTTGGTTTTGTTTTTCCGAAAATAATACTTCTAGACTACTGGATCTGCTTAGATGAGATTGGTACTTTGAAACTTCCGCCTGCTCGGCACCTGAGGACAGTGGCGAGCAGTCTACTAGTTTTAATTGCTACTGCTGACATTTGGCTTATTTTGAGATTTGTCTGAGTTATCATTATTAGTGGTGGCGTTTGATTGCCTGTTGTATGAACTGTGCTCTGATTGATGATTGGGGCGGCTGCTTTGCTCGTTTCTTTGTTGGAAATTACTGGTGTAATTCGATTTGGTACCACTGGCATTTTTATCGGGCCTTTCCGCGCTGTAATTTCTATTGTAGTAGTTCCCTCGACGATCGTTGTTGTAGTAATTGGATCTGTGGCTGTAATTATTATTATTTACTCGCGGATTACTATTGTTATTGTAGTTTCTATCGTTGTATCGAGTACGAGGGTTCCTGTAGTCGTGCTGCTGGTTATAATTGCTCTTCTCTCGGCGAAGCCTTTCATTGACTCGACGGTCAATACAGTTGCTAATTGAATGACCTTTTCTGTTACAATAGTTGCACGTTAGTTGTGGGATTTCATTATTTCGGGTGATATGCGCTTTTGATTGATCTACATTGGTTATCCTTAAGAGCTGCGTGGTAATACCATCAGCATCTTTTGATTCTTTGTTGGAATTTGCATTTTTGTTTTGGAGTCTGCACGCTTGTTGGCATTCGAACTGAGTAGCCCATTTCATGGCTTCTCTTAGATTCGCCGGATGTTCGCTTCTCACTTGATTGTCGAATGGTTGTTTGAGACCATACTTGAATTGCTGTAGTGTTTCTCGTTCTATGGATAGTATTTGCGATGTTTTCTCCGCTTCTGTGAGTGTCGTGTCAGCTTTGATTGAATTTAAAATTTTTCCTTTTAATGCTTGTATTCTAGAGCAGAAATCGCTGACTGATTCAATGTCTTCTTGAGATATCACTCTGAGTTTACCGATAATGTCAAGAGTGCAGCCAAAGTTGCTATAGTGCGAGTATAAATCCTCTAGTAGACTTTCCACTCTGTCGTACGTAGTCAATCTATGAGCGTACGCTTCTAATGCTTTCCCAGTTAATTTGTTGGCCAATGATAGTAAAATCTTTCTTTCACTTGCCCGACCAAATGTTTCTGCCGTGTCTCTTATTGCTGCTGCAAATGTTGGAAGTGCGCTTTCTGAACCATTGAATGTTGGGATTAATTGGATAGATTGGTATAGGGACATGTTGGCTGACGGGTCGTGCCGATTTTGCTGTATTTGAACTTGCGTGTTATCAGCTGTAGGAAGAACGTCACGTTCTCTAAGATTTGGGTTTTGTTGCACATTGAACATCCAATTTTGGGCGCGAGGGCTAAAGATATCTCTTGGGACTAAAATGCAGTTTTGTGCATTTGCAGCTGCCCATGCGTCTGTAAACTCAGTAGAACTGGGATGCTTTGTGTTGGACTGATTTTGTTGATGAATTTCTTTTAGTGTTTCTGATCTTTTCATGGATCCATTGGGATTGTTTCTGGCCGAATATTGCGCTCCTAGCGTTGTGACTTCTTCGATAGGTGATGCGTTTCGTTTAGCTGATTCGTTGTTGGTATGCGTTTGCTGTCTTTCCTTTGGGCTGTTTACTCGATAGTTATTTTCACTTCCGAGATCTGTGGAAATCTGTGATCTGATTGACACTCGAGAACGAGGACGTGGTGATTCTAAACGGAACTTTTGCTCTCTGGCTCGCCTGTGTTTTGTAAGTTCTGCATCCGAGCTTTCCGACTCTGAATCCGCATTCGCCATTTTGTCGTGGCAAAAAACGATCTCTTCGAGAGTTGCGATAGTTGCGGCTACCGATTTCTTATCGCCTTTCTTTTGAGTGAAAATTCTTTTGAAAATTTTTTCTAGTCGTTTATATTGATCGGGATCGCCGTACATCTCTTGGTGTATAATAGGATATGATGTTTCGTTTTCTATAATTTTCCGATTGCGCGATATTGCTTCGCTATTTGTCTGTAGTATCGTCTCAATGTTGTCATCTTGGTCAAATAGCCTTGGAAGAGCTGAGTCAGAATTTGATGCCATGGTTTTCGACGTGGCGTATCGTGTCCTTTATTTATTTCACAAACACTGCTTATGTGCTAACTTATGTTCTAATTACCTTATGTCTAGTAAGAATGGGTTGTTTACTTATGCACGGTTGATTTACGTATGGTATAATGTAGAACATATAATCAATGGTGTTAGAGGAGAGGGGGAAAAAAAACGAAAAATAAGAGTAATTATAACTCTTGAAAGTTTGTACGCTTCTATTAGATTATTCAAAACCTTATGTGTAACGGGAAAATGTGCCCTTAAATCAGAAGGTTACTAATTATGAGTTAAAAAAAAACTTGCTTGTACATGTGTTTATCTTGAGTTTGGAATTGGAAGGCTGGTGGAAGGGAAAGGTAAATTTTTAGTAGAAGTGTATGTGAGTGATTTTTTTTTTATTCTAGGAAATAATAAAGTGAAATTTAGTTATGATCTTCTCTCCAGTTTCCTGAGGTGGCTGCGCTGGGTGGGTGCAATACTTAATCTACAGTGAAAATGTAAAATGAAATGATTAAGCGTGTTTCATTCCTACGGTTTGCCTGTCTTATGTATCTTAATTTTCTACGTATTTGTTTATAAGAATACGGTAAAATTAAAAAAAAATTATTTGGTGTGTTGAAAATATGAATACTCAGTGTGGTGATTTCTCCTCGCAACTTTCATATTTTGTCTTATTACTAACATAGTTTATAATAAAACAACAACAAAATTTGCATCTAATGAAGGTGAAGCAAAAACTTATGTGTGGATCGAATTGATCTATAATGAATTCTGTGTTAATTGACGAAGTTTTCTTCCTGCCTAGGGTGTTTAAGACACACCCTAGGTGTATATATGTCTCTAATTTAGTTTCTCTAATTTGAGATTGGTAAAGTTCTTAAATAATGTATTAATTTTTGGAAAATAATTCAGCTGAAGATCTTTTAATGAGTCGGGAAATACTGTGTTTTCAGAGATTTGTAGGCCTAAAATGTTTAATTTATTGATGTTTGGCATGTTTCCTACCAATTGATGGAATATGGGCTTTGCATGGGTGTGGTGACTGATGTCTAATTCTAAGAGTTCCCGATTTTTGTTTATTAAGTAGTTTTCTATAAAAAGACCATTTGGAAGACAATCTTGTTTAAACGAGAATTCAAAGATTTTTACTTTACTACTTGGCGAAAAAATGATGTTAAATAACTTTAAGGAGTGGTGGTCACGCGCGTTACTGTTAATAAATCTAAATTCAGTTAACTTGGTTGAGTTTTTTAAGGTTTCCAATATGGTCGCGATTTTCAAGTGTCTACAATTGTTTATAGTTAGTGCTTTTAAGTTTTTCAAGTTACATACCGTTAACTGGTCAAATCTAAAGACGTCATTGTCAATTACGCATAGATGATCAATTCGTTTTAAATCTAAATTCATTTCTGCTTCCTTGACTGTGCGAGATAAAACTAACTTATTTGCTTTAAAATTTTCTGAAATTAATTTAATGATGTACGCTGAGACACGAATTCCTGATAAATCTATGAAATTTACAATGACTCTGCTGGTGATTCTATTTTTTAGTACTCGATCAAAAAATTTGCCTACTGTTTCTGCTGAAATGAGGTATTTGTGACCTTTAAATTCGAAGGATTTAAACTTAAAAATTTTTGCATCTGCTATCATATTTGCAAGGCCTTGTTTACAATTATATCTATCTGTACATGATTGAAAATTAAGTTTGGCGTACTTAGCGGTGGGTGGGCAATGGCAAGCTTGGTAAAAATTCCCAAAATCTTTAGCCGAAAGCATTTGGGAAAAAAACATGAGGATTTCGGTGCAAGACATTACGCGACGTAGCTCTTCGGGTAATAGATCTGGATTGTACTCTATAGCGTTACATACTTCGTCAAAAATTAGGTGTTGGTGTGGCTCTACGCTTATTGCCGACTGCATACCTACTCTGTGTGTACATATTAAATTACGTGTACATGCTAAGCATTGAATATGTGCGGATGCGCTGATGTCTTGGCAGGACACCAACGCGTATGTAGCATTTAATCGTTTAATCACTTTGTCCACGTTAAACTTCCTTATTTCTTTACTTTCTAGAAAATGAGTTAACTCTGTTTTTGAAATGTTGTACCTAAAGTTGTACAATTTCAGCTTGAGTATTGGGGTATTTTCGATGAATAATATTGGTATTAAGCGCTCGTGTAGGAGGGTCTCACCTGGTATGCCGTCTTTATCCATTCGCATCCTTTTTTTGATGGCTTGTCGATTGTACGAATTCGTGAATTGTAAATAATATTCATCGAAATAAATTTGTGCTAATCTCAAAGCATGGATTTCTTCATAGTTCGTCGATGCTTCGATCCGCGTTTGAATATCGGCTCTGATTGATTGGACTTTCTCTAAAGCGGTAGTCATTGCAGTTATTGACTTTTTTTTTTATTATTTTTTTTTGTTTGGCCGATGTTACCCCTAAATAACGAAAATGAAGTTTTGCTTAAAATTTACTACAAGTGTTCTCTTAATAAGGCTGTACTAAATTGAAGAAATTGTAAAATAAGTGAAAAATATTTGGTTATTAATATCCTTTGACATGTGTATAATAAAACTTTAGCAATTATTGCGTAGAATATTAACAATGATTTATATTCACATCTGTATAAGTTTGATAAGTATGTTCTTACTTGTACGTTTGAAGATTATATTTTTCGCTGAACGCGATTATTATATTATTTTACGTTTCAAGTGTCGTTCAGAAAGGGATCGGGTGTAATAAGTATAACTTAATTCAGGATTGAATTTCAAGATTTTATTGTAACGTAGTACTGATAGTGCGAGATAATTGTACTACTAAGAATTATTTTTCTGTTTAATTTGCTACGTGTGCTTTTTTTGCTTGCTGAGTCATGAGAACGGTAAAACTAAGTTTAAAATTAAAAATTGTTACTTGAGACGAGTGTAGATAAAAGCATTTTATTTTTGACGGTTGGTTAAATTTACTTTAATATATGTTAAAACAATAATGTTAAATTGATGTGTTTCGTGTGTGATTTACATTTCCATTTGGAAGGAAAAAAAAATGGAGGCAAGTTGAAATTTTTCGTTAAAACGAATAGGATAATTATTAGATGTTTGAGAGAAAAATTGAATTAAAGCTTAGTCGACAAAAAAAAATTTGAAGAGGAATACATGAAATAAGTCGTTATTTTGAATTTTTTGGTTATATTATTTTTGTTGGTTTTCTGTTGAAATTTGTTAATTTTCCTAATGAAAAATTTTTTTTTAATTAGATATTGAACTATTATTGGGAAAAAAAAATTTCTTAGATTTGCGAAATAAATTTTGTATAGTTTATTGTAATTCTTGAGAATTGTAATTTCACAGTAAATTTTGGTACACCTAGTTTGGTTTCAAAATTATATGGTTTTATTTTTTTTAATTGAGAACGTGCCTTGTTTTTCTGTTTTAATATTTCTAATTAATTTAAATTAATTGATTGCTGTAAGGCCATTATTATGTGTTTTTTTTATTCGTGTGTAAAATGCATATATTTAAGTATACGCGTTCCTAAAAATGTATGCACCAAGGTGCAATTTTTGATATTGCCATGGTTGGCTCTGCTCACGTCGCTATTTGTTTTTTTGTTACTTCCGTTAATCGCAAATTAAGTTTATTTGCTAAAACATGCAATAATTTGTTTGAATATTTGGGAGAAAATATTAATGTTAAGAAAAATCTTAACGATGAAAACGAGGGGGTTAATAAAATAACTTTTTGTCTAAGTTCGATAGAAAAAAAGGAAAGATATAAATACTTATTTGCCTTTTGCGCATGAATCTGTAGCCTGTTTCGTGAGTTACTTATAAAAAAAGCTGAATGTGGATTTTGTTACAATAAAAAAAAGGGTGAGTTGTTGAGTAGGAAAAACGTTTAAATGCTACTTGATTTGATTCTTTTTGAAAAGAAAATAAAATATTTTAACTCCTGTGCTTTGTTAAAAAAAGGAATGAGAAAAGAATTTAAGTATGATTTATAAAAATTATTTAAAACTTATAAAACTTGATATTTACATATCCAAGAAACGAGACTAAAATTGTATGTAATTTCTTTGCTAACATAAAAAAATGCGAATATTATATAAAAAAAGGCGAATAATATAAAAAAATGTGAAACTTTACGGAGTTTGGTTTGATGTTTAATTTTACAACGTTGTTAACTATAAGAAAAGAAAATATATCTTGAATTAACGAAGACTAGTGTTAATATGTAGGATAAAATTACAAAATTGTGTTTAATGCATAACTTCCGAGAGAATTTGTTTGGCTATGTGGAAAACTGAAAAATCAGTTGTACATGGCTTCGCAAGATTTCCCGACGGAAGCACATAACAAAAGGTTTTACTTTTCGTTATATGGAACGATACAGTCCACCGAAAACCCTTGCTTATCTCTGTGGAAAAAGGAAAATTCCATAGTACATCGACTCGCAAGATGTCGTCGGAAGAGCAGATCTTTTTTTGTGAAATACTGGTAAAATATTTATAACTCCAAGTTTCATCAAAATTTATTAAAAACTGCTACATATTAAATAATATTTGAACTCAACGTTAATAATTATTTATCATTAATTTTAAAACGTTAAATATTTATAAAAGGTTTTATTGTCTTGCTCGCGATTTTTATTTGCTAATATACAGTATAAATAGTTTTAAGGAGTTTTATTATAAAAACTTTCAATTGCGCGAGAAATGACTAATGACATTTGTTAAGTGGACAAAAAAAGGAGAATTTTATGCTTTTTCAACCATAATCGACTATGATTCACTACTGCATGTACCTTATTTTAGTAAAAGAATTAATTATTCAGATGTGTAATTTCAATTTTAATATTAATATTTTTGATAAGGATAAATTTACTTATGTTATATATCTGATTTCTGTAATTTTTATGTTTTAAATTATTAACAGTGGAATAATATAAAAATTTTTGACGTGAATAATGTGCAATGAGCGATATGTAACAGATAAATGTACAGGGAAAAGCAAAAAATTCTAACAGTAGTGATCCTATAATAATAATTAACTTTATCAATGTGAAGAGAAGAAAATATAAATAACTCTTACCTTCTTAGTTGTTGCAAGAGTTGTAATATCTATATATCTATATATATAATTATATATATGTATAATCTGTTAATATTGTTTTTTTTTATTACCCGTAATAACACTTGGACTAAATTAATTAAATTATTGCAACTGACCTATTTTCGTGTGATTTACACATAGTGTTTAAATACTGTTATATGAAAAACTTGCACGATAGACGTATGTTTAAAACTAAATATAAGCTGCTTACACGAATCACTATTTATTATTGTTGTTATCAATCATAATTTGTCACTGTTATATATATTTGTTATATTATTATTATTTTGTATTGTTTTATATTACAATTATTGTTAATTTTAACTTGAGTTTCTATTGTAACTGTTTCCGCGAATCGCGATGCACGTAAAAATGCTTAATTTTGCCAATAAGAAATTCACTAATAGTGCACTTGATTCTATTTAAAAAAATTTTTTTTTTATTGGAGAAAAATGGGAAAAAAGGAAGATTTGTGTTTATTTTTCTAATCTTTGTGAGCTATATGCTTTGTAACCAGTGAATTCCATTTTATTACTTTAACCTGTCAATCCAGGTGAATGGAAATGGGGAAAACCCCGGTAAACTCCGTTCATGAAGGATAAAGTATCAATGAAATTTCTGGTTTCTGTTTATTTAATAAAATGAAATATAAAAAATGGATTTTAGCTGGTTAACTTGGGAAAATGGGATAGGTTTAGGATTTCTCCAAAAGGTTAATTTTTATGCTGCACCCGCGTTTATCCGTCGAAAACTTTCGCGCGTATCAGGTCGATAGAAGAACAAAGAATTTTTGGCGAGTTTCCCCGTTACCGAACAAACTGATTGCGATGACAACTCTCGCCTAACTGACTAATATGCGACACTCGGATGCACGGTGATGCACTTTTTCTTCTCGGCGTTTGAGATAAGGGAGCGTAGAGGGTCAACTTACGGATGAGGTGATAAAATAATAAAGTATTATAAGTATTACGACTATACGTGCGAGAGAGACACGAGTTTAGAGAAGAAATATTTTCTTGGTACAATGTATATTGTTAGAGACTTCTATGCGTATATAGTAATGGTTGAGAGACAACTAGAGGAGAGGAGAATAGTGCATCGGTTTGCATTTTCTTGGTGACGTGCTTATTACTCGGATTTGAAATTATATTAATTTTCTAATCTGAAATTTATTTTGTTAATGCAATTGCGCGTACTTTCCGTTTATTATTGCTTTTTGATTAATTTTAATGATGTATTTTGGTAATAATTGTAAATTGTTCATAATCTCAAAAGTTTACCTAAATTATTAAAGTAATGTTTGAAATTCAAATCTTGTATAAAATTTTGTAAAAAATTTTTGGTTAATCTATTTTTCTTGTAGCTTTCGTTACAGTTGCAATAATAGAATAATAAAAAAAAAGGTAAATTGAAGTTAGTAATTATCAACTGTACCTAGAATGTCCATTGAGACTCATAATTTTGCAATATTATATGGATGATATAAGTACTAAATTATTGAGAAAAAAAAGGGATAATAGTGATTTGTTATTGATCTATGAGTATAATAACGACAAGCAAACCGAGAAAAAAAACACGCTAAATTAAAATTTACATAATAATGGTAATTATATTGCTTACCTGAATGCTGGTGGTGAGGTTGTTGCGCCAAAGAGCCATGTTCGAAAAGGAAAAAAAACAGAAAAAAAACTTGCTTTGTTTTGTCAAACAAAGGTATTTCTTATACAAAAACGCGCACTGAATTTACTTGTTTGAATTGTACCGATATTGAAGATCAAACACTGGGACTCGCGATTGAAAGTACAAAAAAAATTTCTAATTTTTGATGAAATTTTGAAAAATGAGTAAAATGAATTTATTAAAAAATTAACCCAGATGTGACACTGGCCGTACTAGGATCAAGACCACCGCTGTCACCAATTTAAAGAGTTTATATCTGTTACGTGGGGTTGGTCGCTCTTGACCTTCGGGATAGTATCACGGGTTAATAAGTGAGTACGAGAGTATAAGTACAAATCGTTTATTTAATCGTCCCGAGGGACACGTCTACTAACTACAAAAGGTGGAAAACGAGTGTCTCGCTAGTCCGCGTGTCCATTGAAGATGGACCATCAAAATCCTTATCATTCGCACAGTGGGGGTAAATATGTTCCCAGGTGCTTGTCTTACATGCCGAGTGCCGACTCAGCATGTGAACACTAAGTTGCGCGAGTTCTCGGAACTCACGTGACATTATACAATTTCTGTAATTAATATAATTTTATTTATTCATTTTTTTATGTGTTTTCGTACATAAGGAAGTGACTTTTAATGAATTGTAATTTACTGTTTACAAACAAAAATTTCTATGATTAAAAATAGTGCCTAATGGTACACATTAACAAAAATTATACTACCTTTTATTTTAATAAACATTTTTGAAAATTTCTAAATAAATGTTATTAGCCTGACATAATTAATGTTTGCACTACTAATTTTAAATTAAAAATTTTCATTTGAGACGAGACCTTTCTATTTTATGTCGCGAGATAGGACCTTTCTATTTTATTTTGCGAGATAAAACCTTTCGGACTGGAGCCTTCGATGTAACTTTATTGTATTGTTGAATACAAATATTTTCAAAAAATTGGTAGAAAAATAATAAAGAAAATTTTTCAATTTTTAATTGATGCTACCTAAAATGTTTATGCCAGTTTATGAATAATATTAATTGAAAATTGACGAAATCATCTTTATTTTTCTATTTTAATAATTTTTTTATTACTAAAAAGTAGGCACGACTGCTACACGGGAGAGCCTTATATTTTCATCATTAAAATATACTAGATAATAGGTTGTAAGAGCAATTTATGTGTATTAACACTCATTTAAGGCGTTCCCTAAAATGTATGTATGGATATATGTATATATGTATGTATGTAATCATATATCTAAGATAACTCAGTCAATTTTTAACCGATTCAGTTGAGATTTACAAGGTAACTTCGTCATAATGTACTTAGATAATTATTCATAAACGGTTATGTAGCATTATCTTGAAATATATTGATCCTACGTAAAAATTTTATAGGGACGAAATGTTTGTCTCAAAGTAACAAAACTTTTTGTTATTGTACACTTTACGTTCAAAATAGTTTTTCAAAGATAAATAGAGAAAAACGGTCAAAATAATGAATAAAGTACAAAAAAACACGTTTTTTGCAATAAAACTAAATGTATCGTTTTTACAGAAAAGTTTTTAATGAACGAAATTTTCGCTTTAAAATAACAAACCTTTTTTCTATTATACACTTAGCACTCGGAACAATATTTTTGAAAATAACAGGAAAACGGTTAAAACCATGAAAAATATATTAAAATTCACGTTTTTTCGTAATAAATTAAAATGTATTATTCGTACACAAAAACTTTACAGGAGTGCAATATTCGTCTCAAAATAACAAAACTTTTTCCTAGTTTACACTTTACGCTAAGAACAATATTTTCAAAGATAAACAGAAAAACGGTGAAAATAACGAAAAATTACAAAAACTCAGGTTTTTTCTCACAATAAAATTAAATATATCGCAGTGCGTATGAATTTTTACACGATCCGAGGGTAAAGATGATAAACACATAATTTAAAGTCATGTTTTTTACTATCTCTTAGGATGTATACTATATTTTGTAATATTAGGCCAAAAATCCCGGGCTTTGAAAAAATTAATAAAAGTTGAATTGTTGAGTTAAGTAATTTACCCAACACGCGCGAACGATGCAACCGCGAAGCGCGAGCTTTACCCGGTCGTGCCTTATAGCAAAAAGCTTTGTGAAGCTTTTTGCATGCCTTGCATCGCGCAGCGAAGCGTTCGATCTAGAGCTCCGAAGCGTCGAATCACGGCGGCCTTAAGGCCGCACGTAGAGAGCTAGTTTATATGGATTTGTACATTTTTTTAAATTATTATTTTGTGTAGTTTATAGGCGCCCGGGCGCATCTATGCCCTCTTTATTTTTTGACCTTTTACATGATTTAAGCCCTCAGTATGAGCATATTATTATTACGGGCGATTTTAATATTAATTTTAATCGACCTAGTGCCGCCGTTGAATATATGTCCTCACGAATTAACGAGCTCAATTTATTGCTGGTTCCGTCAGAGCCAACGCACCACGCTCAATGCACGGGATACATATCTCATACTTGGATCGACATTTTCATCTTGCGTGATAGTGTGTTGCAATATAAGTATAAGAAATCCGATATTCCGTTCCTTGCCGATTCAGGGCATGATGCTATCACGATCGAGGTGAATTTGGCGAGACCTAGATGTCCTTCAAGGGTTTATGGCACGCGTAGGCTCAGGGGGCTCGATAGCGATCGCTTTGCCAGTATATACCATTTCGACCTTGACCCGAGTCTCGCGACTAGTCCTGTGCATGCTGATGCTGATAATAGCAACGTGGCTGTTGACTCGGCCGTGAGGGGGTTGAGTGAGGCCATTGTTGCCGCGTTCGACCAGCTGGCGCCAATAAAAACACACGTTGTGGGCACGAAGTTGAAACCGTGGGTTACGCTCGAGGTTCGTAGTTTGATCAAGGAGAGGAGGCGAGCGTTTTGTATCGCCAGGCGAAGCAACGATCCGCGCGACTTTGAGCGTTACCGTCGCCTGCGCAGTATGGCCTCGGGTGCTTTGGAATCAGCTAAATACCGTTACATTAATCAAGAACTAAATACAGCCGTTGATGCGAAGTCTAAGTGGCGCATTTTAAAAAGTTACGGCGTCTCACGGCGCTCAAAGCCTTCTCCTTCATCAATATTTTCTTTAGATGAACTAAATACTCACTATGCGGCCATATCATGCCAGTCCGACCCAATATCGCTTCATGGTTTAACCGATGTATTAAACTTCGCCCCGGTTTTGACACATAGTAGGTTTTGCTTCGATAGTGTTGGTGTGGACCATGTTAGCTTGGCGCTTGGGGGGGCGACCTCGAGGGCGACGGGTGTCGATGGTATATCTGTTCCGATGCTTAAGCTCTCGGGTTCGTCCATCCTGGAGCATTTGGCGAGTATCTTCGATGCCTCGCTTCGATCGGGTTATTTTCCTTCGCAGTCGAAGAGAGCGCTGCTGTGCCCTATAGCGAGATTGTGCGAGGTGTCTAAGTTGCTTGAGCGCGTCGTACACGGACAACTTTCGAGTTATCTGGAGGTGAACGATCTCTTGTTATGCAGGCAGGCCGGATTTCGTCGGGGTCACAGCACTCAGACGGCGCTGCTCGGGGTGTTGGAGGATGTGCGCAGGGGTATTGACCAGCGTAAGGTTACTCTACTAGTTCTGTTTGATTTTTCTAAAGCTTTTGATACGGTCCCCCATTGCGCGCTCCTTCGTAAGCTCCGGGCGGTTGGCTGTTCTGATTTAGTTATCTGCTGGTTTTTCTCGTATCTTCGGGGCCGCACGCAGGCTGTTGAAGGGGAAGGGGGCGACCGATCGGCCTGGGCTGTGGTTCATGCGGGTGTCCCTCAGGGCAGTGTCTTGGGGCCCCTCTTATTTTCTATTTTTATTAACGACTTGCCTGCGGTCCTGGAGCATGCGAGCTGTATGATGTTTGCTGACGAAATGCAGCTTTACTATTCCTTTCTGCCTTCGGAGTTCGGCCTGGCTGTTGAGAGGGTGACTCGGGATGCGGGGGCGGTTGCGAGATGGGCTGCGTTGAATGGACTGGCGCTTAACGTCTCCAAGACCAAGGTTATATTGTTGGGTAGTCAGTCTTACATTTCTAGATTTGATCTTGGGGACGTCGCCAAGGTGTGTGTGAATGGAGTGCCGCTACCTTACGAAAGCGCTGTTAAATCGTTGGGGGTGTGGATTACGCCGACAATTGACTGGTCTAAGCATGTTCTGTCAATTTCGCAAAGTGTCCATGGCGTTTTGCATACTCTTCGATTCTTTAGGAAGGCTTTGTCCAGACGGTCGAGGAAGTCATTGGTTGAGAGTCTGATCTGGCCTTACTTGGACTATGCGTGTGCGGTCTACAATGACGTTGATCGTACGCGTGAATTAAAGCTCCAGAGATTGATCAATGCGTGCGTGCGTTTCGTCTGGGGTAATATACCTAGACGAGCCCACGTCACGCCTTACCGCTTGGAGATGGGCTGGCTGTTGGCGGGGCTCAGGAGATCTTATCTTGCTGGCTCTCTTGCATTTAAAATTATCTCATCTTCATCTCCACCTTACCTTTCCAATCATTTCATGCAGTTCGATTCACGTCCTGATGTCCGTACCTCCTCCCGATTGCAGCGGCGACCTCTCACCTACCACCCGCCCCGGACCGAGGCGCTGAATCGGTCTTTTACCATTTTAGCTTCTAAACTTCTTAATAACTTCCCTGACCTTACCTTTGATCTCGACCATTTTCACTCTTTTCAACATCGCTTGCGTGATTATCTATCTGGGCTTGACCGACAGTCATGGGCTCAACGCGTGGAGGAGGAGGGTATTGTTGTACGTGAAATTCCGTCATGGTGGGTCGCACGCGTATGGTTTTGGTTACACCAGCCGACGTCTTATATGCACCGTTTTATTGTATTATTGCTCTATTACATTACCATATTACTTTATTATTTTACCTGCTCTATTATATTACTTAGCTTAAGTTTAGTTGAACTAGAATGGGTCGGAAATGGCAAGTGGCAATCTTATCTCTACTTTTATCGCTTACTTTAATTGTATCTGTCTCGTTTTATTGCACGATTTTACCATACTTTATTTTACTGCCTCGATTCTAACGAGTCTAACGTTGCGCCTGTATTTATTTATTTATGTATTTATGTAATTATGTAATCGCTATTTATATTTATATGCTCACGTACTGCATCATTGCGCTCTAAAATAAGCTCTAAATTAAGCGTTACCTATAGTCAAGACTGACTGATACATACTTATTTATTTATTTATTTATCTACCTCTTGCGTTCATTTGGTTGCGTCTATATTATTGTATTTTTATGAATATTGTATTTTTAAACGCTATTGTACTTAATGTTTAAAATGTAATTTGTGCTACTTTGGGGGCTGGCCCCCGTAGCCTAATAAATCAATCAATCAATCAATCAATCTCTATTTAGTTTACTATGATCTCTCGCAATATTTAGTGGTTAAGTTACAGCGCCTATGTAATACAGCAGTTAGATTTACTTTTAATTTAAAGCGTGATGCTGCACTAAAACCTTATTATAAGAATTTAAATTGGCTACTACTGGTAGACCGCCGAAAATACTTTTTAGGTATTATATTATTTAAGATTTTGTTAACCTCATCTCCGAAATACTTATTCGATTTAATACCAAAAATTAGTGAAGACTCTCGTCGGCCTAGAAGAAGGTTACAATCGTCTAGCTTTAATATACCTTTTGCATCAACGACAACTTACATAAATTCTTTTACAATTCAAGCAATGAATTTTTGGGATACGATTCCTGTTAACATTAGAATGCAAAAGAATATTAAGCTGTTTAAAAAAGCTCTGCGTGAATACATGCTA
This sequence comes from Theocolax elegans, assembly GCA_026168455.1. Classification (NCBI taxonomy): domain Eukaryota; kingdom Metazoa; phylum Arthropoda; class Insecta; order Hymenoptera; family Cerocephalidae; genus Theocolax; species Theocolax elegans. The sequence continues at coordinate 19,096,216 of CM047429.1, read as the reverse complement.
GAATTGAGTTAATATATGTTGCTACATTATTTTATAAGTCTTAGTTGTAAACAATTTATTCTCTAATAGATTAAGGTTTGTTAGTTATATTGATTTGCGTTTATAAAATGTTATAAAATTGTAAATTTCGATATTGTTAAGTTGGAATTTGAATTATTAACTTTGATCTATTTACTTATGTAATTAAACGCATACTCGATGACACTAAACTACTGTAATTAATACTGTAACTAATACTGTAATTAATACTCGAAGAAATTGAAACATTGTATGTCTATTGTAGAAAATATTATACATGTATTACTTTTTGCTATTCGGTCGTTTCGACCTTAGCAACAATAAAAACGTTATCAATCAATCTCTCTCTGTCTGTAAGTAGATACACGTCAAAACTTGACCTCCTGTTCATAACGAGATTTTTTCTGCCGCTTATGTGCCTTCGGGCTTTTTTGTTACTTTTTGCAAGCGACCTTTATGGCAGAGCCTTCTGGTAATGAAATCTACGATTTTTACACAGAGGCTCGCCATAAAATTCATCGATTAACTATCTGCTACCTTTTGATGTTACGTTGAGCTGGCTGAGTCACTACATATATTTGCTTCAACATCGAAAACTGGTTTTCAACAATAGTTATTGAGTGATCTCAAGCAAATTGTTTTACACAGTGCAAAAACACTTTACAAATTCTATCTTGATGTGTATAGTGACCTTCGCCTATCTATTTTGATACTTCACGTACGTTACATATCTATATACCATACTGTCTCAAACGTGTGCCCTTTCATATTCATATACGTATTGGTGCACTGTGTTGAAGTGTCATAGAGTGAACTTAGTATTTGCTTTAGAGTGTATCAAGGACTACTCATTTAAAATCTCTTGATTATAAAAGCTTTTTAAATAGTTACTACACAGCAAATTTTAAAATAGTTATCTCACAAAATCAATAGAGTCTATCTGTTAATTTTGGCTTATCGAAATTTTGATATACTTATATTTATTAAATTTAGTTTAATTACTTTTATTATAAAAGTGTTGCATTATTAGGATTTCAATTAAGTAGGATTTAGAAAAACCGACTTACCTACACGTAATTTGTTACTGTGAATGTGTCATTATACTTTGCGATACCACGATATATATTATTAACTGCCTGCTATTCGCAATATTTACATTGCATAATTACTGATGTGTATGTATTGTGACGGGCACGTTTATCCCATCATGTACATAAGTAATTTATATTTAGCAGGTATCTTGTGTTGTATTATTTCTGAAAATAAGTGTCGGAGTACGTATGTGAATGCGTCATTCCTCACATACGTCACCTTAATTATTAGTGTGTATTATTAATTAATGTGTGTTAGAGCATTCATTGAGAGTGTGGAATAAAAATGATTGTTTTATATTAACAAAATTAATTAATTTATTAACTAATCTTATGCTAAGGAATACATCTTTAAATTATAAACTGATATGTATGGAGAGAATATTACCTCCATACATAACAGTGGACAGGTAGAAAATTATACAAGGACGCTGATATTACGGCACCCTAATAATAATGGGCCGCAGCACAGCGAGGAGCGCAGGTGTTCTCTCAAGTGCCGCTTGACGGCGAATGCTGGAGCTCGTGATGCGACAGTGGCTTATCTAGCCTTGGAGAAGCTTCCCCTTCTACGATTAGTGACGTCACATCATCTGTTCCTTTGTATGCTTATATAGTCTTTTAGCTATAGAAGCAGTTTATATGATTTTATAACAGCCTTAAGAGAATATATTTGTAATATAATAATATTTATTATAAATAATTAAACCATGTTGTTTAATTATTTAAATAACAATTTTTTATGAAAATTCTTAAATGTGCTCCGATTGAGCTGAGAATTTGAGTATAAAAAGATTACATCTTAAAATAAAAAATAAAATTATATTGCACCAAATTTTATACTTATTGTATAGAATTTGTTATAAATAAATTTAATTTCACAAATAAAAAATGTTCCCGAGTCGGGATTCGAACATACTATGTTCATATTTGTAGTCGAGCGTGCTAACCACTGCGCTATGCTACCATTTACATACTCATGCGACTATACGTCTATCTTAGTTTAGACTGATAGTCACATCACCCCCCACTGGATTGGTGATTAATTATTGTAAATTTGTTACAATTATTAAGAATCAATACAATTAATTAGAGAATATCAAGTCTTAACTAATAAGTATTTTTAGCAAAAATTTATTTTAAATATTTATAATTTAAATAATGTAAAAAAAAAATTTTTATAATAACATAAAACAAATGTATATTGTTAAAAAACATTTTTATATTTTTGCGGAGTGATTACCCCCCCCTTGCAAAATTATCAAATTTACAAAGTTTATTTGAATAATTTTACAATTACTATATCGTCGCAAAAATTTATGCCAATTTTATATAAAAAAAAAACTTTTAAATATCTTAGACTAATTTAAATATTTTTTCTTTAATCAGAACCTTTATTTGAGAATCTCATTGTAAAAATTTTGTATACACTTACTGGTGTTTTAATAAGAAATTTTCGAAATTTTCCAAGTCTCTGGCTAAATCCTCTCTATTTGTATTTACGCCATGATCGAATAAAAAATTATAATTTACACTTTCATCAACTACTTGTTCCACTTCGTTCAACAACTCATAAAATTCTTCTGGTATTTTGCCAGTATTTGTGATTTGGTTGTAGTTTATGTGTGCTTTTTTTATTTTCTTTTTTATCTGTCCTGCTAAGGATTCTACTTTTCTTTTTTCTCTCATTATATTCGTACGTGGTAATTTTTTGTATTCTGATGAATAATCAGTATTCACACATTTATGCACTTTTTTTTCACCAAGTTGAATTTTAATGCCGGCTTTGTACTTTTTTGATTTGTCCTTCGTTTGTACGAATACATTCTTTTTAGGTAACATTTTACCTTCAGTAGGCACTGAAAGATTCTCACAAATTAGCATTTTATGGTTTATATCTTCAATTGTACATTGAGTTGACACGTGTGCTTGATTAAAAAAAATTTCGGTTTGTGAACCTGTACTTTGATTCTTATATTGAGGAGCCATGATGTGACTTGTTTCGCGATTATAATTGAACTAAAGTAAATCTTGACTTTTAGACTTGTGTTAAAGGTAACTTTGACCTTATTATGATCACTTGTTAAGAACATAGACTCATAGAATTGAATAATCCAAACAACTAAACTATTATATTCTCAAATAAAGTATATTTAGAGTAATTTAATTTTATTTTGATATATTATTCGATATTATAATATTTTAGATTTGAAACATGAAATTTACCACGTTCACCATTTTTTTATTATCAAATAAGAGGAAAGTGTCTGGAATGAAATTTTTTATAATTTCATATGGTCTTTCAAATGTTGGCATAAATTTCGCTATTTTATTTGTTTCGTCCTTTACAAAATTTAAGGCTTTGACTAGCACTAAATCTCCTATTTTAAATTTGAATTTTTTAAGGAATTTATTCCTTTTTTCAGCTCTATCTTTAATAAATTTTTGCATTTTTATTTTTGCAATTTCTATTTTTTCGTTATAATTTAAAGTTTTTTCTTTCTTTGGTAAATTAATGTAATCTTCCCAAAACCTATTACTGGACATATCAAATTGTAATTCAAAAGGAGTAAATCCTGTAGTTTCATGATGTGTATTGTTTAACACATTTTCAATAAAAGGGATTTGATTTGCCCAGCCTGTATGTATATATGTTAAAACAGATTTATATAATCTAGATATTTCGCGATGTACACGTTCGACTATATTACTTTGCGGGTGTCTGATGGAAGAAAAAACCTGTTTAATTTTATTTGTTTCTAAATATTTTGCCTAATTTTCACTGGTAAATTGAGTACCATGATCGGTTATTATGGTTTCCGGTTTACCATAATTTTTGAAGTATATATTCATTTTATTAATAACCGAATTTGTATTTGCCTTTTTAATAGGAAATAATGCGACAAATTTAGAAAACACGTCTATGGTTGATAGTATATATTTTACCCCCCCCCTGTAGAGATAGGCAAGGGACCATAAAAGTCTATTGATAATAGTTCTCGCGGTTTTTCTACTAATATAGGCTGAAAATGAGTTTGATATTTAATTATTAGGTGTTTATTACGCTGACAATTATCACAAGTTTTTAAATATTCCCCACATTTTTTACGTAACTTGGGTACGAAAAAATGTTCTTTTATTATAAAATAAATCTTTCGTGAACCTATATGTCCGTATTCTTTGTGTAATTCAATGATTAATGTTTTAATTATTGATTCAGGTAGTACTATTTTTATTTCGTCATTATAGATTTTACAAACGTAATCGTTTACAATTTTATATCGATTGAAACTATCGTTATTTTCGATTTTAGTAATTATATTTTTTATAAATCTATCCGAATTTTGTAATACCCGTAAGTTTTTAAAATTATTTATTACATCTGTATTTATTGATTTTTTTATAATAGCAGCGATAATTATTTCCGAATCTTTGATATTATTAAGATTGAAATGACTTTGACGGCTTAAATAATCCGCAGCCTGATTTTTATTTCCAGGTAAATATTCAGTAATAAAATTGTAGTTTTGCAACGATAGATTCCAACGATCTAATCGTGCATTCCCGTATTTATAAGTTTGTAGAAAGGTTAAAGCTTGATGGTCAGTACGTATTTTTATTTCTATAGCACCTTTTAGATATATATCTAATTTTTGCATCGACCAAACGATTGCCAACATTTCTTTCTCAGTAGTAAAATAATTTAATTCACTACCTTTAAGAGATCTACTGATAAAAGTTATTATTCTTTCTTCATTATTTTCATCTAATTGCGAAAGAATTCCGGCGATTGCGAAATCGCTTGCATCTGTTGTCAAGATGTAAGGATTATGTGAATTCGGAAAATTCAATATTATTTCTTCATCGAATAAATTTTTTATTTGGATGAAAGCTTTTTTTTGTTCTTCACCCCATTCGTATTTTACGTCCTTTTTTAACAATCTAAGCAAAGGTACAGTTTCTTTTGCATAATTCTTTGCAAATTTTGTATAAAAATTTAAAAATCCTAGGAAACTTTGAAGCTCGCGAACGTTTCGCGGTGGCTTCAAGTTCTTTATAGTTCGAATCTTTGACGGATCTGCTTTGATTCCTTTATTCGTGATTAGATTGCCAAGGAATTTAATTTCCTGTCTGGCTAAGTTTGATTTAGAAAAATTTAATCGTAAATTACATTTTAATAAACGATCAAACAGAATTTGTGAATGATTTAAATGTTCATCAAATTTGTCGGATAGAACGAATAAATCGTCTACATATGACAATAAAAAGTCATCCATGCCTGATATTGCTGTACTGAGACCTCGTAGGAGTGCAGCACTGCTTATCTTAGTACTGAAAGGAACTACATTAAATTCATAAACTTTATTGTTACAAATAAATGCAGTGTACTTTTTTGAGTTTTCTGACAACGGTATTTGCCAAAAACTATTAGAGAGGTCAAAATTTGACATCCAATTTCGGTTTTTACATTGCATAAAGATTTGTTCAACACCCGGTGGTGACTCGTAATCATTTACAAGTTTTTGATTCAATCTCCTTGCATCCAAGCAGATTCGAATAGATCCGTCTTTTTTAGGGACGATGACGCATGGATTAATATAATAACTTGTTGACCGACGTATTAAACCGAATTTCAACATTTTTTCAATTTCTATATTAACTTTTTACCGATACCGTAAAGGTATTGGATAAGGTTTCGAGCATGTAAAGTCTTCCTCTTTTAAGGTTAGATTATATTCGAAATTGAGCAAGCATCCCGGAGTCCGTTTAAACACTGGTTTGTTCTTGATTAATAACTTTGTCAAGTTATTTTTTTGTTCTTCGTTTAACGAGTCGCAAAAATTTACAAGATTAATTATTTCATCATTAGTTATATCGAATTCATAATCTAATTGATGAGAATCGGCTAGTTTAGAACTTTCTTCTTGTAGATCGCCCTCAAACTCTATTGCCAATGAAGAATACTCATTTGAGTTTAAATTACAAGTTTTGTAATTTATATTTTGTGTACGTTCACCGATTTTTATGGATAGCTGCTCGGTCATAGTGTTTATAACCATATTAAGCTTTCGTTGAGAATCGTATCCTAATATACAATCCTTAACGAGTTTGGGAATAATTAAATAGATTAAATCGATTTTAAGCTCATTTATACTGGTATTAAGTAAAATTTGCTTTGTAATCTTAGCAGATTTTAATCCGGTCGCGCCTTTAACAACCTTTCCGGAGATTGGCAAAGTTGGACATTTTTTAAAAGCATCTTTATGTTTTAAATAAAATTCCTCCGAGATACAAGACACTTCGCTGCCTGTATCAATTAATACTTTAATTGCAATGTTATTTAGAGAAATATCGATCTCTGGGCATTTAATTGGACTAAATGTATTTTTATGAGTATTTTGGGTATTATTCGAACCCTCAACGTCATAAATTAAATCTTCAAGTGGATTTCCGTAAACCGTATTAACACTTATTATGGAATTGTCTTGATTACATTTAAATAAATTTTCCTGATTAGTTACATCTCCTGTAAAGTCTTGATTCTTTTTCAGGAGTTTTTCCGAGTTTTTTGATGTAACTGACGTTAGTTTCCCGAATCAGGTGAATCAAGATCAACTGTATTTTTATTAGAATTTTCAAAAGACATCTCTTTTGAATTTTCATTAGTAGTTTTATCATTAGTTTTACCTTTATTATCTATTTTAATAGCACGTACATATGGTGTACTATTCTTATTGAAATTTTTATTATTATGGTTATTATTATCATTATTACCCCTATTATAATTATTATTTGGAGTTTTATTTTCATTGTAATTATTATTTGAACGATTATTATCGTTTTGATAATTACTTTTTTCGTTATTTTGAGTAAATTCGGGCCTTTTTCCCCTAGATCTCTCACCATCGAAATCGCTAAGGATTTTAAAGAAAATATTTTTAGTCTTGGTTGGTTGTCCAAGTATTGCATATTTAATTTCTTTTTCAAAATGTTCGGATAGCTTTTCAATTAACTCACTTTCGTTTAACTCGTAGTTTGTTTCACGATCTAAACCTAATACATACGTTGCATATTCTACTCGAGTTTTGGAACCAGAATACGTCCCAAACTCTATTTGTCGACGTGCTTGTCTTTGTAAAGTAGTATTCCAAAATCGTTCTTTGAATTTGGAACTAAACTCTTCAAAACTTGTGATATCAGGCTCTTGTAAGTACCACCACTCTTTGGCGGACTCAGTCAAAGCTTGAGATAAAACACAAAGAATTTCATCAAAATTAGAAACGGTATTATTTACATATCTTTCTGATTCAACAAGAAAACGCATCGGTCGTTCTTCGGGTTTACCTGAGAACTTCGGCATATTTAAACGTATTCTATTCGGGCTATCCCCTATAGATTGATTTTGTGAGTTATTTATAGTATGATTGCGATTTTCGCTCAATCGTAATTCCGTTTCGAAGTTTGCTAATCTTTCTTGGCAAAACTCGTGATTATCACGTATAACGCGAGTCAATTGATTTTTTAATTGATATATAATATCATCGTTTTCAACCTTTTCGTGGATTTTTCCCAATTCTTCATTCATAAATTGAAATCTATTGATAAAGCTATCATTTTCTTTTTCGGTACGATTAAGACGTGTTTTTATTCCGTTTATTTCGCTTAAAGCATCCTTCAAGTGTTCAGATAGAACATTTAATTGTTCTTGATGATCAACTTTTAATTGTTTTATTAATTCGTCGAATTTATTTTTATCTGAAATACGAGCATCCTCGCTTTCTTTAAGCTTTTTTTCGAGATGTTCGGTTTGATTGAATAACAGTTCCAATTCATTTGTTACTGTTTTTTCCCACGTTATCCGTCGCTCATTTAGTGATTCGGATGTGGAATTAGATTCAATTTCCTGCATACAAATACCCGAACGGCGTTTATTTGCAGCCACTTTTACTATATAAAATTTATTACACGTAAAAAAAATTATTCTCGAAAATATTGATAAAAATATTGATATGCCTTAAATTAATTTGGATTTTTATTATAAAACACGTAATTTAAATTTTAATTTTAAATTTAAAAGATAAAATAAATTTAAATAGCCAAATAATATTTCCACGAAATGCGTACTACGATGATTTCATGAGCTAATTGCTTATTTTTTATTTTGACAACATATTGTATATACTTACACAATCTAACATTGTGTATATTTACATTTGTTGATGTTTACGTGGCTCGCGACACACGAAAAGAGTATTTACTAATTACAATGCGTATGAGAGAGAAAGCATTATACGTGCCTATATTTTATTCCGGGCATAGAGTTAATAACTTTCCCACGCGGTCTCCCTACTCTCAGTACAGTCCGTACAAGTATTTTTCTTTGCATTATAATTATTAAATTAAAAATTTAATAAACTTAAAACTTATTAATTTTATTAAATTTTTTATTAAATATTAAATAAAGAATTTATTTTAATTCCTTTTTAATTTTTTATAATAATAAAATTTGATTTTGACGGTTATTTTTCCGCTAAAATTAATTTAATCAATAAAGTTTTTAGTTTATATTTTTAAATTTTCAAATTTTTTAGTTAATATTACTTCGATCCATTGCTCTAATAAAGTTACACGTATTTTGATTTCTTTTCTTTCTATTTCGGTATTGTGCGCGAAATTATTTAAAATATCTATATTTTTAATTAAACGTTTGTTTTCGTTTATTAATACGTGAACTTGATTATCTAATTCAGTAATTTGATCATTTAACGATTCTATTTTACTATTAAATAACGCATTCTCAGTTTCTAAATTATTAACTCTTTCTTCGCAAACTTCTTGTTGCTCAGAAGTAAGCGACACGCGATTGTCAATAGCATATAGATGCTGATATCCTAACTCATTCGAGTCGCGATGTGGGTTAATCATTTTATAAGGATTTTAATTTATTCCAATAATTAAATGTAATTAATAGAATTTAAATTATAAAGGCAAATTCAAATTTAAATTACTATGTTATTATAAAATTTTAATTTTAAACTTTTGTAAAATCATTTAAATATGATCGAAGATTCTACACACTAATAACAAATAAACACTAAATTTTTTAATCCATCAGATTAACAAAAAAAAAATTTAATTAAATAATCGATCACAAGATCCTGGCAGGATCGCCATTTATGTGACGGGCACGTTTATCCCATCATGTACATAAGTAATTTATATTTAGCAGGTATCTTGTGTTGTATTATTTCTGAAAATAAGTGTCGGAGTACGTATGTGAATGCGTCATGCCTCACATACGTCACCTTAATTATTAGTGTGTATTATTAATTAATGTGTGATAGAGCATTCATTGAGAGTGTGGAATAAAAAGGATTGTTTTATATTAACAAAATTAATTAATTTATTAACTAATCTTATGCTAAGGAATACATCTTTAAATTATAAACTGATATGTATGGAGAGAATATTACCTCCATACATAACAGTGGACAGGTAGAAAATTATACAAGGACGCTGAGATTACGGCACCCTAATAATAAGGGGCCGCAGCACAGCGAGGAGCGCAGGTGTTCTCTCAAGTGCCGCTTGACGGCGAATGCTGGAGCTCGTGATGCGACAGTGGCTTATCTAGCCTTGGAGAAGCTTCCCCTTCTACGATTAGTGACGTCACATCATCTGTTCCTTTGTATGCTTCTATTGTCTTTTAGCTATAGAAGCAGTTTATATGATTTTATAACAGCCTTAAGAGAATATATTTGTAATATAATAATATTTATTATAAATAATTAAACCATGTTGTTTAATTAATTAAATAACAATTTTTTATGAAAATTCTTAAATGTGCTCCGATTGAGCTGAGAATTTGAGTATAAAAAGATTATATCTTAAAATAAAAAATAAAATTATATTGCACCAAATTTTATACTTATTGTATAGAATTTGTTATAAATAAATTTAATTTCACAAATAAAAAATGTTCCCGAGTCGGGATTCGAACACACAATGTTCATATTTGTAGTCGAGCGTGCTAACCACTGCGCTATGCTACCATTTACATACTCATGCGACTATACGTCTATCTTAGTTTAGACTTGATAGTCACAGTATGAACACAGTTATACTTACATTTGTGACGTGTGTAAGTAACACATAATCTATTTTTATCTACTTTCTTTCTTATCGCTAAATGTTTATATGCGCTTAATATTGTGAAAAACCGTTATACGTAAAATGTAAACGTATAATGCAATAGAATTTAGTAATATCTTTTAGCCCTTTTATAGGTTATAGTTTTTGTAATCTAGAATGATCTTATTACCTGCGTTAGCTGTACTTTTACCTCCACTCAACTAGAAATCTTTTGTCTTATTAGGTCTAAAAATTTAGTATTTATTTAATTATTTAAGTATATTGTTCTCTGTATAGTATTTATTCAAATGTTTTAGTGATTTCTGATGCCGGCCTGCGCTAGATGCTATAAGAATATCGCGAATGAAAATCGTAGGTGCCTTATCTGTGGTAAATGTTTCCACCCTGGTTGTGCAATCATCTTTATTTCCAAAAAACCAGCAGATAATTGTTGCGTAAGATCTTTTCGAGTCATCGTCGTAAACATCAAGAAAATCTGAACATTAAACCAACCTTTCCATCTAGTCGTTCTCAGAGTTACGATAAATTGCGGAATATTAACAATAATCTGAATTCTGAATCTGAGCATCACCTTATTCAGCCTTCAGATATGTCGTTTACTAATAATATTTCTGCCTCTGATGGGTCGCTTTCTGCATTTTCAAAAGAGATAAATCCTGTTTCATCTCACACACCTGCGCAATCTGTCCCAGTTGACTGGTTGTCCATTTCTGATTCTGATAAAATGGCGACGATTTTTTCACTGACTATGTTAATCGAAAATATTTCTCGCATGGATAGAATTGAGGTTCACATTGAAGAGATGAAAGCTACGTGTTCTGTACATATTGGTTCTGAGCTGAAAGTTAAGGATATACCTTCAGGCACGCCAGTTTCACCTAGAGAGTTGATTGTCTCTATATTAAAATGCTTAAAATTGTCCTGCTCTGAAAATGATATATTTGAGGTTCGTAAATTTCTACCCAAACGTCAAGATTTAAACAGATCATCTTCATCGCACTCTCGGTTTTTGTCCTATATCGTAAAATTTAAATACTATGAAATCAAGGAGAAACGGGAATATGGCGATATTATTTATCAGAGTCTTTTCATGAATTCAACAGTCAACAATGGTCCTATAGTTAAACTCTACGACATGTGACATTCAGCTTTGTATCACCTTCTTGTGCAAACAAAACATAAGGCTCGTGAACTTAACTTTAAACATGTTTAGTCGAGAAACGGACTAATATATATATTCGTCGAAATGATTAGTCTGATTCTATCATCATCTCGACGTTGCAGGATTTAAACAAGTTGAACTGACTACATAAGGTGCACATAAATATCCAAGCAAATTCGCAACCATGTTCTTCGGCGCTGTTTTCATCACATTCACATTTAAGAGTCGCTCAGGTAATTGCCAATTCTTTGAAGGAACACTTTGATGATGTACATGATCTCATTTTAAAAGAATCAATTGATGTGCTTTCTTTATCCGTAACATGGCTAACTTCAAGACAGCCTATCTCGTTTTTAATATTAATAACTATATTTAAAAAAAATATCAAAAAATGTTCAACAGACATCATTGACCTTGAAAATTGTATTTCAAGGTCAATTTCATTTCTTGCAGTATTTTAGTCCAAAAAGGATATCCAAAAATGATATGCATTATATGCATTTTTATCACTGATGTATTATGAAAAAATATATTAGTTTTCGCTCTTAGCATGACCCAGAATCAACAGCGTAGATGTGGCGAAAATTTGATCCCTTTGGGGTGCTTTATTTCCGTACATCCCCATGCCTCTCACGTTGGGCTGCTTTATTTCCGTGAGTCCTCTTGCCTCTCACCTCTAAATATTTGACTTTATGATAATGTCTCTTTTGTATGATATTCTTCAAAACATGGAGCTACGCATAAGGGAATATTACAATCAGAGCACATGTATTTTGTTCGACTAGTAATTTTACGTAAAGCACACATGTGACACCTTTGACTTATAGCAAACCATGGATATCGACGACCAACAAATCGAGTAGGAGGGCTAACAAGACGAGAAATGCTATCATTAGTATTATCCAATTTCAATGATGATCTAACAACCGATTTTTGGAGTGAAGGAAAGGGCATCGGTCCTTCACTTTTCATTTTATTGTATAAAGAATGAGTATTAGATAAACTTAGATCAATAAGATGGAAAGATAACTTGCGATACCACTTCATTGTTTTTCTAACTGTTTTAGTTATAGACAATTGTCTATCTACATTGTCAACACATTGGTTTTGTAACATCCTTATTGGTTTGATAGTGTTTTTTGCAAGTAGTACAGAACTCAGGTTCGTGCACAGTTGTAAGCATAGAAACACTACGCTTATCTTGCCACCTGATTGTCATCCACAAATTATTATGAGTAACTTGAACTTCACCTCGCTCTAATTTTTTTTTAATTTTGTCATTCCTTTTCTATTTGTTCTTACCGTGCCACACATTCCTGAATCACGATCATGCAAAAATTCTGCCAATATGGGAGATATATACCAGTTTTCTATGTACGTGACATGACCCTTGTAAAAATAAGGTTGTAAGAAACGACAATATTCCCAGTACGTAACCCAAAATGAATCCAGTCCCACGGTCTACTAATTCAAAAAGTTTGATGCCAAACCGATTTCTTTTCAAAGGAATATACTGCTTGAATCGAAGCCTGCCTTTCCATAATACTAGGCTTTCATATGTGCACAAATTTTTGTCTAGAATAAAAGCTGCTCAGAATTTACTTTGTAGATAGTATATTATTGGTTTTATTTTCACTAAAGGATGGTGAGCGATTTCCAAGGTATCTTCATTATCATGAAAATGTAAATGACGTAAGATTGCAAGAAACCTATCACGAGACATTATTTGACCAAAAATTGGAGTATAAATCAGAGAATTTTTACACCAATAGTCTTTTGAGTCATCTTTTCAAATATGGCCCATTAGAATTGAAAGGCCAAGAAAACATTCAAATTCATCTTTTGTAAGAGGAGACCAAGTTTTCTGATGGGATTGCGATCTTCATGATTCTGACTTTCATAGCCATTCGTCTCATCTATAATTCTTTCAGAGGGGAATCAAAAAAGGATTTAAAGTAATTGATTGCTTTATTTCCCGATATAGAGATGTTAGGTTTTATTTTAAAAGTACCTTGAAAATCTTTGATTGATGGATAAAAATATGCGTTGTCAAGAATTTGAGTCTCATCATAATCGTTTTCTACCAAATCAACCATGAATTTCCTCATTTTCCAAATCTTGTATTTCAGGCTCAGACTCGCCACTACTCCAAGTTTCAATATCAGCCATTTTATCAAAAATAATTGCTTGTATTTTTTTGACAACTTAGTAAATAAAGAGAATGATGAAATAATAAGAATATTATGAATAAAAAATCTTCCGCAAGAAAAAATAATTATGTGTTGATCTGCCAAGAAACTAATAGTAATAAATAGTTCAAATAATCACTATGAAAATGTTTTTCATCAAACGCAACACTATTTGTTTCGTATTCAAAGCATCAAAATACGTTGGTATACCAATTTTCAAGTCGAAATACCGAATAAAAAATTTAACCTTGAAATCACTATTTCAAGGTCAAATATACTTTTTAGAATGGTAACACTATGTTTCCTGTATTCAACATATAATATTACTCCCGAAACAATTCCAAAATAATATGATACCAAAGCGGTTGATATATCGACCAGTCCCGTCCTTAAAAAGTTAAGATTCTTTCGAAATTCGATAATCGTGATGTTAATGCTAATGAATTTCTTTGTCATGCATTGTTTCCTTGCTCTAGTCAAAAAATATTGTTGATTTCTGTTTATCGTCGCCCTGAAGGTCATGTTTTATCAGGCGTTTTCCAACTACTTGAAGATTATATACATTTATATCAAGATATAATACTAACAGGAGATCTTAATTCGGATCTAACGAACGATAATAACTACTATGCTTGTCATCTCAGAAGTATGATTGTGGATTTAAATCTATTTCTGATTCCTTATGGTCCCACGCATCATCGTGATACGTCTAGTACCTGGTTGGATGTTATCGTTGTTACTTCTGAAGATAAAGTTAAGTCATTTTATAAGTCTCAAACTCCTTTTATTAACTGCTACGATTTTTTGATTATGGATTTTATATTAGATCAAACAGCAAAACCTCAATTTACGTTGTCTTTACGTAAATTCACTGGATTTGATCCGCATGCATTTTCCTCAGCACTGATACCACTCGTCAATGATATTACATCACATCATAATCTCTGTGATCCAAATAATTTAGATCTCATATTATCTTCTTTTAGAGAGAAAGCCCTAAATTTACTAGATCTTCATGCACCTATCACGAACCGTACGCTAAAAAGACGACCTGCTCCTTGGTTCACAATTGAACTTCGAGAAAAGTGTAGAATTCGTGACCGTCTATATAAAAAATCTCGGAGAATACATGATAATGCTTTGCTTTTGCAATATAAAATTCTACGTAAGCAGCTCAAGGTAGAAATAAATTTGGCCCGAAATTCTTACATAGTGAATGCTCTAAATGACGCCACCGATTCAGCAAATTATTGGAAAATTTTACGAAACCATGGTTTGACTAACAAGGGGAGTACATGACCTCCGGGAAACGGATCTCATCCTAACTTTGGTATGTCTTTTATAATATAAAAATATGAAGAAAGCCAAGTTATCTCTTGCCAATGGCCACTTTTACGGAAGTTATTCGACATCCAATAATAATAGCAGTAAAAAATACTTCCAATTCGGTCGCTTATAACTCGAAAACAAATAAAGATAAGCAATCGAACCAAAAACCGGAAGAAAGTTGAGTTCAAGTAGATATGGTTTAAAAAAAGAAGCTCAAATTGCTTAATTTGAAGCAAAGTTATGAAGAAAATAAGAAATTGAAGACTATTAAGCCAAAAGAAACAATAAATTTTTCATATTAAATTTTGGCTTAATAATCTTCAATTTCTTATTTTCTTCATAACTTTGCTTCAAATTAAGCAATTTGAGCTTCTTTTTTTTGAACCATATCTACTTGAACTCAACTTTCTTCCGGTTTTTGGTTCGATTGCTTATCTTTATTTGTTTTCAAGTTATAAGCGACCGAATTGGAAGTACTTTTTACTGCTATTATTATTGGATGTCGAATAACTTCCGTAAAAGTGGCCATTGGCAAGAGATAACTTGGATTTCTTCATATTTTTATATTATAAAAGACATACCAAAGTTAGGATGAGATCCGTTTCCCGAAGGTCATGTACTTCCCTTGTAAGCTTAAACTTTAATCTTCTCTCTCTTGATCTCTTAATCAATTTAATGAGATCATAGGTCGACAATATCATGAAAATGCGTTACTATTTTCTTTTCAACGTGTAGGCTTTGATTCTGTACTTGTAGCTATGAAATGCTGTTTGCCTAAATCTAAGAGTCGCAGTTATGATGGACTATCTCTCTCATATTTCGCTGATGTTCTTGACAGCTTAGCATTTTTTTTGTCAATCTCTTCAATAAATCCATTGACTCTGGAATATATCCTAATTTTTAGAAAAAATCCCTTTATCAATCGGGTTTTCGGCGTGGTTACAGTACTCAGGCTGATTTGCTAAGATCTACCGATGACAGTCGCATCGGTTTTGAGCATGGTATGGTAACTGTCACGGTTCTTTTTGATATAAGTCGGGCTTTTGATACAATTAATCATGTCACTCTTATATCTAGGCTAAAGGAACTTAATTTTTCACCACTAGCGATGAAATGGATACATTCTTATATCTCTGGGCGTTCACAGGCTGTGCTGAATCTTGACAATGCAGCTTCTTCTTTTTACCTGTAACATCAGGTGTGCCACAAGGTTCTACTCCAGGCCCAATAATAATTTATAATTTACATAAACTTAATTATAAATGTCATCAAATTTTCTAAATATATGCTTTTTGCTGATGATCTCAAGATATACATTCAATGTCTACCTTATATAGTTACCTTATAGATAGCTAATCTCAATAGAGATATTCACGCGGTTGCGAATTGGGTAACTGATAATGGTCTAAGTCTTAATATAAGCAAAACCAAAGCCATCCTCTTTGCCTCTTCCCAGATGTCTTTACGTGTAAAAGATGTTGACATTCTACCTATTCTGTCTGATGAATGTCTGATCTATATACTCTATTTGTACGTTTCTCTCTAATTACATTTACAGTAATGCATCTACGCTTGTTATAGTTCATTAATTTAAGTTGCAAATATGTTTATAAATGTACATTGTAATAACTTTTTATCTTGCGGATTTTGCGTGCGAATTTTGCAAATTTTATTCTATTATACTTTTTATGTACTTGGTATTCTATTCTTTATATTTCTTTTTGTATATTTTATATTTTATTTTTCCTGTATTCTTAGTTATTATTTTTTGTTTTAATATTTTATATGTTAACTTAGTGCCGTTCGGTTTTGTAAACTTTGGCACAAATAAATACAGTTATCAATCAATCAATCAATCTCTCTCAGACGAAGACAGAATTATTGAAACTGACTGAGGACATACAAAACGGGATTTACAAATATTTGGTTATTATAACATTGCATCTGCTGTTTGACTTCAGCAAAGCTTTTGATACAATTTCTCCCACACGATTACTTGACCGACTGAGACGCATGGGTTTCTCAAGGTTTACCCTACTGTGGATTAAGTCGTATTTTTCAAACCACTAACAAACGGTTATTTCTTCTGACAATATCTCTCCTCGGATTGCAACTAATTTAGGGGTTTCACAGAGGTCATTCCTTGAAGGAACTACAGTCTCCCTTGATGCGCACGGAGACTGGAAAATGCTCTTTTCAAGTTTCAAGGTGCGCATCTATGGAATTCATTACCGGCAGAAATGAAAAACTTAACGTCTGTTATACGGGGGCTTTTTCTAGCATACGAATTATATCCGTGTTACTTTGTGTTAATTTATTAAAACTCTTATAGTTCTATTTATTGTTCTTGTGTCTGTAGCGTCCCATATACACCGTAAGTGAATATATTTATGAGATAAGTGCGGACCGAATGAAAGTATTAAGCATGATTGGAAATTGTGCCGTCCGATTTTACTTATTGTTTTAGCTCACTTTATTTTATTCTTCGATAGATGAATGTATTGATCGAAACATTATTTATTTGCATTAAATTGTTTATTGACTTAGCGTGAACCCGCTTTGTATATATGTATATATGTAAGTATATATATATATATAATCAACGGCACTGCTATAACGCAATAAATTAACTAATTATTAGCGAACAAAACAGAATCTCATGAAGTGGCATTAATTCCATTAAATGCTGGAATCGTATAATAATCAGGCGATTGGTCGCTCTCCCGCTGTTCACTAAGCCACTTGCGTGGCTGCTCGTCTATTCCCTATGATGAAACATACACCGCGAATCTAGGTTCCGTCTGTAGTTAAAATGCAATCACGCATACCACGATAAAACAAGCACAGGCGATGCTAAAATGCGGGAAGCTGAGGAACAATACAGCTTCGCGAAGAGTGCGAATAAATTTACAAAATCGTTGTGAAAAAAATACCAATAACTGCGGAATCGTTAGTAGATTTTGCAGGTCCATGGCAAAAAACTGCGTATGCCTCAGATTTGTAGAAAAAAATTAAAAACTAAAATCGCTGCGACTAGTAGAAAAAAATGCAATTAATAATAAATTTGCTCATGTACATGAATATAATTAGTACAAATTGTTTGCAGGTTTTTTGCGCAATCTAAAAATGTACCGAATCCTGCAAAATTACTAGCCGATCTAATTAATAATAATTATTTATATTTTACAATTGTTCGGAGCCATTGGTTCAGCGTTCCGCGTTCCTCTGATTCCACTTTCAAACAAAAGTCCTTTAAATAACACAAAGAATTTTAACATTTTTAATTCTAAAAAATACTATTATCTGCGGAATCGTTAGCAGATTTCGTATATATAAATTATTTTTATTTATAATAATAAAGAAACGAAACTATTTTTTACGCAGTTGTACCTTTTAAGTAGTCGAATAAAACGTAATTGTATAATAAAAATAATTGCAATTAACTGCGGAATCGTTAGCAGATTACATAAAAAGCAATAATTTTTATTTTTAATACATAAAAAAAAACAAAATCATTTCTTGTGTATTTTTAGTGCAGTGATGACTTTCAGGTTGGAGAATAAAAATAAGCTTTAAAAACTATGCAATTACCTGTGGAATCCTTAACAAATTTTGTACAGAAAGCATTTTTATCGTAAATCAACGTTTTTATTCTAAGACATTTTTATTTTCGATGAATCAAAACAGCAAAATTATTTTTGATGCAGATGCGTCCAGGTTATCGATTAAAACTGATTTACTTCTCTGACTTGGTCCTTTCTGCTCCATAATATAATTTTGTAATATAAGTGGCAATGTAGAAATAATTTTCTATTTAATTACTAAAACATTTTTATATTTTAATTACGTTCAATTTGCTAAACACAGCCCCTTTAGAATATAATTTTGGAGTAGAATAAACTTTGATATAAATATATAACTCAATTATTTAGAGAGATGAATTATGAATTGAACTTATTGAATTGAACTATTAAAAAATTTAATGTGATAAGGTAAGTACTGAGAGTGTTTTAATACTTAATAACTTCTTTTTTTTCAATTTTTTGATTATAAAAAATAAGTATAAAGGATATTTTTAAACGTAATAAACGCAGGCACTATTTTTTATTTTCTATTTATTACACATTCAAGATAATATACATTTTATAGATGCTTAATTTATAATATTTACTAGATATAATATTTAATAAACATTTCTGTTTTTACTTCGCATCACAATCAACGTAAATAATTAAGGCTAAATTTACACTTACATTTTCATTTATTTTAATTGGTTTACTTGGTTGATTGGAATCATATTTTAACCAATTCCCGTGAAGACTTCTACAGTAACAAACATAATGCCTCCATGGATACTCAGCTGTAATTGGCTCTTCAAATGCTATAATTCCAATTAAAATAAATGTTTGAGTATGAAATTCAATGGTGGATTTTAAGCATCCAACTTTTAATTCACATTTGTTCAAGCTAATGCCAGAGCCTTCGACATCGAAGCATAGAAGATGCTCTAGACAATATTTTGTTAATAAATTACATTTTTTGCAAGTATCGCATACAACTGTGTTTTTATTTATGCAATCTAAAATTGAAGCGAATTTTTCAATTTTTATCAAAAAATCATCAAGGGATACTTTTATGCGATTCAAGTGTTTGTACCGCAAAGAGTGACATTCTGCGCATTCTAGCTCTACAATAATATTAGGAAACATACATTTAGCAAAAAATTCTCCGCTTGATTCACTCCAACAAAATTTTGAACTTTGCGTATTATTACAAATTTTTGTTAACAATTTCACTCTTGCAGTATATAATGAATTTACATTAAATGTGTCAACATAGTTTTTTAACAAACGCATAAATTCCTGTTTAATTTCGTCTAAAATTATTTCATGCTTATCAATAAAATTTTGAAATTTTTCTACATTAAAGTAGGCAGTTGTTAAAATCTCTACTAGTGAATCGAAATAGCTAGATGTATTAATATATATTTTTCTGTCATTCACTTTTTTGGTTAATAACGCGTTGTAATTCACGATTACTTTTCGTCCTTTCACTTTCTTAGCGGGTTTTTGTTGCAAAATTTTTATTTCTCTGCATGGTAATAAATATCTACCTCGTTTTTTTGTAGGTTTATTTTTTTCTGATGTCTCTGGAGAATTTAAATTTATTTGAAATAAAATGAATTTATCGTTCGGTGATATGTATATGTGTAAATTATATAATATCGGTCTCTCCAAACTAAATGCTTTATTTTAGAATAAAGCAGGCCTATCGTACTCTTTGTCCACTATGGTTGGTGGAATTTCCCAGAGCACGGCCTTTTAAAATAATTAAAGGCGTTTCGTCCTCGATCTCCAGCTTGGACTCCTCAGTAAGGAACTGGAGATCTTACCTTAGACGCCTGCCGCAAGATGAACCGCGACGCCAGCTAGATGTTCTGCGGCTATATATATAGAAAAGAGACGACGATCTCTCCAGCGAGTGCAGAGAGATAGTCGTCTCCATCTGGTGGTGGGAAAAACCACCAGCCAGAGTGCGACGTATTAGACCAAGTCGCAAGTTATTTGAAATAAAATGAATTTATCGTTCGGTGATATGTATATGTGTAAATTATATAATATCGGTCTCTCCGAACTAAATGCTTTATTTTAGAATAAAATCTTAGAGAATAAGATCTTTAGAATCCGACTTGGTCTAATACGTTGCACTCTGGCTGGTGGTTTTCCCCACCACCAGATGGAGACGACTATCTCTCTACACTCGTTGGAGAGATCGTCGTCTCTTTTCTATATATATAGCCGCAGAACATCTAGCTGGCGTCGCGGTTCATCTTGCGGCAGGCGTCTAAGGTAAGATCTCCAGTTCCTTACTGAGGAGTCCAAGCTGGAGATCGAGGACGAAACGCCTTTAATTATTTTAAAAGGCCGTGCTCTGGGAAATTCCACCAACCATAATGGACAAAGAATACGATAGGCCTGCTTTATTCTAAAATAAAGCATTTAGTTCGGAGAGACCGATATTATATAATTTACAATTTAAATTTATGTTTTGTTTTAGTGATATAGTGCTCTGTGTAGCGACCCTGTCATTCAAATTTTTTTCACATAAAATCTCTCTATTTACACCTTGTGAGTTATCAATTTTATTCAATATTTCAGTCAGGGTTACGACTTAGGGTTTTTCTGTCCTCTATTATCTAATGTAAATGAAGTCATACTGTGTGAGTGCAACAAAGAAAAAACACCTCTATCTGGCAACATCTGATTTCAGTCTTATCTTGCTGACAAATAGAATCAATAATAGTTTCTAGATTTTCATCGTTGAAATTTAGCTGTTCATCATCGTGGTTTGAATAATATGATTGTTTAAAATGACAGAATGTTCATTACGACCCATCCAATTTTCTTCATGATGTATATAACTGATATCAAAATTTGTTTCTTTCTTGACTGACACCGACGTACTACCTAAAATTTCTTTCAACAATTGCAGTTTCTTATCGTTGTAAATTATATTTTCTATTAGGTAAGTATCAACTGTTCTCGGTTTCGAATGCATATGAATTTTAAATTCGTTTTGATATTCCTTAATAGATATATCTAAGTTATCGTTTTTTTTTAATGTTACCTACTTTTGATACAAGTATTTTTGTCCATAAAACAAATTCAGTGCAAAGTGTAATTAGATTTTTGCAATAATTTTCACTAAAAAATATATTTGGTTTGCAGTTTACACTTCTTTACTTTCAATGCACTTCTTGGCTTTCATAAAATGTAATTGTAAATAATTCGTAATGATTTTGCATTTTTCATAATTAATTTTACTAGTTTTTAATAATAATGGCAATCTTTCTACCTCTTCTTCCATTTTTTCTATTTCTGTTTGACTGTAAGTATCTTGAATTTTATTTTCTTCGATTTTTAGTTTTATAAATTTAAATGAGTCTTCAACCATTTTATTGCAAAACGTGCCATAACATACGCTAAAAATATTTTGCAAAATATTTTCAAACTGAGATATTTCAGTTTGCAAACTTAATAAAATTACGCAATGTATATAAAATAATCGAACAGATTCTAGAGATATCTTGGAAACACAAACCCACTGTTTAACTGTAATTAGTAAAATCCTTATGTTCGTGTTTAAATTACATTTTAATAATGATATACAATCTTCAGTAATGATTTTAAAGCAAGTTACTAAATAATCTTCGTAAGTATAATTTATATTAAATGCGGAATTAGCAGAAGCGATATGATTCCAACAATAATTGTGACGTTGTAAAATACAACGCACAAGTACATGCACATGGCTTGTATTTACAAGTCATGTGCATGCATAATTGTTATATTACGATAGCTCGCGATCGCGTCGCAGGTAGCGAATCCCTCGCAGGCGGACCGAAGTGCACCGATGCACTTTTAAAAATAAGCACTTATACCCACGGTATGGGTATGTTTTAGAGTCAGAGCCGACGAACGACGCGACCGATACCCGACGGTAGTACGCGGACTACGACCCAGACCACGGCCGAGAGGTATCGTGAGCCAAGGACCGAGCCCAGGTCGTCTCACGATACCTGGCGTATCCGCTGCTGATGACAACAAGACGGGAAGTTAGGCGGCGTCCTAACCTCAACCGTCACACGTGCTCAGCAGACGACGACGGCTGAGATGGCGCATGGGTGCGCGCACGCCCGAACTGCGTACTAGTAGTCGGGAGAGCCAGGGTGCTCCCCCACCTTACACCCGTATACCGGGGAACGCGGCACCGACGGCGACGCTCGTGCGGCACTAGGCGTGGTGCGCGGGGAAGGGGGAATCACTCGAGCAGCGAGAGTGTTGCGCGCGCGAAGATGCTCGAGTGAGCGACCGTAGTGGGACTATGGGTGGGTGCGCGCGGAGCGAGGGGAGCGCGAGTAGAGTAGGAGTCGCGGTATACCTAATGTATACGTGCGAAGGTATACCGCGGCATATTAGAATATATATATATAGATATAAACGGTGCGCGCACACCTATGTGTTGGTGTATACCTTTGTACATAGCGCGCACACGTATATTATTTAATTAATTATTTTAACTAGTAGTTAGTTAATTAAATAAAATACGTAGATCCGTCGGTAGAGTTTGGGGCGTTTTGTAATAATGTATAATCTGTATATAGTTGTAAATAGTGGTTGAAAATTAAATACTAATTGTTGGGTGAGTGTGTCGGGATAGTTAGTATTAATTACATAGCCGGTAGGCACGGGGCGGCAGCACCGAATGGGTTACCGATATGGTAATTAATTATTTGTATTGCGCGCCTTCCGAGTGTCGGGGATGATTGGTTGCATGATCGACCCAATAATGATCAGGTTGGTGGTGACGTAAACCACTATTATTGGATAATCGGCCTTGACGGAAATAAGATCAAGGCTGACTACGCGTATCGATCACGCAATCAACCACCCTAATCAACGCCGGTAGATAAGGTGTAGAGTAAGTTAGAGCAGGATAGCGATAGGGTGAGAAGGAAAATCCTTAATTTTGGGGATCAAGCCACGCCGCGAGTCGGATGAAGAAGCCGGTCTCGTCGATTCGCTACCCGATCGTCCGAGGAGATAGACGTCCTTTAGTTTTGTAGAGTCGTAGTATTTTGAGGCTGAGTAGCCATTATCATTGTTGAGTAGAGTAGAGTTGAGAGTATAGTTGTTAGTTGAGTAGAGTTGTTGGTTGAGGTGCGAGGTGCGAGCGGTATTGGAGCTGAGAAGTTTATTAGGCAAGTAATATTTACGGTTAGCCCGACGGGCGGCCGAATTATTATTAATATTTAAATAGCATAATTTTATATATTTGCCGGACGGACGGGATTTGAGAGAGAGAGTGTGCACGTGTGTGTGAGCCGGTCGCGAGTCGCGATTATATATTGTGTCGGTGCCGGAGTTTGTTATATCTTTTCTTAAAAGTTTGAATAAATTACGTGAAGTTGATTATTGAATTCGTGAGTGTATTTATTAATTTCCTTTACTCTAAAAGCCGCCGGTTCCGAGGTGGTCAGCCGTCGGGATTCCCTCTGTGACGAGGAGTCGAGGTGGAGATTTGCCGGGTTGCCGAGTAGTGTTGTAAAGTAATTATTCTTTTTAATTTAAATATCGCCAGGCGCCCAATTAAATATAAATCGGCGATATCTAACCATTTTCAACGTTGCTACGACGGAACCTCCGCCGGGTTATAATTTAATCCAATTAGATTTTTCCCGACGAAAAGTAGCGTCGCATAATCTACTGATAAATAAAATGGCGTTTGCATCCGACTTTTCAGACACTCGTTAAAAAATCTTGTAAACAAATGTATGGTATTTGTATCTGCAGACAATTGAGTTATCGGGATAAAATTACCATTTACTTCAGTACCAAGTGAATATAAGAATATTTTACCACTTTTAGATCCGCAAGGCAAAACGAATTCGTCACAATAGCAGTCGATTAAAGTAAACACAAAATGCGAATCCCTTGGTAATGTTAATGCAAAATCAATGCTCTCAGTGGACCAGTGGAAAATTGAAAAAGGATATGTGCTGAATTCTCTTATGATATTCTTATATAACATATTATTTTTTAATCTAAGCAGCTTCTGTTCTTCATCTAAATTGGAAATAAAATCTGTGCTGCTTTCACATTTTGAACTAGAATTTACGCTTGGTGTAGGTAGTTGTAGATTTTTTAATTCCGTAAGAATATTTTTTCTATTCTGCTGCACGTATGTTTGTAAGGATCGAACTGTAATCTTTTTCTCACACTTATTTTCATTCAAATTGTCACATATTATGTGTCACATATACTGGATCACTTGCTTTTTTAACCTTTTCGTTTTCATCCAAAATTTGATGTTTTTGAAGTTCCTCTAATTTTTTCTCGTGAGAAATATAAGGTTGCGGTCCTCTCTTAATCATCTTTAAAAGCCATTAATACTTATCTTAAAACGAAGCTATTAAACTAATTATTATTAATTCACATTTTATGTACTAAATATAAGTATTACTGAAAAACTTTTTTCGTTGCGATGTTTATTCAGACTGAACACTTCTACGAATTATGTTTAAAATCGCGTGATTTTTATTCGATGTAAAATAAAGGCGTGTATGCATACTGCGACGATTCGAAAAAGCGACATCTAGTTCTAACCTGCACGAACTAGAGTGGATACGATTTATCGATACAAAACATTCGTTCAAAGTTTCTTGTTTACATGGATCCGAGCATAAAGGAGATATCTTATGAGTCGAACTCGATTGCCGCGCAATTTATTTCTGAGTCCGAAATACGTATCCATCGAATAAATAGACTTGACGATACTTGCATATAATTCATGTAAGTAGATTACATCAGTGCATGTTTTCTTTAGTAGTGTTTTTTTAAGGTGTTGACATGAAATGGTGATAAATAAGTTAAAATAATGCCAAGGTTACCTGAAATTTCACACGAAGATTTACAAAAAAAGTTAAAAGAATGGCCTATTTTCGATTCTCAGGTATTTCTTAAAAAAGAAAATGATATAGTATGGAAAAGAATCAAAGATCAATTAAATTTACGTATGGCTGCAAAGTCTTTATATTTATACGTTCACAACGATCGTAATAATTGTCAAAGAAATTTATTAGAACATTTTCAAATAAAAAGAAAAAAAAAAGAATCAACAGCAACAAATAAAGATAAAGATAAAGATAAAGAGTACAATCCAACAAAAAATCTATCAAACCCGCATTTATGCGAAGAGAAGAAAATTACCATTACAATTAAAAAAATATTGATAATTGATCAATCGAATAAGATACTAATGGCTGCAAAGTCTTTGTATTTATACGTTCACAACAATCGTAATAATTGTCAAAGAAATTTATTAGAACATTTTCAAATAAAAAGAAAAAAAAAGAATCAACAACAACAAATAAAGATAAAGATAAAGATAAAGAGTACAATCCAACAAAAAAGCTATCAAACCCGCATTTATGCGAAGAGAAGAAAATTACCATTACAATTAAAAAAATATTGATAATTGATCAATCGAATAAGATACTAGAAGGATGGACGGATATTGTCTTCGAAGAAATAAATCGTACATTTCCTATTCCATGTCCATTTAATTTTAAAACTAGTTATATAGTGCAAAATGAATTTAAATTTAATGGACGTGCACCGAGTGCGGTACAGGTTTTCGTGGTAATAGTAAGAATATAAATGAAGAGTATTTGGAAATACAAATAGCCATGTTTGCAACAAATGATATTCCACACGCAAAAAAAAGAAAATTAGTTAAAAGCAGACGAGAAAACATAAAAACTATTTTATTATCAACATCAGCTTCGGAGTTCAGAGAAGATTAGATAGGCAAGGTTACTACGAAATTCGAGCCACCAAATTTAAATAACACTTTAACACTAAGAAAGGCAAGACAAGAAGCTTTGGACGAGAAATACAATTATAGTTCGTTTATGGGCCTTTCTATCACTAATTTAGAATTCATAAAAACCTGTAGAATTAAAAAATTGAACATTGCTCCTTTTAATGTTGTTTATTTTACAAACGATCGAATTAAATTTTGGAATATTTTGAGAAACGAGTCACTGCCTTTATCGCTTGACTCAACAGGTAGTCTAGTTAAACGATACAGCATTTACGGTTTCGAAAGTAAATGCTTATTTTATTATGTTTTAGTTGTTTTTTAAATTTTTTAATTGTTTTAAAAATTTTTCCAATTTTACAGTTTATTTCAGCAGTTCATCATGTACCGTACATAAAAGAAACATTAGATACTTGGTTACAGTATGGCGCTGAAATACCAAAAGAGATAGTGACAGACGGGTCTTTAGCCTTGCAAAATGCAATTAACATGTCGTTTAATAACATGACATATAGACACTATAACTTTCAATGCTTTCATGTGTTAATATCAGCCTCAAATAAGCTTCCGAAATGCTTTTATAGGCATGATGTAGCACATTTAATGCATGCAATTAGAGTCTGGAATTGCTTAAAAAGATGCGCGCTGAATTCAGTGAATTCTGCATGCGCTGCATTGGTTATTTACTGCAATCAGAAACAATCGATCAATTTCAAGATATAGCAACGTGCTGTAATGGTAAGTGATATTCACTCACCATTATACGAATTAGGTAGGTAAACACGAGCGCTATATATAGATATAGGCATAGCCAACAACGCGAACGGCTGATACCCGCGCAATGATAGTGAGAATTCGGGAGAGAGTCGCGCGCGCAGGACTACCGAGTTAAGGAGAGATCACGACGATACGTGTGACGATATTCCTCCGTTAAATTATATTTTTTTTATATACAAAGTATCTTTATCCGAGTTCTCTTTATTGGTTAGTTATACCGCGAGTTATTTTTACAGTGTGTTCTAGTGTAGTGGTTGTGTTCACGGACACAAAATAAAGTGATCGGTGGTCGAGGTA
The DNA here is from genome assembly GCA_026168455.1 of Theocolax elegans. Classification (NCBI taxonomy): domain Eukaryota; kingdom Metazoa; phylum Arthropoda; class Insecta; order Hymenoptera; family Cerocephalidae; genus Theocolax; species Theocolax elegans. The sequence goes on along the minus strand of CM047429.1, from coordinate 19,068,818 downwards.
TTCTCCCACCGACATTTTATATTTGAACGATAAAGAGACAGCGAGAGGGCGAAATTTTTCTATCTTTTTGGTATTCGAGGCCCGAAGACAAGAAATAAAAGTAAATGGTACCACTTTCGCGCGGATAATTATCATCGGATATTAAATATTTTAGTTAACGCAGTCGTACGATTAATATTAAGATAGATAGTTCGCGTACCCCTTTCCCCTCTCGTGTTGAGTCGACGGTTACGGCTCAACCTCGTGCGAATAAAGACCTCGACCATAGTAATTGTTATTAAGTTGAATTATTTTTTTTATCTCAATAAATCTGTTCATCGTTAACATATTTTCAAATCGTGTTTATTTGTATTTTCCTAACCGGCGTATATATTTGTTCCTCCGTTTTCCTTCGAGTCGTATTTTAATATACGAATTCTCGCGGACTCACATTTGATTTTCTTTCCGCGGTCCATTTTAGGAAAGATTAGCATCGTTTTACCTGTTGTTGTTGGAAATCGGAATTCGATTTCCATACAACTTTAACGGCAAGTGTGCGGACAGGTAACCGCAGCCGCTGCGCGAGAAAGATTTTGTAAACAACATATATATATTTACGAATTATATTGAGTCATACTTGATATCTAGTCGGCGAGATTATACAAGCTCGTTCGCCACGAACTACAGGTACGTAAGATGGGCGACTCAATAAGTTTTCCCCGGGCAAGCACACCGTTGCAGTGCGTAATAATAATAGCTAACAGTACATTAGCAGAAAGCGAAACAGAGTGTTATAAACGAGTAACGAAAATGATGGATATCTTAAAATCGTATAAATATCCTGCAGACAATTCTGATTTATTTACCGAAATACCAAGTAGACATAGTGAAGCAGACACAGAAAATAAATCCGAGAAATTGTATTTTGAAGCAGATTTATTAACTAATTTCATTGATGCAATGTTTAGCCGAGCTTTATTGTCGGCAAATCAAGATACACAATTGTCTCTCCATGCAAACTAATATTATTGTCCAGATTTTAATAAAAATTTTAAAAATTTGTGCTACAATTTTCCATTATGGACAAATGTAATGATCAAATATTTTAAGCCTTGCAATCCCGTTGGTACATCTGCTAGGTCAGAGGCATTTTTCAAAGCAAAGAAAGCTAAATCAAAAGGACCTATTTTAGTTCAAAAATTTATTTTAACAGATATTAAAAAAATAAATGATTTAACAAACTTAGGTTTTTTAAAATTGCAGAAAAATGAAAGTAGTAACGAAAAGAAAATTAAAGACTGTGATACAATTGATATTGATTTGGGAAATGTGCAATCTTTTGACAGTGTTCAAACATTGCATGATTTAAAAATTCCAGAAGTATCTAATTTTCAATTGAGATCTACTTACACGTCATCACCGATAAATGCAAAACCTATTGAAAATCTTAATTCTAATAATACTGAATTCTTTTTAACAGAGGACAGTTTACATAATTTGGAGCCATCCGTAAAAATAGTTGGTAATGAAAATAATTCATTACCATTAAATTCTTGTGCGTTATTTCCAGTAAACACGCAATTTTTAAAAAGTAGTCGAGTAAGTGAGCATGAATTTCTTTCTACAACAAATAGCTTACGGAATATAGAATCATTCGTAAAAGAAGCTGATAAAACAGTGTCTGACCTGCATTTAAACTCTGCTAATATATTATCGCCAAGTCGAATAGATTCCATCATAAACTTCAGCTTAGACGATGATGAATTTCTTTTTACAGGGGACAGTTTATATAATTTAGAAATGTCTGAAAAAAATGTTAGCAAAAACCGCAATTTGATTTTAAACGGTTTAATAATTGGTCCACAAAAAGTGTACTATAATAACGTTGAACAACTATACAGCTTTTCTAATACTTGTCCATTCGATAGCATTTTTGAATTGATAACATCATTATTTATAGAATGCAACAATTTCAGAAGAAAAATTAATGAAACTATATTGCTTGACAGAAACACGACATTTTTTAATGTAATTTTTCATTATAAAATGAACAATTTTAATTTAGACATTTATTATGCACAAAGGGCAGAAATTTTATTTTCAATGTACAGGCATGTTTGACCTAATAATCCTCATATCGTACAATGCAACCCACACAGCATGAAAGCTTCCCGATGAAAGATTCATGCAATATTCCTTTGCAAGTTTTCTGCAACCTTCCTAAAACTTTACTGAATCTTACAGCAATCTGTCAAAGGAAGATTCCTCGAAAGCGTTATACAATATTGTAGTAACGTTCCAAGAAAGATAAAAATCACGGTAAACTGATATATTGCATGAAATATTGCTAACAGCTTGCAGCAACATTTCTAGAAATGTTGCAAACTTCATTAAAGAAAGCTTTCATGAAAGACAACACGAAATATTACAATAAATACTTTAGAGAATATATTTGATTAAAAATAACGATAAAATGATAACTATATAAATAAGACAATCTTTTGAATTGAAAAATAATTTTTAAGTGTTATATAAATTAATACAATTTGAGATGCAATAACATTAATATTTATTTACTAAATGCTTCCATTTATATTTAAGTTTAATTTACTATTGATTAAATATTTATTGATTAAATATAATTGCAAGCATTGCGATATAGCGTAGTGATTAGAGCGTTTACTGTTCATGCGTGCGTCTGGGGTTCGTTTCCCGCTGTAGGTTATAACTTTCTTTGCGATTTGTGTTAAATATTCATGTAACAAATTTTAAATAATTAATATATGTATAAAATGTCATGTATAAATATAAAAAATGTTTTACAATTTTTTTTTAATAATAAAATTTCGTTTTTACTGTTTATTAAATTAAACGTATTGTTTGTAAAAGATTTTCGTAAGGATTCTTGAAAGACTTCTGCAAGATTTATTAAAAGCTTATCTTAAAAGCTTATATATTAATACATGTTATCAAGAATTCTTGCGAAAATCTCCCGCTAGATGCTTGCATTAAGTTTTCAAGAATGCTTCTTGATAGGTTTAAGAATCTTTTTACTTGCTTACTGGAAAGTTGTTGGAAACTTCCTAGAAATATTTCCACAATGTTCCGGACATTTTTAGTTTGCAGCAATATTCCATGAAAGCTTTCTGATAGTTTACTTAAACCTTTATACACCCTAACAAGAAATTTTGCAGAAGATTTTCTGTAGATGCTTGCATAAAGTTTTCATGAAAGCTTCCTGAAGCGTTTAGAAAACTTTCCGATAACTTCCTGGAAACTTGTAGGAAGCTTCGTAGAAATATTCCCGCAATATTTCTTGTAAGATTCCTACAATATTCCGTGGAAGCTTCTAGCCGTTAATGTGCCCCGGACATTTTTAGTTTGCAACAATATTTCATGAAAGCTTTCTGATAGATTCCGAATCATTCATGGAAGCTTGCTGCATGCCTGCTGCAATCTTCCATATTGTGTGGGAAAGATAATGTCGTCAATTTGTTTGAGAAGTTAATGAATCCATTTCCTAGCATCAATAAAACATTAATGTGTTATTCGTGTGGCTACTATACACAGAGTTTAAAAACAACTACATAATTAAATGCTTATCAATTTTACAATAATGGCATAGAAAATTTAAAAATGAGTTTGGAAATAAATCTACCAAATAAATTAATAGCATGCCCCAACAGTAGCTTATGCAAGAGTGAGGCTACATTAACACATGATGTAGAAAATTATTTAGCAATAGATGTTGAATTCTTGCATGAACAATGAAATGGACACATCATTTCAAGAACAGTGAATAGTAAAAATATAAACTTTCACACAGATTTTAGAAAAATACCACCTAAATTAGCGTGGATGTATTTGCTTTGAAGGAGACAAAAAAATAATTGCACCAGATGATTTAGTTCATTACTATACATTCATATACGACTCAAATAATAGATGGATCCTGTTTAATGACTTGATGAAAAACGTACAGGAAGTAAATAGTACACCAAATGAGAAGATAGCTATAATTCTATATTCGCAAACATGAAATCAAAGGTTTATTTTCGCTGTATCATTTTATCCTATTTATTTAATTTTTTTATAACATTTAATCTAAGGCTTATTGTATTTGCAGGTATAAATGGATCGACCATTTCACATCTTCGTAAAAGTGTTTTATCTAAAGATATACAATACAATGTCTTAAATAAGAAGTTCATTCTTAATACTTATGTATTTAAATTAAATAGATTTATAATTACTTATAATGAACATGTTATTTAAATTTACAAATTAGATAGAAGAAAAATTTGTAAAATATATTTAAAGTTTCATATAAATAAAAAATATACATGTTTTAAAATTACCAATACAAAAACAACAAATATTAAGTTTCTAAATAAAAAATACCCTCTGAACTTATAGTGAGTAAAATATATACCAATATAAATGTACTGCAGGAGTTGTTTAGACTACAAATTTTAAGTGATCAAAATTTTAAAAATATGACTTATGTACAGTAAAGAAACAAATAATAAGTATTTAATTTAAGGGGACAAATCTGGGTTAAAATTTAGAAAAAATAACTTATTATTAATCATTTATAATTTATTGTTTAACAAATTAAGTATTTCCTATTCTTTTAAACAAATTATAAGTGTAATAAAAAAATTTTTTAGCTAATTTATTTGCCACATAACTATTTTAATCAATTTATGGCTATTCGTACTATGATTTTTTACCATAATGCACTTACCGCAGGATATCTCAAAAACTCTTTCATCATGTAGGTTGAAATTTAAACAGTAACTGTTACTCATCATTCTAATACATGTACTTGAATACAGCAGAATTTAATAACATTCTAATAAAAAAAATTAATTTGCAAGATTATTGCAAAAACTTGAAAATATATGAAAATAAGCAGATAATTTATTTTTTTAACAGATGTTTTGAGTGCTTTTAATAATTTTATTTCAGTCAAGTGAATTAGAATGACGTTTAATAGTTACTATTAAAATTTCAGCCTGTTCGATGAAAAACATCCTGAGATATACTGCGGTAAGTATACACTATGGTAAAAAATCATAGTACGGAGAGCCATAAATTGATTAATATATCAATGTGTCAAATAAATTTGATAAATATTTTTTGCTAAAAATTTATAATGTTATTTGTTCAAAATATTGTAAATGTTTTAACTTGTTATATAATAAATTATTCATTATTAATATAAATTATTTTTCCTACATTTAAACCAAGACATATTTTATTTATTAAAAATAAAAATTTTTGCTTTTTATGTAATCTGCTAACGATTCCGCAGTTAATTGCAATTATTTTTATTATACAATTACGTTTTATTCGACTACTTAAAAGGTACAACTGCGTAAAAAATAGTTTCGTTTCTTTATTTATTATAAATAAAAATAATTTATATATACGAAATCTGCTAACGATTCCGCAGATAATTGTATTTTTTAAAATTAAAAATGTTAAAATTCTTCGTGTTATTTAAAGGACTTTTGTTTGAAAGTGGAATCAGAGGAACGCGGAACGCTGAACCAATGGCTCCGAACAATTGTAAAATATAAATAATTATTATTAATTAGATCGGCTACTAATTTTGCAGGATTCGGTACATTTTTAGATTGCGCAAAAAACCTGCAAACGATTTGTACTAATTATATTCATGTACATGAGCAAATTTTTTATTAATTGCATTTTTTCTACTAGTCACAGCGATTTTAGTTTTTAATTTTTTTTTACAAATCTGAGGCATACGCAGTTTTTTGCAATGGACCTGCAAAATCTGCTAACGATTCCGCAGTTATTGGTATTTTTTTCCTAATGATTTTATAAATTTATTCGCACACTTCACGAAGCTGAACAATACCTGTCGTGGGTCAAGGCGGCTATATCTCTCTTCAGATGCGTGTAGCCACGACGAACCGTCTAAACTCTACATATAACTAGCAACCAATATTACATGTATTGTTATCTAGTAAATGTTGAAGAAAACTTGGAAAAACTCACTTTTTGAGGTTAGAATATTTTTTGAACAAATACATTCCAGCAACTAAAATTTTTTTTCTGTTTTCTGAAAATCATTTCCAGTCTACACCCCAAATTTGGTTCATTTTAAAATATTGATTGGACCACTTGGCGTGAAATCTCTCATTTCTATTTTGTATTAATCTCAAACAAAAGCAATATTAAATGAGTAATTACATTTTTAATGGGGATTAAATCGTAAATGATAATATATATTATTCTTAGTTTTTCTAATTAAAAATTTTTATTTACAAAATAATACTATTAGTTTAAAGAGATTAGGTTTTTTCGATTTTGATGAACAAACCATGTATGTTTTTATTTGGCGACGTTTCGATAGATATCCTCCATCCTCATCAGGCTATACCTTTATTAATAATATCAGTATAACAATATTTTTCAAAACATCTTCGTATACATATTAGTAATTTTGTGGCAACTGTATTACATTATAAATTATTTGCACTACTTACTATTTTGTCATTAGTATAAACGTATAAAACGTATATAATTAATAGCATCTCTGATGCGTCGCTCTATAATTGAAAACAAAAGTAAGCAAATTTATTAAAAACTATTATAATCAACATCTATTTTTAAAAAGTTAAATAAATTAAATAAATAAATTAAAAACAACACAAAATAATTTAATACACAATAACACACATTTAGCAAAAGGCAGTCAAATGGGTAAAATAACAAAATATCAATTGTATCACAGACGGTTAATAACAAACTACTCAAATCTCTCGCTTCGCGTTCTTAGAGACCCTATGCGATCAATCGAAATTAGATCAATCGAACAGATATCCCCACTCCCCGGGGAAATTTGAAATTCTTACATGTACATAATAAATTAAAAAACACTAATGACTCGAATCTGCAATTAAATTTGATTAAATGTAAACGATAATTTATTTATAAATTATAAGCTTAGATGATCAATAAATAAATGTATTTGGTGTGTAAAAATGTAATAATTCACTTTTAAATTTGCCGCGTCGCGCATGCTCCGAATGCGAATGGCGGATCTAAAGCTAGGCAGCTTCTGATAAATATAGCTTTAGGTTATGTCACTAAAGAAAGATATTTTTTCTCACAATTTTTATTTTAATTTAATATTATTAATAATGTTATTGTAATGTTGGCTAAGATTATTTGTATCATCTTTTACATTAATTGCATTAATTTCTGACTTGATATGGACCATTTCCGATATCAGTCTTTTATGACAATTCTTTTTAGTGTCTAATACTTTAACGTCAATAAAATCAAAGGAATGATTATTCGTGAACATATGATCATTAATTACATAATGAGAATCTGGCTTTTGTATTTTAGTTTGATGCTCTTTAATTCGGCACTGTAACTGTCTTTTTGTTTTACCTACATAGCAAGCATCACAATCTTTGCAGTTAATTTTGTAAACAACATTAGTTTTTGTTAATTTATCTGTAGCATCTTTGCCCCTTACAATACTATTAGTGTTGCTACAGTTTAACAACAGCTGTATAAATGTTTATAATGCATTTAGTAAGTAATAAGAGAAATTCATAATTTACGTAATATTTTATAACTATATTAGTATTCATATATTTACCTCAAAGTAATCGTAACGTTGAAGGGGTAAGCATGGTTCAATCATTGAAGAATTTAGTTGATAAGGCTGTGGACATGGATTACCGTTGCTCCAAATAAAAACATTACGTTGTATAGACTCTGGATTTACGTTTGTAGTATTTATGATAATATCCCACAATTTAACATTTCTAATATTTTCTATATCACTTTTCGAAAATATTCTAGAAATGCAAATTATTACGTGTAAATAATAATGTAAGATCAGTAGGAAGTGTTCAAATAATGATAAATAAAAACATTATAGGGTAAATATTCAATTTTTTATCAACTCATCATTTTAAAGTATATACAATTTTAATCATAAATAAATACTAGCCAAGATGCTCGCTTCGCTCGCAGTTAAATAGTATTGTTAACATAATAATTCTTTACTATCAAATTACATGTAATGTAATATTCAAAAAATTACTTGTTAAAAACTATTTAGTAAAATAAATAATAGTACTAGTAATTAAATAAATATTATAATTATATAATTTGTTGGGATAAATCCGTAATAATTAATAAAAGAATGATCATTTTTACTATTTATATCATTAACAATTTTTGTTACTCCCAATAATTAATTCGAATATTATTATTTACATTAATACCTGATAAACTTTATATAATTCATAATAGATCGATTCATATTAAGGGGATGCAATACTCAATTAGTTACCTACCGAGCCATATGAGACAATTATATTTAATTAACTAATACATATTTTGAATAAAAGGAAATGATGACATCATTGCCCTGTGTACTTGTATAATCTATTTTTCTGCAAAAAGTCAAACAGATATTTTAATTCGTATTAAAATGGTATTGGAAAGAAATTTTCACATAGCGGATATTAGGTTATAAAATTTCCTTCCAATCATTCTCGTTAATTATTGCGCGTACATACTTTGCGCTTTGCTGAATTGCAGAAGATACCAATACGGGGGCAATGATGTCTTGGTTTTACATTTATTCACGTATTTAATGATTAATTAACAAAATGCGTGTGCCATTACTCGGTCGGTAAAAATTGACTATTACATCCCGTTAATAAATTATTAATTATAACATTCCAATTAGAATTTAAAATATCACATGTACTAGGATGACAAATATTAGAAGTTCAAATAGAAATAACGATTTGCTTTTACAATTTTTGATATATTGTTTTGTTATATTATTTTTGATATATTGTTTACTTATATATATATATATGGGTGGTTCTCTGTGACATCAAAGATGAAAAAAATAAATATTGCTATAACTGTGGGAATATGTTTTAGAGGTATCCAGTAGTTCTCCTGAATTTTTTCAGATTTTTTCTGGGCCACTATTTTAAGTTACAGAGAGTCAAAGTTGACATTTTAGCACTTTTTTGCATTATATGCCCATTTTCATGAATTTTTAGCTCCCAGGGGATGCATTTTTCACTAAAAACATAAGTATGACTTTTTTTGTAAAATTTTCCGAACTTTTCATTAAAAATACTTTTAAAGACATAAATGTATGCTGTCACACTCTTGTAAGCCATTTAAACCTTAAATAGTGAAAATCAGCAATTCTGCTCCGGACTCTGGTAACCTAATACTGTCTAAAAGATATCTTTTTATAGTCAGAAACTGCCTAAAAATTTCCAGAGTGGGTCTAAATCATTAAGATCACTTATGGTCAAAATATCCGGGAAAAGTGCCCGAAATATTAATAGAAATGTATATTTGTTGCCTTATAACGATGAATCTATTAGCATGATCATTGCAAAAAAATTTGTGTACTTACCTTGGAGTGGTAGAAAAGTATCTCCACTTGTTTCAGTATCCATCTTATCCCCTGTAAGCTGCTAAAAATACATATATTATTATAAAATTATAAAAAATTATTTTTTAAACATTTATAATGCTGGATTTTTAGTTTTACATCCCTTACAAGAATTATAATACTAATCTGAAGGATTACAATTAAAGTATCAACATTATTATTATTATTATTACTCAGCAATTCATTGTTTAGATTTCACAAACTTGTCACTGTCACGTTATCATATTATTCATTATAATTATATATCCGATTTATTTATATATCTTTTGTATTAAATACGTATATTCAGTTATTGTAATAATGATGTTTATATATTTATAGTAATCCTTCAGATTAGTATTATAATTCTTGTATGGGATGTAAAACTAAAAATTCAGCATTATAAATGTTTAAAAATTAATTTTTTACATTTGTATAATAATATTTGTATTTTTAGCAGCTTGCAGGGGATTAGATGGATACTGAAACAAGTGGAGATACTTTTCTACCACTCCAAGGTAAGTACACAAATTTTTTTGCAATGATCATGCTAATAGATTCATCGTTATAAGGCAACAAATATACATTTCTAATAATATTTCGGGCACTTTTCCCGGATATTTTGACCATAAGTGATCTTAATGATTTAGACCCACTCTGGAAATTTTTAGGCAGTTTCTGACTATAAAAAGACATCTTTTAGACAGTATTAGGTTACCAGAGTCCGGAGCAGAATTGCTGATTTTCACTATTTAAGGTTTAAATGGCTTACAAGAGTGTGACAGCATACATTTATGTCTTTAAATGTATTTTTAATGAAAAGTTCGGAAAATTTTACAAAAAAAGTCATACTTATGTTTTTAGTGAAAAATGCATCCCCTGGGAGCTAAAAATTCATGAAAATGGGCATATAATGCAAAAAAGTGCTAAAATGTCAACTTTGACTCTCTGTAACTTAAAATAATGGCCCAGAAAAAATCTGAAAAAATTCAGGAGAACTACTGGATACCTCTAAAACATATTCCCACAGTTGTAGCAATATTTATTTTTTTCATCTTCGATGTCACAGAGAACCACCCATATATATATATATATATATCCCCATTAAAAAATCTCACTGGAGATCTCAGATCATATCCCAGGTAAGATGTCATACCGAAAGCTCATTTCAGCAATTTTTCGTTCATTACACGTTTTAAACCTTCTTATGTCGATTGATAACTTGTTTAAGTGGGTATCATACTCAATTACAAATACAAATTTCGCACCAGAAAATAGCAGACGAAAAAACAACTAATTTACTTATAACAATTAAGGGGACAAGCCTGGGTTAAAACCTGAAAAAGAAGCAATTGTTTTAATGGTATAAAAAAAAATTTCAATTTACATTTAGAATTGTGTAAACAAGTATACTTAGAATATATACTATGTTAAGTTAATTTGCCTGGGTTAAAGCTGTATTCGAAGCCACTTTCCAGGTTACGCTGGCCATGTCAGCGTAGAACCCATTTTTTCATCCAAAGCCACTTGCCGCAGGCTTACTTTCTTGTTGCTCCACCTTTTTAACCCAGGTTGGAAGAACATCACCTCAGTTATTATTTAATCCACTTGAATGGACAACTTTTCTGAAACAAAGAAAGAAAAAAATTTTTTACTGAATTTTAGTAATTTTTTTCATTTTTATTGATTTTTTTGACCAAAAATAGTATCTAACTCACCTGGAAACAATTTTTAACTCAGTCTGCTCCATTCAAGTGGTTCTAAATGTAGATATCAAGGTTTCCTCAAAATTGCATCCAAATTGAATGATAGGATCTAAAGATATCCTGCGGCAAGTGGCTTTGGATGAAAAAATGGGTTCTACGCTGACATGGCCTGCGTAACCTGGAAAATGGCTTCGAATACAGCTTTAACCCAGGTAAATTAACTTAACATAGTATATATTCTAAGTATACTTGTTTACACAATCCTAAATGTAAATTGAAAAATTTTTTATATGATTAAAACAATTGCTTCTTTTTCAGGTTTTAACCCAGGCTTGTCCCCTTAATAAAAACAAATTTACGCAAAAACAGGAGTTAGTATTGCCCTCCGTTATTTAATTATCTATCATTTTACAAAGCTTCAAGTTACTATAACAACATGTCGCCGCAAAAACCTTGAAAAATGCAATATTCTTATAATTTCTTGTATGAAAAATAAAAGTCAACTCTTCAGACATTTTCGAAATTGCAATGAAAACAGCTTCAGCCCGGATTTGAACCGGGACCTAGCTCTTACTCTCGCACTCTATTACTCTAACTTTCGTTTTCTCTCTATCTCTCATTCTCTCTATCTCTCATTCTCTCTATCTCTCATTCTCTCTCTCTCTCATTCTCTCTATCTCTCATTCTCTCTATTTCTCACTCCCTCTCTATCTCTCATTCTCTCTATCTCTCATACTTACTCGCTCTGTACCTCTCGTTCTCTGTCTCTATCTCTCATACTCTGTCTCTATCTCTCTCTCATTCTCTCTCTCTCACTCTCTCTCTCTCTCTCTCATTCTCTCTCTCTCACTCTCTCTGGACCGGTTATTTTTTTGATTTTTATAAATTCAATCATGAATATGTTGTTGTTCTGCAATGGTATGTTATTTGCTGATGATCTTCAAATTTATATACAATGTTACCCGCATGAATGTAATATAGGTATTCAAAAGTTATCAAGTGATGGAAGTAGAGTGGTACATTGGGCACGTGAACATGGCCTTGAAATAAACTTTAACAAAACTAAGGCTATGCTTATTGGAACGGTTCAGCAACAGCGTGTTATAAATAGAGATCTTTTGCCACATATATTGATAGATGGACAAAGTATTGATTTAGCCAGTTCTGTGAAAAATCTTGGTGTAACATTTAGTGATACCTTACAATGGAATACTCATATTTCAGGGCTGGTCTCTAGGGTTCATGGTGTTCTGCATAAATTGCGAAATCGTGGTAATTTTTTGTCAATTAGCTTGAAAAAGAAATTAGTTAATGCCCTAATTCTTCCATATTTTGATTATTGTTGTCTTGTTTATTGCGATATTCCTGATTATCTGAATATTAAACTGCAACGTCTCATGAATGTCTGTGTTCGATATATCTTTCAACTTAGAAAAGACGCAAAGCTTGAGGTCTTCTATAATAAATTGGAGTGGTTGTCAGTGAACAATCGCCGTTCTTACTTTATGGGGTTATTAGTGTTCCAAGTACTGATTAATAAAAAACCTGATTATTTATATTCGCTGTTACCATCACCAAATACTGATTTGCGACGTTCTGAACGTACAAAACATTCTGCGTTTAATCGTCCCTTAGTTCTCACTAATACATATCAAAAATCCTTTACGATCCAAGCTATAGATCTGTGGGATAGTCTCCCTACTGAACTTAAATTAAGTACTTCGCTGTATATATTCAAAAATCGCCTATTCTCTTACCTATTGAATGGGAATTGAGACTATCCACTGTGATACAATGTGTTAGTGAATCATATTCATTCTAGTTAGATTTAAGACTTCTCTTAATTTATAAGCGTATTTAGATAATTATTTAGACTTCCTAGATTAAAGTTATATCCGAAAGTGTTAAATTGATTGATTGGTACATATATTGTTTAAATTTTATAAAATTGTATTTAAGGTTGGCATTTACTTATTATTCATGTAAATTTTTTTTATTTGTATTATATATGCTATTGCCCTATGGTCGATTTTCTTCCTGGGCATAATAAACATTTTTCAAATCAAATCAAATCTCTCTTTCATTCTCTCTCTCTCATTCTCTCTCTCTCATTCTCTCTCTCATTCTATCTTTCAATCTCTATCTTCATTTCATTCTCTCTCTCTAATTCTCTCTCTCTCCCTCTCTCTATCTCACATTCTCTCACTCCCTCTCTATCTGTTTTCCTATCTCTTCCTCTCACTGTCTCTCTCGCTCTGACTTATTCTCTCTGACGCCAAGATGATGTTTGTCGGACGGACGGACGGACGGAGAATGAGAGAATGAGACAGAGCGAGAGAGACAGTGAGAGGAAGAAATAGAGAGAGAGAGGGAGAGAGAGAATGAAAGATAGAGAGAGGGAGAGAGAAAGAGAGAGAATGAAAGATAAAGAGAGGGAGAGAATGAGAGAGAGAGAGAATGAAAGATAGAGAGAAAGAGAGAGAGAATAAGAGAGAATGAAAGATAAAGAGCGGGAGATAATGAGAGTTAGAGAGAGAGAGAGAATGAAAGATAGAGAGAAAGAAAGAGAGAATAAGAGAGACAATGATAGATAGAGAGAAAGAGAAACAATAAGAGAGAGTGAATGAATGATAGAGAGAAAATGAGAGAATAAGAGAGAGTGTATAAAAGATGGAGAGAAAGAGAGAGAGAATAAGAAAGAGTGAATGGGAGATAGAGAGTGAGAGCGAGAATGAGAGAGAGAGAGAGTGATAGGGTGCGAGAGTGGGAGCGAGTAATAATGAGGGACTGTGAGAGGGAGAGAGTGAGTATAAGAATGAGGGAGTGTGAGGGAGAGAGAGGGAGAGTGAGGGTGAGAGAGGGAGAGTTAGGGAGACAGAGAGAGAATGGGTGAGAGATTAAGTGGGAGAGAATAGATAGATAGATAGAAAACTTTATTGGGTTTTAGGGGTAGAAACCCCGTAAACACAAAAATACATACATCGTAAAGTATTACAAAAATAAATTAACAAAGTAAAATTAACAAATAAAATACAACGCAGGAATAAAATAATAATAAAAACGATTGAAAGTAACAAATTGTAAAAATAAAAATAAAGATAAAACGCAAGAATAAAACGCACGCGAGTTTATAATACAATGCCAAGTACTGCATAATAGAATGAGCAGCGTAAGAGGTGGGCGCAGAGAAAAATATAAAGATAAAAATAAATATAAAAATGAGCACAAGAAAATGTAAAATGAAGGAATAACTTATTGAAAAAATAATACTGATAAAAATATCACAAAAATAATAGACAATTAATAAATAAAAATATCACAGCGCAATTATAACATTAATTTTCCTCATTCGCTTCATTCTGTAACGATAAGTCGCTTACATAGCTAATATCACGCATAAAACTTATATCTAAAGCAGTAAGGTCGCTTAATTGGGGACGGATGAGATTTTCACGGGTCGCTCTTTCCTCCCAAGCTAAGGAATCGAGACGAAGAAAATGAGTAAAAGTAGATGATTTGAATGTGTTGATGTGGGATGGATCGAATGACGTGATAGAGAGTGAGTTTAACTGCTTGGTGGCTGTGATGACAAATGATTTGTGAAGCGATTCAGTACGAGGGGGAAGATAGGTTAACGGTTTCGGAGGATGACGAGATAAGATGCGTAGGTTAGATGAGCTGCTAAGTTTGACGAAGTGATCTGCTTGGTAATGAGGAGAATTATGTGATAAGATGATAAATGATAAAGAGGTAATGAAAAATAATCGTCTCGACTCAACAGATAGCCAGCCCAACTTCAACCTATAGGGCGTAACATGATCGAATCTACGCAAGTTTTCCCAAACAAATCTGACGCAAGCATTTAGGAGCCTCTGGAGCTTCATGTTTCTGGTCTGGTCCAGGTCATTATAGACCGCGCAAGCGTAATCAAAGTGAGGGAATATTAAGGCTTCTACAAGAGATTTTCGGATGCTTCTGGAGAAGGCACGTTTATGAAAGCGTAGCGAACGTAAGATTCCGTGCACCCTCTGAGAAATTGTCAAAACGTGTTTGGACCAGTCTAGAGTGGGCAGTAGCCAGACGCCAAGTGATTTTACTTGATTTTCGTAATGGAGAGACTTATTCAAAAGCATAACTCGCGGGGCAGTGGTTAGATCTATACGCGAGACATATGCCTTACTAACCAGGATCATTACTTTTGTTTTATTAATGTTCAGATCTAAACCATTGAGAGAAGCCCAGGACGCAACCGCATTTGCGTCATGTGTGATTCGCTGGACACCCAATTCAAATTCGTCCGGTGGAAAGGAGTAGTAAACCTGGGTGTCATCGGTATAAATCATATGATTACTATACTCAAGAACATCCGGGAGATCATTAATAAAAACTGAAAAAAGTAATGGACCCAAAACACTGCCCTGCGGTATGCCTGAATTTACCCCAAGCCAGTCAGAGCAGACGCCCAACTCATCCACTACCGCTTGCGAGTACCACCATCTAAGAACCGTGTTTGAGCAACCCATATTACGTAGCTTAAACAACAACGGGCCGTGCGGTACCGAATCAAACGCTTTGGAGACGTCGAACAGGACCAAAATCCTGATCATACGTGAGTCAATAGCCCTTCTGATGTCGTCGAGAACACCTAAAAGGGCGGTCTGTGTACTGTGGCCCCTGCAAAACCCTGCCTGTCTATCAATCAGTTTGAGATTTGATTCCAAATAGTAAGATAACTGCGAGTGTACCAACCTTTCAAGCAATTTAGAGACCTCACAGAGCTTCGCGATGGGCCTGGTATCTGAGCAAGACTCAATCCAACGAGAATGAGATAGATAAAGAGAGAGAATGAGAGATAAAGAGATAGACAGAGAGAGAGAATCAGATAGATAAAGAGAGAGAATGAGAGATTAAGAGAGAGAGAGAGAGAATAAGCTAGAGAGATAGAGAGATAGAGAGAGAATGATAGATGGAAGGAGAGATAGAGAGAGGGGAACAGAGAAAGAATGAGTGATAGAGAGAGAAAGAGAGAGAGAGTGAGTGAGAGAGAGGGGGAGAGAGAGAATGTGTGATAGAGAGAAAGAGAGAGAATATAAGAGAGAGAATGAAAGATAGAGAGAATGAAAAATAGAGAGAAAGAGAGAGAGAATAAGAGAGAGAGAAAGAGAGAGAGAATAAGAGAGAGAGAAAGAGAGAGAGAAAGAGAGAGAGAATAAGAGAGAGAGAAAGAGAGAGAGAGAAAGAGAGAGAGAATAAGAGAGAGAGAATGAAAGATAGAGAGAAAGATAGAGAGAAAAAGAGAGAGAAAATTAGAGAGAGAGAGAATGAAAGATAGAGAGAAAGATAGAGAGAAAGAGAGAGAAAATTAGAGAGAGAGAGAATGAAAGATAGAGAGAGAATAAGAGAGAAAGAATGAAAGATTGAGAGAAAGAGAGAGAGAATTAGAAAGCGAGAATGAAAGATAGAGAGAAAGAGAGAGAGAATAAGAGAGAGAGCATGAAGGATAGAGAGAAAGAGAGAGAATGAGAGAGAGTGAATGAAAGATAGAGAGAAAGAGAAAGAGAATAAGAAAGAGTGAATAGGAGATAGAGAGCGAGTGCGAGAATGAGAGAGAGAGTGTTAGAGTGCGAGAGTGGGAGCGTGTCAGATAAAGAGAGAGAATGAGAGATAAAGAGATAGAGAGAGAGAGAGGGAGAGCGCGAGAGAGAGAGAGAGAGGGAGAGCGCGAGAGAGAGAGAGAGAGAATGAGAGATGGAGAGAGGGAGAGAGATAGAGAGAGAGAATGAAAGATAGAGAGAAAGAGAGGGAGAATAAGAGAGAGAGCATGAGATAGATAAAGAGCGAGAGTGAGAGATAAAGAGAGTGAGAGAGCAAGAATAAGATAGAGAGTAAGTGAGATAGAGAGAGAGAATGATAGATGGAAGGAGAGATAGAGAGAGAATAATAGATGGAAGGAGAGAGACAGAGAGAGAATAATAGATGGAGAGAGAGATAGAGAGAGAGAGAATTAGAGATAAAGAGATAGACAGAGAGAGAATGGGATAGATAAAGAGAGAGAATGAGAGATAAAGAGAGTGAGGAAGTAAGAGTAAGAAATGTAGAGTAAGAGAGATAGAGAGAGAGAGAATGGAAGATAGAGAGAAAGAGACAGAGAATTAGAGAGAGAGAATGGAAGATAGAGAGAAAGAGAAGAGAGGAGAATAAGAGAGAGAGCATGAGATAGATAAAGAGCGAGAGTGAGAGATAAAGAGAGTGAGAGAGCAAGAATAAGATAGAGAGTAAGTGAGATAGAGAGAGAGAATGATAGATGGAAGGAGAGATAGAGAGAGAATAATAGATGGAAGGAGAGAGACAGAGAGAGAATAATAGATGGAGAGAGAGATAGAGAGAGAGAGAATTAGAGATAAAGAGATAGACAGAGAGAGAATGGGATAGATAAAGAGAGAGAATGAGAGATAAAGAGAGTGAGGAAGTAAGAGTAAGAAATGTAGAGTAAGAGAGATAGAGAGAGAGAGAATGGAAGATAGAGAGAAAGAGACAGAGAATTAGAGAGAGAGAATGGAAGATAGAGAGAAAGAGACAGAGAATTAGAGAGAGAGAATGAAAGATAGAGAGAAAGAGAGGGAGAATAAGAGAGAGAGCATGAGATAGATAAAGAGAGAGAATAAGAGATAAAGAGAGTGAGAGAGCAAGAATAAGATAGAGAGTAAGTGAGATAGAGAGAGAGAATGATAGATGGAAGGAGAGATAGAGAGAGAATAATAGATGTAAGAGAGATAGAGAGAGAATAATAGATGGAGAGCGAGAGAGAGAGAGGGAGAGAGAATGTAAGATAGAGAGAAAGAGAGAGAGAATAAGAGAGAGAGAATGAAATATTGAGAGAAAGAGAAAGAGAATAAGAGAGAGAGAATGAAAGAGAAAGAGAAAGAGAAAGAGAATAAGAGGGAGATAATGAAAGATAGACAGAAAGAGAGAGAGAGAATAAAAGAGAGAGAATTAAAGATAGAGAGAAAAAGAGAGAGAATAAAAGAGAGAGAATGAAAGATAGAGAGAAAGAGAGAGAGAGAGAATAAAAGAGAGAGAATGAAAGATAGAGAGAAAGAGAGAGAGAATAAAAGAGAGAGAATGAAAGATAGAGAGAAAGAGAGAGAGAATAAAAGAGAGAGAATGAAAGATAGAGAGAAAGAGAGAGAGAATAAAAGAGAGAGAATGAAAGATAGAGAGAAAGTGAGAGAGAATAAAAGTGAGAGAATGTAAGATAGAGAGAAAGAGATGGAGAGATAGAGAGAGAAGAGAGAATGAAAGATAGAGAGTAAGAGAGAGAGAATAAGAGAGAGAGAATATCTCTCTCTCTCTTTATCTGTCTCCCTATCTCTTCCTCTCACTGTCTCTCTCACGCCAAGATAATGTTTGTCGGGCGGACGGACGGATGGACGGACGGACATTATAATTTATCGGTTTTTTTTTTTTATATCACTTAGTAATTATAATAATAATTTTTTTGTCAGTAATATGATGCATTAACTTATGTTACACATATTTATCATAAAATATATATGTTTTAAGTATTTTTCGCAAGAATAGGGGAGTTTTTACAAAATCGCTCAAAAAGATAACTTTAATATAATGTAGATAATCAAATTAAATTGAAATATATCAGTTGTTACTTGCATAATTCTCGCACGTTGATTGTACCTGCAAAGTTCGGAGCCCCTCACTTTGAAAATAGAAAAATAATTTCATTTATCTAGGAAATGTTAAGTTTTGTCGATATTGATGAACTACCCAATTTATTTTCTTGGTGACGTTTCGATGGATATCCATCATCCTCATCAGGCTATACTTTTTATTATTATTTAATATTAACAATTATAACAAACAATTTTTCAAACATGAAATTGTATATATATATGGGTGGTTCTCTGTGAAATCGAAGATGAAAAAAATGAATATTGCTATAACTGTGGGAATGTGTCCTCAATTTTTTCAGATTTTTTCGGGGCCGTTATTTTAAGTTACAGAGAGATAAATTTGACATTTCAGTACATTTTGCATTATATGCCCATTTTCATGAATATGTAGCTCCTAGGGGATGCATTTTTTACTATAAACATAAATATGACTTATTTTTGTAAAATTTTCTGAATCTTTCATTAAAAATACTTTTAAAGTCATAAATGTATGTCCTCACACTCTTGTAAGCCATTTGAACCTTATTTAAACCTTAGATAGTGAAAATCAGCAATACTGCTCCGGAAAGAACCACCCATATGTACACATTTAGTACCAAACTAAAAATTTCATAAGTTTTATCAGTAATAAATGTACACAGGGTACATACTTTTGCAAATATCCATATGATATACAATGAGTTAATAATTAAATACATTAATTATTGCATTTTGTAAGATAATTCTATTAGAAACAGTAATGGCAAAAGAAAATTCAAATTTTAACAGTGGTAATATGAAATATGAATTACATTTGAAAAGTTTTTCAAAAATTATTCATTTAGAAGCAATTGGTATCCAAAAAATACATCAAATTTAAATGTTATTGATTTTAAGGAAATTTCAAAATTGTATGAATATATAAATGAGTAGAAAATGTATATAAACAAATATTTATTTATTAGAAACAGAAAGTTATTTAGGGAGTAACTTTGTTTACAGTAATCAAAATAAATATGTGGGCATATATATAATATATGGGAATAATCAAATGTCGCATCATCATAGACACAACGTACACATATGCGCGTACACATATACACACACATACGCACACATGTACGCACGCATTTAATACTCAAAGTAGGATGTTCTCTTCAAGACAGAAACCGCTTTAAATTCTAGCCAATAACTTAATTAGAACACGCATGACAAAGAATAAACTAATTAAGTAAATGTACAATGATGTAGCCAAATCTGATTGGTCAAGAGGAACCAAAACTCCACCCCAAACCCTTGATATAAATAGGGATGTCGCGCCGGGAGTGGGTGCTCTTGCTCTTTAGTCTTTTCTCAAATAAGGTAAATCCTGTATCCAAAATTTAACGCGAAATAAAACAAGAAAATCGAAAGTCATTTGTTCAGTCTCTTTAAAACTTTAAACACCAGTCATTTTCCTATCCCTTTAAATTCCAACTAGTCTATACCGCATTTCTATTGTAAGGGAGTCCTTGCATCGAAGTTCAACGAGAGCGAGAAAGACAGCCGAGCAGTTACAGCCACCGGTCGGTCGTAGATCTCCCGCCCGATAAGGTTGGTTGTTTTCCTTACCTCGCCTTCGCTCATTGTTGCATCTCGGGCTTACCTATGCACGTAAATTTCGGAAGGATCTATGACCTGTGCTAGACTGAGGAGAATTGCCACCCATCCTTAACGCTATACGCGTACTAAAACGGGGAACCTCTATTTTTAATTTAAATTCAGTCCATTTTATTTTTCTACGTTACGTCTACCCTAGAACGTAACAAGTTAACGTCCTAAAAATTAAAGAAGGATTAGAGCAATTGTCTTCCTTATTAGCACAGATCATGGGCACCAATGAAAAAGATAATTCTCGAAATAAAGACGTGGCTTCAATTTTGCCTAAGCAGGCGCTTAAAATAAACCCAGATTTTTGTGTTGAAAATCCAGACAAATCTTTAGCTAGTTTGTTAAAATTTTTTAAAGCGGGATGCATTTGTCAGATGAAGCAGTAGGGCTCGATAAAAATATACCTATAATAATTGACTTATAAAGGGATTCGTAGACAAAAAAGATATAATAGAATTTTGCGAAGATAAGTATAATTGAGGCTTTAGGCGATTTTATAGAAAAAAGAGTAAATCCAAAATTAATAATCGATTATATTATCGGAAATTTAGAAACAAAAAAAAAGTAGAAGTAAATGAGATAGGTTTCAAACCCGAACTAACAGACGATAACGCAACCTACTTTTCGGCAGAAAATGCAACAATTAAAAATGCAAAAACTTCAGAACAACAAATGAAACCTAAAATTATTCAACGAGATAATAATGTCAGATTTACTACAAGCACACCAATTTTACCAAATAACTGTAATAATATTAATTTAGTGTCGGAGAGATTGCCAAGATTAAATTTGTATTTAACAAACTTAACCTTAGGACAAGTGAGGCCCCTTTCTATAAAAGACGCACATGAATTAATTCCAAAATATAATGGGGTAAATATTCCATTGAGTCAATTTATTGAGGGATGTAGGGAAGTGTGCAACATAATACATGAACAATATAAACCGGACCTCGCGAAATTAATTAAAATGAGATTATATGGAAAAGCAATGAAAAGTGCAGCAAAAAAATGTTTTGAAAAAACCGGTGCTAATTAGCGACGGAGGTCACACGATGTCTTGGTAAAGAAAGCACTTAGCGAAAATACATTCGCCAGTGGTGCTTGTATCAATCGGCCGGGGCCGGGAATCGAACCTGAGACCTCCAGATTACGAGGCCGACGCCCTACCGACCGAGCTATCGCAGGCCTCGTGGGAAGAATGTGTCGTAGTTTTTTCAAACAGGGTTAGATCCATCAGCTAAGAGATAACTGAAGCAGCTAGAAGAGAAAAAAGGTTAATTAATAATTACAATCGATCTTTAGAAAATGATTTAGTAAAATTTTTTATTCGCGGTTTACATTGGGTAATAAAAGAACGAATGGGGCAAGTGTGTAAATTGGATGAAGCTACTGCAGAAGCTATAGAAATTGAAAGAGATTTTGCATGCTTTGAAGTAGAAGAGTTAAATGAAACAATTAAAGTCATAACAAAAAATAAAAATCCTATACAAAGAGTCCATTTTGCCGAGACAAAATATACCGATAAATGCCAACTTTGCGGTAGACAGGGCCACCTGGCACCGAAATGCTGCCATTTAGAAAAAATTAGACAACCCCAAACCAGGGAAAGACGGCCTACGAATGACTGGGCGGAGTCTCGAGAGTCACGCAGACCGCAACAATGGCCAGGTGAAAAACGTACTAATGAATTTAAGCAGCAATAAAATCAATATGTTCGTCGCCAAAATGCAACTTTCCCAAAACAGAATTATACAAATACGGAAAGAATATGCCGATACTGCAAAAAAGAGGGCCATATTATAGAAGAATGTAGAAAACGGGAATTTAATAATCGAAATCGAGAGAATCGATCGGAAAACGAAAATGGTCTCCGACAACAGGGCGCGAGACGAGAGACCGAGTACGCGAGACGTCCAAGCTACAAAAATCAGGAACCCACATCATCAAAAGATATGTTCGATTAATTAAAAATTGCAAGTCGCCAATTATTAAACTTAAAAATCCGAGAAGCAACGAGGAAATAATACTTATTTTAGATTCAGGAGCAGGTCTCAATTTACTAAAATTACGAAACCTACCAACAGACGGAAATAGTATAGAAATATATACATTTTCGGCAACGTTGACATCCATTTTCTAAAGTTTCACATTGAATTCCGCATAATAAATTACAACGTGCCTATAATTGAAGATGGTTTACTGGGAAGTAATTTTTTCTGTCAATTAGGTGCAAAAATTAATTATGCGAAAAGAATGTTAAGAGTTGTAGACGTCTGTATTCCTTTTGTAGTATAAAACATATTATTGATCGAAACAAAGGAAAGGTATGAAGACCCGACGATTAATGTCATAGAAAAACGTAACAGTATATTAAACGAGAAAACGGGAACGTTTAAGGGAGTTTCCGCTAACCCTATGAGTGTCGACGCAAGAGCGGGTGAGGAAGTCGTAAAATATATCACACAGGTAATAAAACCACGTACAACAAAATTCGTTTGGGGAAACAGGGAAAACAAATTATGCTAATGATAATTTTCAACGAAGGGAGGTGTCAACCCGAGAGGTCGATCATATTAATGAGAAAGTATAACATCGCGTAAACAAGAGACAATTCTTATTAAATCTCAAAGTCAGGACCGACCGGGTAGCCGAAATCAATTAAAAAATCCGAAAGATATTCAAATTCGATCTCAATGTAAAAATAAATTAGAAATACAAGATCCCAAGCAAAATATGAATCAAAATCAAATTCCAATTCAAAATCAAATCCTAAATCAAAATTCAAGTTCAAATAAAATTCAAAATCAAATCCAAAATCTAACTTCGAGTTTAAAATCTAACACAATATCGAAGTCAAAATCAAACTTCGATTCAAAATCAAATTCTAAATAAAAATTCAAGTTTAAATGAAATTCAAAATCAAATTCAAAATCTAAAATCGAGTTCAAAGGTAAATCAATATCGAAGTCTAAATGAAATTTTAAGCTTAAACCAAGTTTCACGTAGGAAGGCAGTACGTAAGCCTAATGTATGTAAATTAATCGAACAAGAAAACGAAGAAACAAGTCAAGAAATTAAAATTATTAAGAAATTAGAAATAAATACCAAATCGAACTCAGTAATAAGGAAGATCGATGAAGAATACCTAAATCATGAAATTAACAAAGAAAGATTGTAAAAGCACTCCTCAAATAAAAAAAAATAAATCTCTTAAATGAACTCGAGAGTGATGTGGCAACTAATAAATCAATCGCGCACCCAAATTCAAGAAATGAGAACGAAATAAGTAATGAAAAATATTCTAATTTTGAGATAAAGAGAAAAGATATGGAAGGTCTTGATAATAATACAAAAAATAAAAAAGCATTAGCACAAAATGAAAGTGTAGACGCAAACGAATTCGATGAAGAAAAGTTGCTAGTTTCGACACGCATGTTACAAAAAACCTGAACCTGTAGTAAATACGACAAAAATTTATGTACGAGTATTGCAATTAAATGATTTTTCAAACACTCATGTAAAGTTTTGTAAAGTAGAAATAAAAAGATCGTTTGTTGGGAAAGTAGATCAGGCGGGAGATTGCAGTAACGCGGGAATGTACGCGGATCTATATGGTATTTTTGACGATGCAATAGTCACGGGCTACGTTACCATTACTTTAAGGGATTACTATGCACCGGTAAACTTAAATGCTAACGAGGTTATTTTACGATCCCGTACGCGTTGTAAGTTAATCAAGATGATTGTATTGACGTAGAAGCAGGGTACGCCTTTTGGAATAGGTAAATACTCAGAATTATACGCGGGTTCTGTTAATAAAGTTGTAGAACAAGGCAATGAGCAGCATCCGGTATATGTAATGGAATCGAGCGAGATAACCTTTGCTTTCACGACTTTAAGACAAATTCCGGTGTGTTCTTATGAATTAATTAGAACAGAGCACCCAAAATTTTTTTTCTATAGAGACCAATAACAGAAACCTTCCAAGCCGTAAGAAATCCGTCAATAGAGGATCTCGACATTTTTGCATACGTAAATCTAAATTCGTTTACGTAGAAAAACATATTAAAGGACAATTAAAAACGTTATATCGCAATTTAATTTTGCAAAAATGCGAATTGGAAAGAAGAGTTATATTAAGTGCATTAAGCATTGCAGCAACAATACCTGACGTTTTTGCATATCAAATCATGAAAAAAGTGGTTACATGAGCTTGGTAGCCAGAGTAGTTGTGCATTTAATGAAGTGCGTACAAATTGACGTTCAACGAAGAGAAACTACGAAATGTTACCACGAGTTACCAGTAACCAAAGACGGCAAAGATTATTTTTCAACGCCAAGGACACATATTTTAAAACAATATGGGACCGAAACTGCCTGCAGCGTTCTGATTCCTCCTATGTTCTTACTAGGGGAAGATTGGTTTACTATTTTAGCAAGAGGAACAACTAAGGGAGTAAAACCAGACATTTTAAAATCAACTACTAAAAGTAACTGAAATTACACAGAGCCAACCGAACTTGCAAAAAGCGGAATTTACACCCAAGCGGAGATCCAAGCACTAAGACAACACCTTATGTTTCCCGTAGAAAGGTCAGCCATGTTGAACACAATTGCATTAGGAATGACCGGGAAATAGGTAGATAAAAACGGTATGTCTATTACCCGATTATTTGATGAAGAAGCGTTGACAGAATTAGCCAATAACACTTGGATGAAAATTTGAAGGCAATTATGCACTTTCGGATCATTTAGCGCAGCTATTATAGGCATTTTTATGATAGGGCGTTTAATAAAATTTTTAGTTGATACCATTTTACATGGTTATGCTTTGTATAGTTTATATGGGTGGTCACTTCATATTATAGGAGCCATTTGGAATTCAGTCACCCAATTATTACTGCACGTCGCAAAGGATAAACCTACGCGTGACGCAAGGAAAAAGAGGGTAGAACAAGCTACGCCTTCGGAAGTAGCGGGCACTCGAGCGGAATGTTTTTCAGACTCGCGCGTACCTTTCGCCCCGCCTGAACCTAGCATCTACACGGCACAACCTACTGTGGTAAGAGTCAATGAGTCTGGAGGGGGTAAAATAGTAAACTGTGGAGTTCAAAATAATCTATATCCGCAAATATTTATAGAACCGGATATATCTTCTCTACCGCCACGCAGAAAACGCAAATTCGATAACGTGTAAATTTTGTTATTTCAACTGCAGATTTATTAAAAGAATAATAAAAGAAGCTATTTATAAAATTTAAAAAAAAATTGTAAAATGGAAAAAAAAATATATACATTAGCAGAAGTACAAAGATATAATGTTATGAGCGCTTTGATTAGTTTGAGAATTCAACTTACATGGGCATCGCAAAAACTAAACGAAAGCACTTTCCAATTCGGTGCATGAATGGAAAGAATGTTACATGATTATAAAGCATTGGGAGAAATAGCACAAGAAGAATGTAGGGAAATAACCGATTCATGCCTACAACGCAAAAACTTACAAACAGGACATTTTTAAAGGGGCTTCGACCGGAAGTTAAAAGATACATTTGTAAACCGGAAATCTACACAAATCTGGACCTTGCAATTCGTCATGCGCGCAACGTTCAATATCATTTAGATGACTTGAGAATGTTTAGAAAAGGATACTCGATTATTCTACAGTAATTAATTTAAATACATAAAATAAATAATCGATTTATGTTTTTTTTATCCATATGGGAAAATCGAAACCATTCATGCTACAGGCCAGTTCTGTCGTATCCAGTTCTTTTCTACGCAAGATTACAGTAAATTTTTGCTATAAATACTAATAAAATATTATTAGCAAATCTGTTTAAGAACTTCAGGGACAAAAGACTCCGTTAATCTCAGGACTAAAAATTAATATTACGTGTAAAAGAAAAAGAAGAAAAAAAACGTAATATATATATATATTTATATATATATATATATATATATATATATAGTTCATTCTTTATTTACTTGCTACTCTTTGTGGTTTGCCCATCGATATAAAGTTTTAATTAAGAATTGAAGATATATATATAACATATACTTAGACAGTATAAGAATATTCTATAAGTTTTAGTAAGAAATTGGGAGCGACTTTGCTATTTTTGTCATAATGCATACCTGTGCCATTATTGTTATTCGACAAAATTATCACACACAGAAAAAATTCTGTTTTCATTAAGTGCTACACGAAAGATACGCGAATTAATTTGTACTTTTACTGATCTAAAATGTTTTTGTTGCGGACTCCCAATTCCTTTCAAAAGCAGTCTTATCAAGTAAGAAGTTAAATGCAATGGATATATACTCACGCTCGTAAATGGCGGACTACACGAATCTATAACATCGCAATTATAACCTCGGGAACGACGTAAATGGAATTTCTTGACTCCAGCGCGAGTAAATAAATAAAATTGTATTTTATTCGAAGAGAGCATGAAAGTATTAGCAGCAGGAAAATATGTTAAAAAAGAATATATAAATGTATATACATACGCATATAAATATAGGAAAAATATGTTGGACATAATAAAAATTTTTTTTATTATGTTATAGACAAAATGGAGAAGATTATGTGCGCATTTTTCATCGTGATTTACTTTGTGATTGCGACGACTCAAAATAAGGCAATTGTAGCAGAGCGAAATAACCCCGGCATCATTTTTAATCGATTGCAAGGAATAGACTTTATTAATCAAGAATGGTGTATAATAACTACAATTGACACGCAGAAAGTTTTCGGAATCCAAGAAAATTTTACAAAAATAATACAAGATATTGTACAATCCGACACGTGTACAAGACTAAAGGACGCGGTAACGATAAGCCCAATTTATTTATTACAAGAAAAAATGTGTGAGTTCTCTAGAATAAGAGACGCTTATATCACTCCAGGGACTTCATATTTGTCAGGAGACGAAGTTATAGATAAGGGGGGGGGGACGAAAACGCATTTACAAAAAATTCAACACTAGATGTAGTATCAATTATTATGCAAATGAGACATCACTCTCGAGAAGCAATGGTACGAAGAGGTACAGCAAAGGCATATATAGATAATGCAATCATGCAAACTTTAGAAAAAATGTCTGTAGAAATGAAGCAACTAGAAGCAATATTACAATTACTACAAGGAGAAAAAAAAGTAATAGATATCGACTAATCAAGAGCTGAGGAAACAATCAATCTAGCATTACAAAATTTGGATAGTTACTTGGATGTAGCCAACACGATAACAAGTTTATTGTCAACAAAAAAGTTTTTCGGCACTACAAGATATTTAAGAATTCTTTTAAAAATGATAGAAAAGGTATCCGAGACCAAGAGTCCGGTAAAAATTGAACAAATAAATGCGGCTATAATTGCCGAGTTCGCTCCAAGAAAATTAACAATTTATAAAGATCACATAATTTTGCCAACGGTAGAAAAGGAAACGCACGCCTTGTACAAAATGCTTCCAGTGCCAGTTTTTCAACAAGGGGATTTAATCCATGATGCAGCGTACATTCAACCCAGGGACGATTTTATAGCCTGTCTTCCCAACGGGGAAAAACACACCTTTTTAAGTGCAACGCAGCTGTCGAGATGCATTAAATTAGAAAGGAACTATATATGCGTAAGGGAAAACCCTGTGCATCTCCAACGAGAGTGCGAAAGCAAATTATTGCTAGAACAAGATTATGCAACTTTTATTTCATGCAGAATTAATTTTATGCAAGGTAAGAACTTATACATCATTAAAACTGCTCATCCAAGATACTATATTTACTCAGTCGCAAAGCCTACACTTGTAAATGTATTTTGCCCAGGATTCGAGGAGACATAAACCATTCAACAAGGAGGAACGATTTCATTCTCAGCGGGCTGTCACTTTAAGGTTCACGATAACATCTACTACGCTTCAGAGCTGCTGGTGAGAGACAAGGACACGTACTATTTACCACCAATGCAGTTGATCGGAACAGGGGAAAACCTTTGAAGCGATTTAAAACCGGATAAAACTATTAATGTTAAAATTGAAAATCAAATAACTGATACTTACTTACATGGATTGGTTATTATGCTAATGCTTTTTGCCGGATGCTTATTACTGCGAAGGAAAAGGCATTGGTCCTTCACTTTTCATTTTATATAAAGAATGAGCATTAGATAAACTTAGATCAATAAGATGGAAAAATTAACTTGAGATACCAGTTCATTGTTTTTCTAACTGTACGGTTATAGACGATTGTCTATCTAGGTCTAGATGCATCGTGGTTTTATAATATCCTCATTGGTTTGATAATGTTTTTTGCCAGTGGTACATAACTCAGGTTCGTGCACAGTTGTAAGCATGCAAACACTACGCTTATCTTGCCACCTGATTGTCATCCACAAATTATTATGAGCAACTTGAACTTCACCTCGCTCTAATTTTTTTCTAATTTTGTTATCCCTTTTCTATTTGTTCTTACCGTGCCACACATTCCTGAATCACGATCATGCAAAAATTCTGCCAATATGGGCTATGTATACCAGTTTTCTATGTACGTGACATGACCCTTGTAAAACTAAGGTTGTAAGAAATGAGCGACAATATTCCCAGTAACACCCAAATCAAACTTCTGATAACCAGTATCAGCGCCAGTGTACACAATAAAACCCAAAATAAATCCAGTCCCACGGTCTACTAATTCAAAAAGTTTGATGCCAAACCGATTTCTTTTCAAAGGAATATGCTGCTTGAATCGAAGCCTGCCTTTCCGTAATACTAGGCTTTCATATGTACCCAAATTTTTGCCTGGAATAAGAGCTGCTGAGAATTTACTTTGTAGATAGTCTATTATTGGTTTTATTTTCCTAAAGGATGGTGAGCGATTTCCAAGGTATCTTCATTATCATAAAATGTAAATGGCGTAAGATTGCAAGAAACCCACCACGAGACATTATTTGAACGAAAATTGGAGTATAAAGCAGAGAATCTTTAGACCAATAGTCTTTTAAGTCACCTTTTCGAATATGGCCCATTAGAATTGAAAGGCCAAGAAAACATTCATATTCATCTTTTGTAAGAGGAGACCAAGTTTTCTGATGGGATTGCCAATCTTCTTGATTCTAACTTTCATAGCGATTCGTCTCATCTATAATTCTTTCAATCAGAGGGGAATCAAAAAAGTATTTAAAGCAATTGATTCCTTTATTCCCCGATATAGGAATGTTAGGTTTTATTTTAAAAGTACCTTGAAAAGCTTTGATTGATGGATAAAAATACGCGTTTTCAAGAATTTGAGTCTCATCATAATCATTTTCTACCAAATCATCTTCATGAATTTCCTCATTCTCCAAATCTTGTATTTCAGGTTCAGACTCGCCACTACTTCAAGTTTCAATATCAGCCATTTTATCAAAAATAATTGCTTGTATTTTTTTGACAACTTAGCAAATAAAGAGAATGATGAAATTGTATTTCTTATTGTATCATTTTATTAATTGATTTTAATATTAATTTATTATTTATCATTAACGTTTTTAAATTGTATAAACTAGTTTAGTTCAACTATTAAGTTTTATCAATTTTATTTTGTCGTTATTATTGCTTTATCCTCACTTAATTCGAATTTATTCTAGTACTATTATGCAATTAACTGCAACACAACGAGCGTGCGCATTATAATTGTAAATCTACTGTAAACTGTCAAGGAAGTTTTATATATTTCTGTATCTTATATTTTTATATTTATAAAAACAATGTTCTTATATTTTACTGTTCTTACAGTGTAGTCGGGATAATAATTCGTTATATCCAATAATGAGTTTAAATCGAATCAAATCTCTCTATAAGCGCGCGCTTCCTCGGAAATTGATGAAAAATTTGATAGAAGCTTTAATTATGCCGCAGTTCTATTATACATGTGTCGATCGATTCAAACCAATATAATTACCTGAATAATAGATTAAGAGATGCTTTAAGCTCGATCAATATCTTGATGAGCTCATAAACATGGGACTGACCTCGCAAGCAAAACCTACCTCACTAAATAAATTTTCTATAAAACCTCTTAATTCTCACTAGGCTTCGACCCACCTCTGACTCTTGACCAACTTCAATCTCTTATTTCAGGTCTTTTACACCCTATCTCCTTCCTCCCTTACTACCTCATTAAATTTCTGTTTCATCACAACATTTAAAGTTCAAGTGATTGATCATAATGGAGTCTCAGTTCATATGCTGAAGCTCTTAGCCTCTGAAATCACACGATATGTGGTCACCATCTTTAATCAGTCACTCGCAATGGGTTTCTATCCAGAAAAAAGTCCTTACTTCTTCCGCTAGATAAAACGAACAAGATTGAATCACCGTCAGATATCGGGACCTATCGCGAAACTAGGTGAAGTTTCCAAAATGCTAGAGAAACTTGTCCACGAATAACTCACAGAATATCTAGACAAAAATAATTTTGTTATTGATATACAAGCTGGCTTCCGTTGGATACATAGTATATAGATGGTTCTACTTAGTATTATAGATGAAATTGGAAGAGCTATAGATAAACGCAAGGTTACTAGACTCATTCTGTTCGATTTTTCAAAAGCGTTTGACTCACTTCCTCATGGACCTTTTTTAAATCTAAATTACGATTGTTAGGGTGCTCTGACGTTGTGATAAAGTGGTTCTATAACTATTTAATGGGCAGAATGTACATTCTGAAAAAAAAAAAAAAAAAAAAAAAAAAAAAAAAAAAAAAAAAAAAAAAAAAAAAAAAAAAAATATTTAATGGGCCGATCACATGGGGTTACTGACGAGTCGGGTAGAATGTCGCTCGACACAACCATGGGTGTTCCTGAGGGTAGTGCTCTCGGATCTTTACTTTTTTCGGTTTCTTTTAACTATCTGCTGCAAGTTCTACAGCACTTAAATTATAAAATCTTTACCGCCGAGTCCCAGGTTTATCAGTCGTTTTGCCCCGTAGATTTCGATGAGGGAGTTCGTTATATTTTTGAAGTTGCAAACGCTGTTGAAAATTGGGCAAAAACCAATTGTTTTTAAATTTAATTAAATGTAAATGAAGCGAAAGTGATGATCCTGGGCAGTCAGACATTCATATCGCGCATTAATTTAGACACTGCCCTGAAAATATCGATTAATAATCAATTCCTCAATTACGAAACGAAAGTTAAATCACTCGGTATTTGGATCTCACCCATCCTGGATTGGACGAGTCAGGTCGCATCAGTCTCTCAACGCGTACATTTAGTTTTGCACTTCTTGCAATTTTACAACTGTGCTCTTTCTCGGTAAAACAGGAAAAAAAATTGTTAAAGCGATTATTTTGCCTCATTTTGATTACGCGTGTGCGATCTTGAATAACCTAGATGACTCCAAAAACATACAACTTCATACATGCATATTGTCTCATCAATCAGCTGCCTTTCACCTTTTTTCACTCTCTTTTAACGAATTTATATAAATCTACTCTCCTTTCTTATCTCTATCAGCTTCTTCGACATTCATGGAATTTGAGAGTCAATGTGAGTGGATCGCCTGCTCTTCCTTGCCAAATTTCGCTTAATTGTGTTTATACACAAGCCATGCATTTATTGTTTTATAATTTGCACTTGTTTCATTTCTTTATATATTTTATTCAATATAATACTTCAATTATTAAATATTTTGATTTCGAATTTTGCTACAGAGGAGAACCTTATATTTTCATCGTCGCACAAGGTGTGATGCATTAAAATATACTAGATAATAGGTTGTAAGAAAAATTTATACGTTAAGGCCCTCCCAAAAATGTATATATAGATTGTGACGATGTGCTTACATCACATGTCACTGTGATATATTATTCTACGTTATAATAAGTGGCACTAGTCGAGCAAGCCACTAGATGCTCGGAGAGAGGAGGCACACACACACTATTCCTCCGAGTAAACCTCCAGCACCAGTCCTACTCTTTGGAATTGATCCCCCTTGATCCTTGGATCCAGCACCATGCTAAGAAGCCGTAGACTACCAGTAGAGGCTGTGAGGTCCGATAGCGCTCCCAGGTTACACATGGAGTGGCCTCGCTCTAACATCCAGGTCCTCGCTCCAGCCTAGTACCGAGTACCTGTAAAAGATAATTAGTGAATGACCTAATTTAAGAGATAAGAAGAAGGACAGAGAAGCTGCGACAACATGCAGTTCTCCCTGGGAATACAAGGAGGCACAGGAGATATTTAACCCTAGTGTTTACACTAGATTAGAGGTTAGGAACACCTCAAATAATAATACTACTGCTGTGGAAACCGCCGCACTTACCCACGATATCCTGGAGGGAAAGTCTTCTCCGTAAGCACTAGTATCGAACCCGCATCTCAGCCAATCAGAGGAAGTCCCGCAGGCATACAGGTCACCGTTGAAACTGCACCTAGCAGTCTCAAACACACGGCCGAATTAGCCTAACGAATTACACTTAAGGAACGATTGAATTGTTACCTGACACCGAAACCTCCTGCAGCACCAACCTCCAGCATCCTGAATATGTCCCACTGAACACCCGAACTCCAGCACCACTATTCATGTCGATCCGCGAAAATCAACACGGAGAGTTAGTACCGAACGGTCGATGCGAATTACCGACCGCGCGTAGCCGCTGTATACGCGAACATGCGCGCGCATTCGAGAGGCCCAGCATAGCTCTCGCACGGCCGCGAAGTCGAGAGTAACGACGAGTGCGCAGCGTCTTCGCGCAGGGCTCGCTCTGAGACGAAACGAGCTGCCGTGAGAGCAGAGCTTCCCGAGCGGTATACGATATGAGCCGTATAGAGATTTTGCGAACCACAAACGTGTAGTTAATATCCGCCCGCGTGAGAGATTCAGATTTATCTTGGAGACGATTTTCCTGGTGTGTAGGTGAGTTTCGCCTCAAGTTCTCCAGCTCCCTTTCCGTGCAAGTGTGTGTGTGCACGTCGCGTCAAACCGTGTTACTTTGATCGCGAAAATCGGCGAGTACATTTTAAGCCGTGACTGGCAAACGGCGAATTGTAAACAAACATATCGGGTTTCGTAATATTAAATAAAAACTCATTTGAACTCTTATTCATTAAGTGCGAGTGTTTTATTCATTTATTTTGCGACCTCCGCCTTAATCCCCATGTTTTTAATCATGTATCTAAGATGTAGATGAGACTTACATATTAACTTTGTTATAATGTAATAAGGTAATGGTCCTATTTCCAAATATATAGCATAGAATTAGATTAAGTTAGGACATTATCTTTATTTGCTGAGAAACGGTTATGTAGCATTATCTTGAAATGTATTCACCCTTAGATTACTGGCATTTTTGAAATAATGATAGGTCCCCAATTTTAACCCAAACTAAGGCTAAATGTTTGCGAATTGGAGCATGACGCATATGGGCTTCATGCCGGGTCGGAGCGGTAATGCCCATGTTAAATTTTTCAAGATTGAATATAACTATTCTGTACACATCGAAAATTATATTCAAATATATATAGGTTTTTTGGTTCGCTGATAACGATTGGGAAGTAAAAATTGAAAAATTCAAACTGTTTGATCAACAAAATATGATAAATTCTTATTTCAAACACTACCAATACTTGCTCTCAGTGCTACCCAGGGTCAACGACGTAGACGTGGTGAATATCTGATCCCATGCTGTATGTCTGTATGTGTGTGTGTGTGCGCGCGCGAGTGTATGTGTGTATTTTTTTTCTCATCGGTATAAAGCAAGATTTAGTCCAATGGAAGCTTACTGATTATTCTATTTACGGTAGATCATATTTAGTGTTGTAACAGGCCTAATATCAACTCGAAACACATAAATACATTTATTTTTTGCCTAACCCGAAATAAATGTATTAGGTGGAAGAATCTGGGGTAGCTAAAGAATTAAACAAATAATTCTTTCTCATCCCGGTTTAACCTCCAAATTAAATAAATTTGATAAATTAGGATAATGAATTAATGATTATAAAGTTTTGGGAAAACATAGAATCAATCAAATAATTCCAGATTATCCAATTTTACTTTATATTATGGGTTTTAGGAATGTGAGATAACTTGGGAAGGATTGAAATTAATCCAATAATTCCATATCATCCAAGTTATTTATTTGGTTATGGAAAGTGGAAGAACTTTGGGAAGACATTGAATCAAACAAATGATTTTATATCATCCAAAGTTAGCTTCCTTTTATGACAGGGTTATGTGGTATTTGGTCAGGTAAAATGAGCAAATCGCTAGAGACATTTAAATTATAAAATATATTATAATAGACAAATGCGGTCCGACCTGTTAGGTCGCCCGCGAACTCTAGGCGAATGCTGCCTTCGGCAGCGATACATCTCATTATATACGATTAGTTAGGTAGAAGGGATTGAATTCCCACTTTTTCCACTTTTCCACCTGGATCCTTGTAACTTGGTTACCCCTTCTCCTTCCTTCTCATATATTCGTATGTGATCATATGTTTGTGTTTTTCTTGAGGTCGTCTACCTTAGTCTTTCTGTATATTTCTGCTTTGGTTCTTTAGCTAAATTTATTAAAACGTCTTTTCTTATATTCTATTTTACATTTATTAAATTATTAACAATTATAATAATATTATTTATAACAATTCTTTATACTCTCTTGCCTTTGCTTGATAGAATTTATTTACTCTGAATTAATTATGTCATTGTCTCCTTTTACTTAATAATTTTAATATCTATAATTTGTTTTATTATTTAATCCTTTTGTATATATTTTAAATGTAATGTAAAATTTAACTATAAACATTATATATTTTTATAAACCTTATAAATTATTAACTTAACTATTTCTTATCATATTGACTCCATATTTTTGGCAAAAGTAGCAAAAAACATAAAAATTTCAATAAAATTATAAATTGTATCAATTTTGGTTATCTAATTATTTAAATAAATTAATTTAAATAAATTAATTTAAATAATTAAAAAAAAACTACCGAGAGTTGAATTTGAACCCCGATCTCTCGGACCGAACGCTAATGCTCTACCGCTTGAGCCGTTGTTCAATGCGACTGGATACTGACTATATGTCTACATATAGTCAGGCCCGTCACAGTGTAATAATCAAAAAAGCATGGAGTTGTGCATAATATTACAGAACAGGTGTTGCATTGATATTTAGAGTCTGCTCTTTTTTTCTGCATATGACATAACGTACATTTTTTTTTATTTTTCCATTACTACAGGTAAATGTGTTCCTCTAAGACGCATTGCAGATGTTTGAGAGTTTACACGTTTCTATTCTTCTAACTTGAGGATCTTCAAAATAATCTATAATATAAAATCTGAAAAAAATAATTTATTTTCGGGATTATTCCGATTGTACAAAGCATGGGAATTTACAAGAGCTATATCAAGAAAATGAAAAAATAACTTTTTGTACTATTTCATTGTTTTTCTAAGTGTTTCAGTCAATGATAATGTTTTATCGATTTGATCTACTCCTCCCATATTCTTGCTATAATAAACTATGCAGGTTCGATTCACCCTATACTGACCAGTCTTGTAATCTCTCGTTCCGATGTTTGTAAATCCCGATTGGTGCACAAATGATATCATCCAAATCAAATTGTGCATAATTTGAAATTCTCCTTTTTGCAATTTCAAATCCAAGGAAGGAAATATCTCTCTGTTTTTTATGACTGAACCACACAAACCTGTGTCTTTTTCGTGTAGAAATTCTGCCAACATTGAAGAGGAATACCAATTATCCGTGTAAGCTATGTGACCTTTATTATAATAAGGTTTCATCATATGAAAGACAACATTTCCTCAAACACCCAATTCAAAATCATCACAGTCAGTATTACCCCCTGTATAGATGATAAAGTCTAAAACCACTCCTGTCTCACGATTAACTAACACATATATTTTGATACCGAATCTGTGACGTTTTAATGGTAGATACTGTTTGAAGGCTAAACGTTATTTCTACAGAACAAGACTTTCATCGATACACAACTTTTCCCCTGGACCATAAATATTAGAAAACTTTG
The DNA here is from genome assembly GCA_026168455.1 of Theocolax elegans. Taxonomy (NCBI): domain Eukaryota; kingdom Metazoa; phylum Arthropoda; class Insecta; order Hymenoptera; family Cerocephalidae; genus Theocolax; species Theocolax elegans. The sequence continues at coordinate 19,032,317 of CM047429.1, read as the reverse complement.
TTTTCAAGTTATCAAGAATAGTTAAAAGTTTTCTAAGTGGGTGAAAAGATAAAATTTCATTGTTTTGAAAATGTAGAAAATGTAAAATTTGATAGTATCGATTGCGAGGCATTATTTGTGAAAATATAGGAGTCGATAAAGTGGAACAAGTACTCCAATAATCTTTGAGGCTCCCTTGTAGAATATGTTCCATCAGAATAGATAGAGCCAAAAATGCCTATAGCTTTTCTTTCGTCAAATCTTTCCATTTATCCATTTTTTCACGATGTGATTCAGGATTTTAATTCTGATAGCGGTTAGTTTTCTCGCAAATGTAATGAAAAAGAGCGTGATGTAAAAATAATTCAAAATAATCAATGGGATTATTTCCATTTTTACAGTATCTTGAATCACAAAATTAGATGTAAATTTTTTAACAGAAAAAAATCTGTGTTGTAGAATGTCTCTAGACCTGGAGCATACTCAATGTTGTTATCATCAAAATCAACGATTTTATCACCAGCCTCAGATTTATTATCTATCATTCTTAATCATTATTCGGTAAAAAAAAGGTGATTTGCAATGGTTTATTTTCTGACGAATATTTGCGTCATATCAGTTTCTAAGAGTTAATCCTGCATAAAAACTTTATAGGAATGAAATGTTTATCTCAAAATAAACAACTTTTTGCTATTATACACTTTACGTTTAGAAGAATATTTTCAAAGATAATTAAAAAAAAACGGTCAAAATAATGAAAAAAGTACAAAAGACAGTTTTTTTGCAATAAAACTAAATATAGCGCTTTTACAGAAATATTTAAATGAACGAAATGTTCATTTTAAAATAACAAACCTTTTTTATTATACACTTAACACTCACAACAATATTTTTGCAGGCAAACATAGATAAACGGTTACAACCATGTATAAAGTACTAACATTCACGTTTTTTCATAATAAATCAGAATGTATTATTCATGCACAAAAACTTTAAATAGATACATAGAGAAAAACGGTCAAAATAACTAAAAAAGTACAAAAAATCACGTTTTTTCACAATAAAATTAAATATATCGCGGTACGTGTGAATTGTGACATGATCCAAAGGCGAAGATGATAAACACATAATTTAAGGTGCAATACTCACAAACGGTGCGAGCGCGAAGTGCGAGCTTTACACTGTCATGCCTTATATGTAAAAAAACCTGGATTTTTGCATGCCATGCATCGCAAAGCGAAACGTTCGATGTAGAGCTCCGCAGCCGCAAGCTTGTTACTATTGTTATTATTCTTACAATTATTGTTTTATGATGTTCAAAATGTATTATATGCCTATGTGTAATCGGGGTTATTACCCATATTTGCCCAATAAAGAATTATCAATCAATCAATCTCTCTTTAGAAGAATGATATTCGTTTACAAAATTTTAATGCCTCTGAGCTGATTGAAGATTTCTCTTTAGTCTCTCGCTGTCACCCAAACTGTTCAAAAGAAGTATTGAATCGTATTATTGCTGCTCCTAATGTTAATAATATGTTATTTAACTTTGAACATGCTGATTTTTTTCTAACATTGTGTCAGTGTTTGCCTAAAGTTCAAAGTCGTAGTTGTAATGGCTTATCATTGAATTATTTTGCTGATGTGCTACATATTATCACTTCATTTTTTTCAATTATTTAACCGATCTATTCATTCCTGCAAACATCCTAGCTTATACACGGTGACCCATTTTAATCGCCCCACCCAAATTTCTTGGAATCTACGCTAGCTATGAAAAAATGGTTCAGGGAAAAGTTGTAGAGGATGATGGGGAACATCTTTTGGCAAGATTGGTTTTGACATTGAACTTAAGTTTCAAGTTTATTTGGGGGTCAGAGTTGTACTTTTTCTTTGTTTTTTAAATGAGGACCTCTATTTTGGACACTGGATTTGGAAAGAGCGGAAAATTTTACGTCCGAAACGGTATTTTGAAATTTTTACCGTGACCTACAGAAGGTTATTTCCAAGTCAAATGACATGGAACCTGTGCTTTCATGGTTATATAATGGTTAAACTGCTTTTTTATTCGTGTCATTTATTTAACCTTTTCAAGTTCAAATAAAGGTTAAAGCCCATTTTATTATCCCCACCTAAATTTCTCGAAATCTACGCTAGTTATTAAAAAATAATTGAGCGAAAAGTTGCACAGAACGATGGGGAACATCTTTTGATGGAATTGGTTTTAACCTTTAACTTCATTTTCAAGGTCCTTTGAAGGTCAGAGTCATTTTATGTAAATTAAAATCTCTGCTTTGAGTTTTGGAATGGGATAGAGCGGGTAAAACTAACTCCCAAAATGGTACTGGAAGCTAGCTTTTGCGACTTTGACAAAATCAATTTATATTTAACTGTTAAAAAATCTGGAGGCATTAGATCTAATGAAAAAGCAGGCAATTTAACTAGACCTCCTCGTTCAATCTATCTGCCATTGTAATTTTATCAACTTATTAAAAGTAAGCTGTTTTACTGACTGTAAAACTAAAAATTCAGCATTATAAATGTTTAAAAAATAATTTTTTATAATTTTATAATAATATTTGTATTTTTAGCAGCTTACTGGGGATTAGATGGATACTGAAACAAGTGGAGATACTTTTCTACCATTCCAAGGTAAGTGTATAAATTTTTTTGCAATGATCATGCTACTAGATTCATCGTTATAAGGCAACAAATATACATTTCTATTAATATTTCGGGCACTTTTCCCGGATATTTTGACCATAAGTGATCTTAATGATTTAGACCCACTCTGGAAATTTTTAGGCAGTTTCTGACTATAAAAAGACATCTTTTAGACAGCATTAGGTTACCAGAGTCCGGAGCAGAATTGCTGATTTTCACTATTTAAGGTTTCAATGGCTTACAAGAGTGTGACAGCATACATTTATGTCTTTAAAAGTATTTTTAATGAAAAGTTCGGAAAATTTTACAAAAAAAGTCATACTTATGTTTTTAGTGAAAAATGCATCCCCTGGGAGCTAAAAATTCATGATAATGGGCATATAATGCAAAAAAGTGCTAAAATGTCAACTTTGACTCTCTGTAACTTAAAATAATGGCCCAGAAAAAATCTGAAAAAATTCAGGAGAACTACTGGATACCTCTAAAACATATTCCCACAGTTATAGCAATATTTATTTTTTTCATCTTCGATGTCACAGAGAACCACCCATATATATAAGTAGTTAGGGGGGCACTATGGTGCACTCAAACAAAGATGACTCATGAGGTCAGTCGCTACGACTCGGACGTTTTTGATGACCCAGCAGATGATCCGTCTGTGTCTAACCTGCTGATGGCGCATAGTATCCGATGTTACCTATGACACGAACCTCATCGACATTAACGTTACCAATATAAATATGTGATTTTTTCTATCACTATTTTTATACATTTTATGCCTTATTGCAATTGACCTGCTGATGGTGTGTAGTATCCGATAATTCCTATACATCTCAGCGGTATGACTTTTTTCAGTAGATTGATGATACAACATCGTATTAAAATGATTATCTTTTAAGAGTTTGCAGTAGGTATTGAAATAAATACATAAAATATAACCATCAAATATTGTAATTTATTTTATCATTAACTTTATACAAATGTACTTTATTTTTTAATTGTTATATTTTTTTTGTAGGTGTACTTTTTAGATGGAATGTAAGTATTTGGAGAGATTTTCTCCGTAAACTGCTTCCACTTGTCCTTGGTTTTGATACTGATTTTCTTATCATCTTTTTCTTTATTTATTAAAGGAGTGCATAGATGGTTGCTCTTATTTTGGCCCATGGTTGTAGACTTACCAGATCGGACTGAATGAATTCGCTGTCGATAAATAGTATTTAATCCCTCCCACCCCTTCCAACAATTTGTGTTAGATGTTCATTGTTTATCACGTGATATATTATACTAATTAAAAATGTTAATTATATAAATAAATAATGAAACAACAACTATTGATTTTGTTTAAAAGAATCTATCGTTCGTCCAAGTAATGTTTAATAAAAAAGTGTCCTTTATTGATCGTCACGAACCAATGGTGTAAACAGATGTTAAGTTAAGTTACAAAATATGCCGACGTTTCGGACGTTTTTTCGCCGTCCCTTTTCAAGGCTAAAAAAATTAGTAATTTACAAAATATATAGATTAATACCCAGTAGTGAAACATTTACATCGATGTCACAAAACAATTCATAACTCACCAAATTTAAACAAAACTCAAAAAAACCACATATCACTCGTGTAAATCTCGCAAAAGCCACTCTTCCATTATTACATATCCATTCTATAAAAATTCAACACATCACGTTTAATTCTCGAATTAAAAACAATAATTTTCAGTAATACAATTAAAAAGAATACAATTTAAAAAAACCTTTTAACTAATTTTCACCACCCACTTTGTCGTCTCCAGAACACATTGTTTTAAAAAATATATATATATCTATATACATAGGACCTCCCCGAAGGGAGTCCTAAGTCACAATTAAACTTCATAAAGTCCCCAGACCCGTGCCCAACCTCCTATCAATACATTTTACAGTATACACATACACATACACATACATATACATATATACATATACATACATATACATATATACATATACATACATATACATATATACATACATACCGAAACTTAACGCGAGTCGCCCAACCTCCTCACCACACATAGTACGCTAATACCGAGAGCCAGTTGTTCTCAAGCCAACAACGCAATGGAGAGTATAAAAACATTTATAACAAATAAACAATATTAATTACAATATAGTTTCACAGTATTTAACGCTTCTTTATACATATTCTTCAAAAAATTCACATCTTCTATACGGTTAAGTGTGTTATCGTGTGTATAAATATTCAGCATCTCCGAAAACATTCGTTTTTTCGTATTACTCTCGATTCTTTATTAATTAATTACTTTTTATAATGTTGTTAATTAATTAACATTAATTGATTATCGTTAATTAATTGTTAATTAATTAATTACTTTTCACATCACCCACGTTCCCAAAAAATAGCAATGGTTTATAATTTGGTTGACAAGGCCGTTTTGTTATCGGATTCGATTTTTCATGATGGCAATATTGTGTTAGTGAGTAACTTTTTACTTAATAACAATTATCCATTTGACTTCATTAATAAATTCATTAACAAACGATTGTCACATTTACATAATGCTAGTGATACTTTAATTAATAATAACATTATAAAAAGAAATTTAATTTTGAGACCAAAGGTTGTCTTACCTTTTATTAAGGATTTAACACCGTGCCTCAATGTACTCATAAAAAAGTGTGATTTTCTACCAATAAACCGCATGATCAATAAATTTAGCAATATTATAAAATTAGGCAAGGATAAAAATGAAAAACATGAGATGTGCAATATTGTTTATAAAATACCTTGTAAAGACTGTACAGCGCAATACATTGGCACGAGTAAACGTAAATTAAAATCACGAATTCGAGAGCATAAGAATGATGTACGCAATGAAAGTGAAAGATCTGCATTAGCGGACCATAAGAGAAATACTATCCACAGCATTGATTTTAATAAGGTTTCTATCATTGATATCGAGAGTAATACGAAAAAACGAATGTTTTCGGAGATGCTGAATATTTATACACACGATAACACACTTAACCGAATAGAAGATGTGAATTTTTTGAAGAATATGTATAAAGAAGCGTTAAATACTGTGAAACTTCATTGTAATTAATATTGTTTATTTGTTATAAATGTTTTTATACTCTCCATTGCGTTGTTGGCTTGAGAACAACTGGCTCTCGGTATTAGCGTACTATGTGTGGTGAGGAGGTTGGGCGACTCGCGTTAAGTTTCGGAGCGCTCCGGGGAATCCCGGCTGTATTAAGATTGACGCGGCGTGCCACTTCTCCGCGGCGCATGTTCGCCTGATACGCGGGAGCTCTCGACTCGACTTAGCCTCGTAATACAAAATGTTCCCCTCCTTCTTTGGATGGATTTATTGATGTATGGGGCGAATATATGTATGTATATATGTATATGTATGTATATGTATATATGTATATGTATATGTATGTGTATGTGTATGTGTATACTGTAAAATGTATTGATAGGAGGTTGGGCACGGGTCTGGGGACTTTATGAAGTTTAATTGTGACTTAGGACTCCCTTCGGGGAGGTCCTATGTATATAGATATATATATATTTTTTAAAACAATGTGTTCTGGAGACGACAAAGTGGGTGGTGAAAATTAGTTAAAAGGTTTTTTTAAATTGTATTCTTTTTAATTGTATTACTGAAAATTATTGTTTTTAATTCGAGAATTAAACGTGATGTGTTGAATTTTTATAGAATGGATATGTAATAATGGAAGAGTGGCTTTTGCGAGATTTACACGAGTGATATGTGGTTTTTTTGAGTTTTGTTTAAATTTGGTGAGTTATGAATTGTTTTGTGACATCGATGTAAATGTTTCACTACTGGGTATTAATCTATATATTTTGTAAATTACTAATTTTTTTAGCCTTGAAAAGGGACGGCGAAAAAACGTCCGAAACGTCGGCATATTTTGTAACTTAACTTAACATCTGTTTACACCATTGGTTCGTGACGATCAATAAAGGACACTTTTTTATTAACTATTGATTTTATCGAAAATCATATTTTTTTAAGAAACAATATAAATTACTCTATAAATGTATATAGAGATCTGAAATATTTCCTTGAATAGATAATATTAATCTAGTGACAATAACAAGGTAGAAAAGGAAAGGGAACGGTCAATTATGGTTAAGAAATAAAATTGTTAAGGGGAGTCCGTACCGATAGCTTCAAAAATTCGCCACCCGAAATTTTGCGAGCAAAAGTGGCGCTGCCGTCAGATAAGCTGAGTTCATATTCGACAATAAATATGAACATTTAAAGGAAATAGAGTTTTTACCACACAAAATCAGAGTTGAGCGCCATAGCTATTGATGTAATGATTAATTACATATTGCTTAGCTGATCGAAAAGTCAGTGTTTTCAACGAATAGTGAGAAGTACGAATCAATTCTGAGAACACGTACCGAAGTCACTTCGTACTTCTCACTATTCGTCGAAAATACTACCTTTTCGATCAGCTAAGCAATATGTAATTAATCATTACATCAATAGCTGTGGCGCTCAACTCTGATTTTGTGTGGTAATAACTCTATTTTCTTTAAATGTCCATAATTATTGTTGAATATGAACTCAGCCTATCTGACGGCAGCGCCACTTCTGCTCCCAAATTTTCGGGTGGCGGATTTGGGAAGCTATTAGTACATACTCCCCTTAAAGTAATTATATTTTTAAGTATTTGATTTATTATAATATTTTATATATGGTTGATACGTCGATTACAATATTATACATATACGGTTACAATGTTTTATTAATCGTGAAATATTCTATCGTTGAGTAATTCTACAATATTATCAGTATACAGAGTCATTATTTCATACATTATATAACGTATTTCATTCAACCTTAACGCGTTTTTTACAGTAACAGATTCATCTGAATTAATTTTTGCATAAATAGAATCGAGTATTTCATCGTTAATGTCAGATGTGACGTCTATAATATTTTTTTCGGTAAATTCAGTTATTTGAGCATCATGCAGACTAACATTCTTATCATATATAAAGTTAACAGTTTCTCGAGTTAAAACAGATACAAGCGATGATATATTATTTAAATATTTTAATCTTTTGTTGATACATATACTCACATTTAACAACTTATCGAATGTAATTTTTTTTATAACTACACTACGACGAAAACGTTTTACAGGTGGTCCATGTATTGGTCTATGATCTTCTTCAATCTCAATCACCTTATCATTGTGTGCATGTGTGTATCTTAATATCCAACCATGACCGTAAACCTTTTGGTCGTAGAGTTCATCCTTATGACCCCGAAAATATCCGTCCATTTCTTCCAGAATTAGACAAAACTCTGACCAGCCTTCCTTTGAAAATGGTATACCGATGAAATCTGTAGCTAACAGTCGTACCATAGGAAAAACTTGATATTCTCCTAAATCAGTATATTCGAGACCGATAAGGATTTTTTTAGTATACGACTTATTTAAAGAGTATAACCGACTTAGTAGCTGATCCGATGATTGATAGGATGACTTAGGCTGGCCATTTTTTGATTGATTTTTATTCATTGTCACACGACAACTTAATAATAATTCTTAGCTTCAAGAGATCGACGAAGCTCTCGTCGTGACGTTCACTTTTATACTGACGAGAAAATTATTACTGAGGAAAGTGATAGTGACTAATCCAGTCAACCACGTGAAACTCGTGACTGTTACTCGTACACATTTTACAGTAAAGACATCTTGGAATTTGATTTTTGTAAATATCTGACAATGCAACCGCCATTACCCCTACCCACAAATCTTGTATCAGCGTTCTTATGATGTACGAGTCTCCTTACAATGGCATCGTTCTTTGAAAGATCAGCGGAAAAAAGCTTAAAGAATTTCTGTAACCCAACACCCCTACTCATATAATCAAGAAACAAAATACAATATTGACCGCACACTTCAGATGAGTCATTTTGCAGCTGTCGTGAATTCCAACGGTAATATTTACAATTTTTGTTTATTCTATTAATATGAGATGATACAAACGGAAGGTTTCCATAACAATCAAAGTAATATCCAATTCCATTTTTACCAACGTATACAGCAACCCAATGCATACCGGGTTTCGTATGATCATCAGTATTGACGACAATCATCCACACCCGTAGTATCCAATCTGCTGGAAATACGCCCACTGTGTGAGTCCGAATACTGGACAAATGTTTCAGAACCTCCAAACTGTTCATCGCAAAGCGTTATTGGTGTACTAAAGTTTAATTCAACGGGTGTATTTCTTTTTTTCGAGTTTAGCCACTCTTTTAAACGATAAACATTATTTAATGCACAACTATATTGCAAATATGTTCTCTTTAATCCGTGATGGTTGCAAAATTTATCATTCCATGGTAAATGTTGAAATGACGGACAATCGTTGTCGTACTCCAAATTAATAACCTCGTGCGCTGTCAGTTTATGAATAATTAACCATTTTTCTTTACCACGCGTATATATCGTACGTGCGTTCTTTGTAATTTCTTTCAAACTTTTTATTAACATCTTCTTTGACACTTCACCTTCGAAATAATTTATACCGTGATGATGGTTTGTTAACCAGTTATTTTGTTTTCTTATATCTTCAGTTAATCGTTCGATTCCTATTGATGGTGCAACGATCCAATGTCCACTAAAATCATTGTTCACTGAAACGACTGCAACTTCCTTAGGCGTTACTGTATCTTCTTTTTCTTTGAAACACTGAATGTCAATGATCATATCCATGGTGATAGTTCGAAGAGTTAAAACGTACTGATCCTTATAAATGTTGGATTTTTACATTATTCGTCAAACAGCTCCATCTATGAAATATTTATCCGCTAAAATCGACCATTACTTGTCTTGACGCATCAATTTCTAATATGTTTTCGAATTCAGCATAAATTATACAATTCACGGTAGTATACAATGGTTCATCGAATCTTACATCTAATCGAACACTACCGTGTCTAACCAAATTCCAGTGCGTATGATTATTCGCTGACAAGTCAGGTGTCAAATCAAAGGCGAATAGACAGAAACCATTAGGGTATGCATCACGTGTAATTTTGTTACTCTCGTTTAAAAAGTGTATACCAGTACCAGAAAATAATGTGTGATAGGCCTCAACGTACAACTGATTTGTTTTAAAATCAGGTTGCGATGGTTTTGATGGTATCTGTACACCATCTACGTATAGACACAAAAAATTAATGTTGAGGTTTTCGAAATTAAAAGGATTAAAATTTTTATGACCATTAAAAGCCTTATTTTTTACGAAACCAACAATTATCCTTTTTGGCAATTGTCCAAGAATTATGTTGTCTAATGTTTCCCCATGTACACCGTTGTGCATTGTAAAAGCCTTTACCTCCACTCGTGTTACAGGGTATTTTGCTGTGGTGTTAAACAGAGTTTTCGCGTGCGCCAATAGTATTCCAGGATTAATCTTTACGCGTCTAATCAACAATTTGGCCTCGTCAATATTGACAGATAGCAAACCTGTTGGATCGATGAGGGAAAAACTATCTCGTGATCGAACTAATCTCACGCGTACTTCTACACCATTTATCAATAACTTGTCTTGATTAAACACATCACCGTGCAAATGTCCAATCATATCAACAGACTTTTCGTAATTTAAAAGTTTAGTACGATTTATGAGACCTATATTACCACCTTCCAAATCATCTATTTTTCCGGGTGTATCATCAGACCATAATACAGTTGTAAGATGTGACTCTTTAGCACCGTGGTTTAATAAAGTTTCTATATATGCACGATAAGCATATGAATTATTCGGTGGGGATACAGGTTTAGAATTAAAAAATATGTCTACTTGATTAAACATCGAATGCATAAAATTATTGATAGGACCTGATTTCTTCAACAACTGTCGTGTAGCTTCATCAATATCACTAGTAGTGTATTTTAAGGAAACACGTAAACTTAGCATAGTGTGGGCGAGATCCAGATATTCGTCACCGTTTCCAGGAATTACAAACTAAATAGGTGAATCACTTGTCAACGATGAGATAGGTTTGTACTGAATCCACTGCGACCCTTCGATGGTTGTCTGTGTGGGCGGAATCTCAAATAAGAGCAATTCTGATTTGAGACATTCGCAAGATTGTGTATGTAAGAATGCCATTTTTTATCCAAAAATATCACGATTTATTCGAACGTTTTTCTTATTTTTCTTATTCTTTTGTGTGATTTTTTTTCTTCTCTTGTTCTTGACTGATTTATTACTTCTCGATTTACGATTTTTATTTGATTTTCTCTTTATTGATCTCTTGATATGACCTGTCAAAGCTTCAGGTATCAACTGCAGTGCACCGGTGATGCGCTGTTTTTTATAACATGACCCCTCCATAAATCTGTCTAACTTTTCATTAGCTTTCCTTTTTAAATTTTTACCTGATTCGCGAACTCATGTCTCAAACGATTCTCTTAAAGGTACATTATTAGATGCCACGTCAGAAACGATGTTCGCACCAGTACGTAAGGCTTCTTTACCTACAGCTTTTACACCGCGAGTAATAAGAGGTAACACTCTTCGGAAAATTCCTGCGAGGAATCAACCGATACCACCGTGTTGTTGACTAAAATATTCATCGTAGCAATCCATTATTTATTTTTGACGACGAAAGTCTAGCGTCAATGTCAAAATACCAGAATCGAATGGTATAGGATTGCCTTGTTGATCCCTTATATCTATTTCTACAGTTTGAAAGTTGTTAAACAATATAGGTATATAATAACTCCTCCATACCTATAATCTGTACTGTTTAACGAGACAGCTCGTAACAAACGCGTTTGAACATCACCTGTCATATATGGTTCACAAATATCTGTATAGACCATTAACATATCGGGTAAACTATTTGATAGATTACTCGGTTGCATAGAAACTAAGATTTTATCTTTATCGACAATGAATGGTTTTAAGTCTGTAGCTGAGTAGTCGAATCCAAGAATTTTTCTGACAATTCTAGAGATAAAAAAAGAATGTAACATTTCGGAGCAAGATTGATGTGCACATATTCTACGGACAGCTGTGTATCCTCCTCGCTCTATGTGAAATTTTAAGTGATCTTTAACACAATATAAACTATTGATTTCTTCAATTAAACTTTCTATACTTTTGTAGACTCCAGGATGTAAAAACGAGACGTCGTCCACCGTGTACTCTATTGTTTCTGGATTAGATTTTTCGGATGGTATTTCGGGTGTCATTATCATATGCACAGTTCTATCTTCTTCACTCACTATATGTTGAAAAGTAAGAGGTACTTGAATTTCCGTAATAGCCACACTCCATGTACCTTGCAGACGGACGGGTTGTGATAATTGTGTAATATAGTGGGTTGTCGTATTATCCGGAAAATATTGCATACTACTATTACTCGGTAGTACAATGTAAAATTGATCTTTCATTTTAATGCTGTCAAATCACTTGCTTTTACCCAGGAATTAAATTTTTCAGGATATCCTTTCCACTTTACAAAGTATTCCTTCGATCGGCCTCGTCCTCCAGATTCTAAAATTTTATCAATTTCAAACGTTTTATTAGCAAAGTCCAATCTTACTCTACTGAGCTCCTCCTCGTAAAAATACCCAACAATTTCTTCGTCGTCTAAATCTTTTAAAAAATAGGCAGCGGGGTATCGAGATGTAGAAATACGATAAATTTTAAAAATTTCCTCAGACCATCCACCTTCGTAACCTTTTGCGAAAATGTTTCTCGTGCGACTGACACGAACTAAATCACCGATCGTGTATTTATTACATCGTTGCTTTGCATTAAAAGTATATTTAAAATCCAAATTTTTACGAGCTTCTGCAGCGTTGAAACGTGGTACAGTAGCAGGTACCATCTTGATAGCTGAATGCTTTGTTCTGTTATATGCAGTGACCACATTTTGTAACACATCAATGTAACGTCTTGTGTGTGTATGTGTGAAAAACCTCCACAATCTCTCTTTTAATGTTCTAATAACTCTTTCGACACCTGCTGCTTTAACATCAGGACTGCGTACCACTCTGTAAATAATTTCTTCTTTTTGTAACACATCTTGAAATTCACGACTCGTAAACTCTTTACCCTTATCAGTCTGTAGACACACAGGTATGCGACCATTAGAATTTTTAAGAACACATTCTCAAACCTCTAGCAACATTTTTACAGTGTTTAGATTGTAATGGTTGGACCCACACGTATTTGCGAAGCACATCTATAACTGTTAACACGTACGTGTAATTATCGTTATAACATTTTAATTGTCTCAAGTCCATTAAATCAGCCTCCCAAATATCATCGATATTCCGTACATTGTAACTCCTCCTATCAAATCGTCGTCTAATCAATTTGTGTTTATTGTACGCGTCTTGACTCTCAAGCCATTTCATTACTCTTTGAGGATCAATTGATTTACGTGTTGACCCTAACAATTTGTCAGCTCCTGGATACGCTGTGGACTCGGGGAGCCCATAATACAGCCGTGATGACTCTTTATTCATTTTTCTTAACTAACCTTGTTGTTTTTCTCGTCTATAGTTTTACACTTTTTAATTTTTAATGAATTTATCTTCTTCTTATTTCTCTTATCCTTGCACTTGATGACTTTTTTAATACGGTTAAATAATTTTTCAAAGTTAATTTTACTAACCATACAGCAAGCTGTCATCAAGGCAACAGATCGCTCGTCATTAGGCGTGTCACCAGCTAGCATGCGAGAAAAAGCACACTCAGCCAGAATACGATCAGCATCGCTACGATTAGTATTTTTGTCAGCGTAAGCGATATCGTGGCGGCGACACCCCTCATCCAAAGGATTTATACCTACTTCTCCTCGTTCTAACCGTTTCGCAAGTTTTGTACCGGGACCACAAAATTTGTATCCAGGTACATGCATTTCGAAAGGTAATAAATCTATTAGTGTATCCAGTACGTTTTTTTCATCATTTTTTGAATTTTTGTCAAGCTCCTCCATTTCTAAAAAAATTCTTCCAGTCTCTTCCATTTATCAAAAAATCCTTGGTTTCCTGTAGCAGATAAACTTTTTGTTCGGTGTCGAGGTGGTACCTGTTCTACCTCTGTACTACTTGAAGAGGTGGAACTCTTTTTCCTCTTGCGTTTATCAGCAATAGGTGTACCAACTCCCTTCGTTTCTTTAACCGTTGGTATTGACGGTGACCAAGCGATAATTTCCTTCCAGACTTGCTCGTTTCCGATATACTCTCTAGGAACCGATGCCTGACGAAGCAGCGTAGCAAACTGAGCACGTCCGGAAGGCGGTGGTCTTTTTCTATTTCTTACAGCGTCATTCACTAAATCGATTATATTCATACCTTTCTCGGACACGCCATCTATCATTAGCTTTCCATTTTCATTCCACGATGCTTTACCATGCCTTCTTAAGTATCGCAACAAATGTTCCGCTTGTGATTGAAACTTGACTGGAACGCTATCAACTACAAATCTGTCAAGATCTTTGTTTGTTTCTTCGGTTGAAGGTACTTCGTTAACATTCACATCATTGAAATTTTCAATTCGTGCTTCGTTATTTTTAAAGTGTAGGTATCTTTGTAATACATGTCCATAAAGATACCATTTTTCGCGCTCATCCATTGATGAATTCAAGATATCGTTCATTTCAGCATCGAGTCTGCTGGTCACCGTACCTGGTGTTTGAACGGTTTTTGTAACAGTACCATCCAATTTTACCTGCTGCTTCATTCGTTCCACACTTTCTTGAGGTACGAGTACCATTTTTCTTGCGTGCTCCATATTTCACTTTGATACGAGACTTGCTAAAACTGTCCCGATCAAAGGTGCTAAAAGTGCAGGTAAAAAGCCTCCTCGTTGAACAATTAGTTTCTTCTTAGGTGTCAAATTAACATCACGTTCAGCTAGCTTGCGTAAAATCGGCGCGTGTTTACGTAGTCGCGATTTATGATCTTTACTAAGAGGTACGTTACCAGCCAACACGTTTAAAGCACATTCACAAATATGTTTAACTAGTTTAGAGTCAGCTTTCGCAAGCAACGCTTTTCTTTGTTCGTCGGTCAAATGGTACAATGCTCTCAAAACAATCGCAGTCTTCGTGTTGAATGGTGCTCGTCGACGAGTTTTCGATGCCATCATAGAGAGACAACTGGTAGCTGATTCGCATAATCACCGTGTTTTATTTTTTTTCGTTGCACATACACGAAATGGTAAGAATCATCGGGGAAGATGGATGTCCGAAACCGACAATTGTCGGGCGTATTTTGTTTCAAATCAAGTAAAAGATAACCAATATAATGAGCGTTCAATGATATATCACGTTGACCCTTACCTTGATGAAAGATATTTTGCATTATATATATAATGCTTAAATTGTTATGATGACTTCCTTTGGTAAATAAATTAACGATCGCACCGCCGTCGGACGACGATTCGCGCATCAAGTCGTCGATAACTATTAATTTTGGTCGAGGATCATTGGCATAGTCGGCGCTTCGTGGTAGCCCTTCACAGAATTCTATATCGTTGCCTAAATCTCTATATCCTGACTGCCATTCGGTATAATAAAAAATCTTTCGCTCAATTTTCGTATCGCACATGTAGTTGATGTTTTTAATAAATTTTTTAACAAACACCGTCTTGCGACAACCAGTGGGGCCGCTTAAAATTGATGTGAATGGATGTTGCCATCTTGTATCCATGTTTCCTACTGATAAAATCTACCAGAAAATTCAACATTTTATCTTGCGTCGTTTATGCCTCTGTCGAGGAGCTAGGTCACCGCGGTTTGTCTCTCCCGCGCGCGGCCGCTCGCAAACTAGCGTTTAGCGCTTTGCCTACTGCTCGAGCATCTCGAACCGCCCGACTCGCACTTCACACTGTACTCTGCTGTTCAGGCAAGAGTTAAATTATGTATCATTTGAAACCGTGTAACCATAAGGTAAACTTTTATTTAAACCAATAAATTTTCTTTTTCCATAAACAGGTCTGCAACATCACGCGAAATCTTGTACGACGTATCGCTTGAGTATTTACGTTTATCCTCTCTCTGTCACCCTCTATCATCTGTCGAATAGTTCTAAAATTGATCAACTGCTTTGCATTGTAATTGAGTCTAATACCTTTTACTTTGCATGTAGAATATTCATCTCCGGCGGTTGTCTTATATTTGTACGCGTAAAATTTTGGGCCTCCCGATATAAAAGATGTAATGTACGTACCTGTACCGTATTCTGACATTTCATCAGTTAGATCTCCGAGCATCGTACCAGTTGGTAAATCATTTGCACCGCGTGTACTAACGTAAAAAACAGAGTCCGTGTCATAATATTATACGGAAGGACCCATCTCCTGTAAATATCCAAATAATTTCAATCTGGCTTGTGCTGTTCTAAATGCCGCTACGACAACGTTGGTTGCAGTGACAGAATCAAAATTATCATTTTTATAGCACCAAGATGTATAAACCGTTTCATCATTAACGGGTACGATACTGTTTACACTTATTTCCGGATCAACTAATAAATTGACTAATTTTTTAGGATCTTTAATAACTTCTGTTTTCGACATATTTTCTCGTTATGCTAACTTACCCCCAAGGGAATTTAAACATAATTTGGTCAAATACCTTAAAGCAGGATTAAATTTTATTTTGTTTTTATCTATACGTATACCCTCACACGATTCAAGATCTTTTAGGTAATTATTTTTGTCATCGTCTGTTAAACATTCTGGAGGATATCCTGATGCTTCCGTTTTCCGTTTAAAAAATTCATTTATATATTCAGTAAAAATCCCTCCTGTTTTGGTAGATGGGTCATACTGTGTCATTTCGTATTTCCAAATTTCATAGACGTGTATTATCACGTACCCCATTTCTATAGCATTCTTGACTTCTTCGGATACCCACGTACCACTTTAGACCCTATCTTTTGTATCATTGTGCGGGCAATCAACTTGTACCAACTGTTCGCAACACATTCGGCACAATGGAGAAATTAATTTACCGTGCATTCTTACTGGTAAGACAGGGTGGTATAGGTTACGAGGTGGTAATATATCACACATTATAAGACCGTCAACTTTGGAAATGTCAGTTTTACTGTTCATGAATTTGTAACATTCTTCTTCGCCTACATATATCGTTGGATGACCCAATGGGTATTTTTCTCTTTTACATATGTAAGGATAAAGCAAACAAACATCAACGTATTTAATTTTTTCCATTGGATTGCAATCATATATTTTTACGTTATTATCTGTACGTCCACCGAAGAATGCGTCACGGGGATCAAGCGGTTTTCGTAAAATTGTTGATGAAATAGCTTTTAAAAAAATTTTCATTTCATCGTTGCTCGAAATCTGTTCTTGGAAGGTACACTCCCAAATTTCAATTAATTCATAATTGTGTGTTTTAATTCTCTCACTGGTAAAACAAGTTTTTTCGTACCGTTTATCCATTGTTTCGCCGGTTGATAAAAGCTTATCTCTATTAATTCTGTGACAACGAGGACAACCATGCCAAAAGCATCCGTGAAATTGAAGAACTATACCTCGGTGTTGATCGTTCTGAATAGGTTCGCAATACTTGTCTACCAAAATACCTTCCACAAGCCTTTTCTCACGTGCGTTTCCTGCATGAATGACTTTATGTTTTAAAACTTTTTGCTCCATCCAACATAACCAATGTATGGCTTTTACAGATTGATTATCTTTTCTTCGATAACCACCACTTGGTACGACACCTATTTGATTATCTTTCAAAAAAATTTTTCGATATACACGCAAACAAGTTGATGCTATGGTCGTACAGTCAATAAAAGGATCGACACTGTAGTCTATAAACATCTCTCAAAAGGTCAGACATGCCAATCTCAGAATGTTTACATCTTGCGTACAGTATTTAACAATTTCTTCTTTAAAATTGAAAACGTATCCGACTTGTGTTTGCTGTTTCGTTTTCAGATGTATTAAAAAAATGTGGAAATGTTCCTTTTTCGATTCCTGATAAACCAAACGCTTTAGGTAGACTGCTTAAGGGCATATGAAAAAAATTTAAACTATCAATGAATTTAACGTTCATAATAGTCATCGAAATAATTTTGGATCCGTTTAAGATGACGGTAGGTGCAACCCTGTCACAATACTTCTCTACAAGATACTTAAAAATAAATTGAGCGTCGAAACCTTGAGAATTGTGAGTCATGCAAACAATTTTTGAAAATGTGTTTCGTCTGGTAACAGCCAACTCTACAAATTCTTTTACAGGATCTCTAGTAAATACGTATTCCCTTATACCACAATAACTACACATATTTGTAATTTCAGTATCTTGAAGACAAAAAGTACATGCTTGTTGAACTACACCTAAATTTACGATGTGTATCTTTTTATTTTCATTACCCGTTACCTGCATTGTTTGCTGTGTTTCAAAATCATAAAAGAAATACAAATTTTTGGGTGCGTTTAATTGATAATTTTTAATCGGTTTTATGTAACAAAAATGATTTGATGCTAAATACTCTTTACATACTTTACAAAAAGTGACTTCACATTCGTGTTTCTTATTACGATTTTTAGAACGTATAGTTTGTAAACATTTTACGCATCTTCTAATCATTTCACAAACACTAGACGATTTATTAAATAAATTTTTTCTTAAATGATTTTCGAAGCAATGATCTCCAAAAAAATCTCTCAAAGACGTCAAACATTTTTTTGTAACACTAATTACTTCGCAAGCAGGAATTTTCATACATTTGTAACATTTATTGGAACATCTATGATCCTCAACATTTTTGTACGTTTTGTTGCAAGGAATGCAATAACCTCTGGAACCGCTTGCCGCTAGTAAATTCAAAATAGGTTGGTAGTGTCTCGATGTTTCATAGTACATAATCCTTAAAGTATAATTAATCTGTTTATTTATATTTATGACAAATTTCGCTCCATCATAAATTGGTAAATATCCAAGACCAAAATGTCTAAAAGAGTATATCACTAATGCTACATCGAGCGGAGTGAAAAACTTTTGAAAATTGTGAATTTCATCGAGCCCGCATCCTGATGCCGGAATATTTACGTTTGCCTGTCGTACTAGATCCAAAGCTGCTTTTTTTGTACACTGCTATTACTTCGGCGTATACTGTTCCAACGTTCATGCAATTCCCCTGAACGAATTTGACCTCTAACATGATATGCATAACTTGTAACGCGCGAACGCGGTAAACACAGATTGTTATCATTCTTGATGGATAAAATTGATTTTTTGCTTACCGATTCTTCGTTTAATGCTACGCGACCTGCACCTCTCACGTCATTCACAATATTGCATTTAAAATGTAATAGGTTATCCATACCAAATTCGGCTCCACTCTGCGTCACGTTAAATATCATATTCCATAATTCGTCTGCGTTAAAAGCATGAATAGGTCTATAAGATAACCAAAAAGGTCTATGGTTGAGACTATTCGAGTCCATTGTGATACCGACAAAATTGGTGGCAGTACGACCATTGACGAGTTTTTTATGCAATTCTCTTACTGCGCTTTCCAGCCATTCTAAAATATTCTGGAACATTCGCTATACATCCTTGAATCTCAACACCTTCTAATCCAAAGCGTTGATAGAAACGTGACGATTCACTTTGGATTAAAAATCGCGGATTATTGGTACCACCACCTTGTCCGATTTGTATTTCACATTCTGAAAATTTTTTAATTATTTCTGTAAAGATAACAGTATGCATTTAACGTTTTTAAATTTTAAAAATGATTTGTTAGCTATTAAAAAAGACGACTAGTAATTCCCTGGTTCGTAGCAACGTCAAAATAATTGTGTCAAAATATATAATACAAATATAAAATTTTGTTCTTTTTTAGTTATAAATTTACAAGTCTTTTAACAATTAAACAACAATATTCAAGTATTGGAGCTGCCATTTTTGGAACGGGACAAACTTTTTCTATTGGTGTCAACTTATAGATACATTAAACTTACCAATAGTTTATGTAATTTATAACAATAAATTTCATATATTTGATTGTTTATGGTTTCTTTTAATTAAACCAAAAGTTTATTTCTTAGATTAAAACAAATTTTTTTAATTTTATCTGTTTTTCTATTTAATATTTAAAAAAATGTGATTTTGAGTTACTGAGGTGTCCAGCTATTGGTATTGTTGAAATATAATATGTACATTTATATTGTTATATACCCAAGTTCAAACCAAGTTCATGTTATATACCCAAGTTCAAACCAAGTTCACTATTGTACGCTAATCATGTATAGTGCACACTTGTATGTCTCCCCTCTCCAGTATGTAAGTGAGTACGACTATACTGCGAGAGACGTCGGACAATACGACGCTCTCACTGCTACTCGAGCTCTCTGGCTTGGGCCTTCGCCAAATGAACATGTCGATGTATATAAGAAGTAGTAGTTAAATAAATCCACATCATTATTAAATAAAATTCTCTCCATTATATATCCACACCTCAACAGGTATATTTTTATCTTAGAATTTTTTCATAACTGACGTAGAGAATTCAGAATTATATCAAAAATTGAAAAATTAATTTCATGTTACAGAAAAATTACATTTTAAATTAGGGTTTGTTTCTGAAGAATCAGTATATAAAATTTTAAGTAGATTGTACACCTTTTTATTCTAAAAATGGTTTACAAATACATTTTACAATTTGAGAATTACGTACGTTCGTTATTAATATCATCATCGGCTGTTTGGCATGATTCTGTTTTACTTCCGCAATCTTCCTTTTCACTTTCGGTGCTATTACTATCCGATGATGACAGATTAATAATGTCCACACATACTTTGCTTAACGATGGTTTAATATCGCGTACTGTAATTAATTATAAAAAATTACTTACTAATACCTGTCAATAAATCACTTAAAATTTTTACGGTGTCGCGTCCCGACGAAAATTATATTATTATTTTTCGTAAAAAGTACTGCGTAGTTTAGAATAAAAATACGGCGTAGAAGACGAACAAAATTAGGTCGATAAAGAATGTTTCTAAGTAAATGCAGTAATATAAAATAGAGCTACGGAACAGATTATTTTACGAGTGTTTCAAACGAAAAAGAGACTGATAAGTAGAGTTGAAGATATTATTCAAAGCCAATACGCATATAAGCGGGATCGCCGATAGTGAGATCGAAACGAAGGGTTACGCAAGAGTTTTTTTTTGTACTGCACTATAAAATCAATGCTCGGAGAAGAGCCGGCGATGGGAAACATCGACTAGAAAATTCGAGCATTAGAAGGAAGTAATAAATTAAGCCGTTCTTTGGGTAACGTCGCAGTAATAAAAGGGGGACAGCAAATTCTCCGAATTAACTACGAAGCGATACAGAAAATGCACGGGATTCGATAATTTTTAATTACGCACATCTAACGGCCCAATCGGGTGCAAGCACAGAAAAATCGAGAACTACTTACACAATTTCCATATAAGGCAAAGTGTAAGACAAGGCAAAGTGTAAGACAAGGACAGATGCATAGATTTTTAGGGTATATAAAGAGGACCCAGAACAGACACAGCCACTCCTAATTTTTCATCTAAAGCTTTCGCAAGGCGAAGCTCTGCTAGTCAACTCTTTGATTTTTATCCGAGGGCGTGGCTCTGCTACTCGGACCTTAAAGTAATACGCATTAAAAATCACGAGAGGAATCGAGACGTATCATTGACATCTACAAGCCATAGTCGAGGAACTACGACTTCGACATCTGAAAATCATCGGGCTCCAACAGCATACACATCTAACGTCGACGCCCGCAGGTCTAGCAGGACATTATCCGGCAATTTGACACCGCTATCCACGTTCAAGGCGGACCTTCGTTCCTCACCGAATACACATATATATGGGTGGTTCTCTGTGACATCGAAGATGAAAAAAATAAATACTGCTATAACTGTGGGAAAATGTTTTAGAGGTATCCAGTAGTTCTCCTGAATTTTTTCAGATTTTTTCTGGGCCATTATTTTAAGTTACAGAGAGTCAAAGTTGACATTTTAGCACTTTTTTGCATTATATGCCCATTATCATGAATTTTTAGCTCCCAGGGGATGCATTTTTCACTAAAAACATAAGTATGACTTTTTTTGTAAAATTTTCCGAACTTTTCATTAAAAATACTTTTAAAGACATAAATGTATGCTGTCACACTCTTGTAAGCCATTTAAACCTTAAATAGTGAAAATCAGCAATTCTGCTCCGGACTCTGGTAACCTAATACTGTCTAAAAGATGTCTTTTTATAGTCAAAAACTGCCTAAAAATTTCCAGAGTGGGTCTAAATCATTAAGATCACTTATGGTCAAAATATCCGGGAAAAGTGCCCGAAATATTAATAGAAATGTATATTTGTTGCCTTATAACGATGAATCTATTAGCATGATCATTGCAAAAAAATTTGTGCACTTACCTTGGAGTGGTAGAAAAGTGTCTTCACTTGTTTCAGTATCCATCTAATCCCCTGTAAGCTGCTAAAAATACAATTATTATTATACAAATGTAAAAAATTATTTTTTAAACATTTATAATGCTGAATTTTTAGTTTTCCATCCCTTACGAGAATTATAATACTAATCTGAAGGATTACTATAAATGTATAAACATCATTATTACAATAATTGAATATACGTATTTAATACAAAAGATATATAAATAAATCGGATATATAATTATAATGAATAATATGATAACGTGACAGTGACAAGTTTGTGAAATCTAAACAATGTATTGCTGAATAATAATAATCATAATGTTGATACTTTTATAGTAATTCTTCAGATTAGTATTATAATTCTTGTAAGGGATGTAAAACTAAAA
The DNA here is from genome assembly GCA_026168455.1 of Theocolax elegans. Taxonomy (NCBI): domain Eukaryota; kingdom Metazoa; phylum Arthropoda; class Insecta; order Hymenoptera; family Cerocephalidae; genus Theocolax; species Theocolax elegans. The sequence goes on along the minus strand of CM047429.1, from coordinate 19,009,780 downwards.
ATCCAGCATTATAAATTTTTAAAAAATAATTTTTTATAATTTTATAATAATATTTGTATTTTTAGCAGCTTACAGGGGATTAGATGGATACTGAAACAAGTGAAGATACCTTTCTACCACTCCAAGGTAAGTGCACAAATTTTTTTGCAATGATCATGCTACTAGATTCATCGTTATAAGGCAACAAATATACATTTCTATTAATATTTCGGGCACTTTTCCCGGATATTTTGACCATAAGTGATCTTAATGATTTAGACCCACTCTGGAAATTTTTAGGCAGTTTCTGACTAAAAAAAGACATCTTTTAGACAGTATTAGGTTACCAGAGTCCGGAGCAGAATTGCTGATTTTCACTATTTAAGGTTTAAATGGCTTACAAGAGTGTGACAGCATACATTTATGTCTTTAAACGTATTTTTGATGAAAAGTTCGGAAAATTTTACAAAAAAAGTCATACTTATGTTTTTAGTGAAAAATGCATCCCCTGGGAGCTAAAAATTCATGATAATGGGCATATAATGCAAAAAAGTGCTAAAATGTCAACTTTGACTCTCTGTAACTTAAAATAATGGCCCAGAAAAAATCTGAAAAAATTCAGGAGAACTACTGGATACCTCTAAAACATATTCCCACAGTTATAGCAATATTAATTTTTTTCATCCTCGATGTCATAGAGAACCACCCATATATATATATATATATGTATATGTATATATGTTTAAAATAGAATTATTTTAAAAATGCAATAATTAATGTATTTAATTTTTAACACATTGTATATATCATATGGATATTTGGAAAAGTGTATTTAAATCGATACATTGAATTTCAGATCCGTTTTTATAATTGAATACACATTTAAAAATTCTATGAGTTTTATCAGGAATGAGTAATACACATTCTTTCAAATTATATTCACAACTATTTTTTGTGGATGAAAAAATTCATATATTATCTATTCTTGAAAAAACATAATTTTGAAATATATATATTACATAAATATTATACCGCGCTCGCACACACACACACACACACCCGTGCCGGGTTTGCTAGTCCCGCATCGTGGCGCCTCCCCAGGTGGTGAACAGGGGAATGCTTTCCAGATATGGATGATATCGATCGGGTGAAAGCCCCGGTGGTCAGTGTTGGTCCCAAGGATTTTGGGGGGACCAAACTCACACCGTTAAAATGGTAAGTGCTGCGGAGGTTGGTCACTCGGCCTCTGTAGCATCAAATGCTACGTGTGACCTGCCCTCGACTGGGATGTCGAATGACGCTGACAGAGCTTTGCTCCGTCTGAGTGAGAAGATAGACACCCTGGTGGAGTTTGTTCTGAATAAGAACCACATCCACAAAAAGCTGAAAAGTATGACGAGAGCAACAGGTAGGGCTCTTAATGAACACGCGCGGGTGAACAGTGCTGTGTGCTCGACAGCGCCGAAAATTAAAATGGCAGGTGTGCGTAAGGATGGAATGAGCCAAACGTCGGCCATCTTCCGCACTGAAGAGCGTCAAAGGAAGCCGGTGGAGAGGGAAAGGCCCTCACAACCTCAGCATTCCCCGGAGAAAAGGAAGAAGGGGTCGAAGCAGCCCATTAACAAAAATGATCTAGCAGATGCTTTGACATCCGTTCCTAAGACCGGTGGGAACCAGTTGAAGGTCCCTCACTGGGCTACTGTAGTACGCAAGGGCAAAAAGAAAGAGGCTTAGCAGAATACGCAGCTGAAGAAATCCAAGGATGTTGGAGAATCGCCGAAGGTGTCCAAAAAACCTAATGTGGTCGCAAAACCAGCTCGTTGCGACGCCTTTAAGATTAAAGTGTCAGGAAAACAAGCATATGCCGACATCCTTCAGCAAATACTGGCCGCGCCAAACCTCAAGCCGCTGGGAGAAAGAGTCTACCGTATCCGGCGTACCAGAGGAGAAGATCTGCTGATTAAGCTTGAAAGACCTGGCGTAGGAACTCCAGATCTCGAGGCAGCGGTCTCGTCCACATTACGTGGGTTAGCAAAGGTCCAGATGCTGACCCACAAAGAGTTTATTACTATAAATGACATGGACAAGGTCACGACGGCGGAGAAAGTGGCAGAGGCAATGTCTGCGGTGATCGGGCCAAATATGGTACCTTCTGGGAATATAAAGCTTAGAAGGTCATATGGAGACACTCAGGTGACCAGTGTCCTTCTTCCCGCATCGGCAGCAAGAAAGCTGCTACAGAATGGGAAGTTTCGGATAGGCTGGGTCAACTGCAGGGTTCGGCTCCGCGAGCCGATCACGCGTTGTTACCGATGCCACGAGGTTCGTCACTTCGCAAAGGCTCGCAAAAGCACAGTCGACCAATCATCGCAGTGTTTCCGGTGCGGACAAGAGGGCCACAAAGCAAGTGTATTGCGTGGCAGATAAGAACATAGCCGCGCCTAGGGTTGAATCATCTGACAGAAATGGTTAAGGTGCTACAAATCAACCTAAACAATTGTGCTGTGGTCCAGGATCTGCTACCACAGCCTGTCAGAGAAGAGCAGGCCGACATTGTTATCGTCAGCGAGGAGTACAGTGATCTCAGTGAACCGAAATGGGTGAGTGATGCCACTGGCAAAGCAGCCATCTGACTATGTGGAAACATGCATGTATCCGGAATAATGGCCGCTCCCTTCCCTAATTTTACGTGGGTGGAGGTGGCGGGTATGCGAATATACAGTTGCTACCTCCCACCCAGTGATAACATCGACGGATTTCTGAGATCCCTTGATGCCATCGTTAATAGTGCAAGGTCTTCCCGATTGCCAATAGTCATCGGAGGGGATTTTAATGCCTGGGCAACAGAATGGGGCAGTACGAAAACGATCACTCGTGGTCGTACACTCCTCGAGGCCTTTGCGATATTGGAGTTGGAGATTGCTAACACTGGAACGACTCCCACTTTTACCAAGGCGGGGAGGTCGTCTATAGTAGATCTAACCTTCATCGATCCCAGATTAATGAAGAGAGGGTTTACCTGGAAAGTTAGTGATTGCTACACGGGGAGCGACCATCAAGCACTCGTGTACCAACTCCAATCGACGATTAATAGGGCAGCAGCGGAGGAACGAGCCGAGGATCTCACGCGTGCCATAATAGCGGCTTTCGATATCTCTATGGCCGGGAAATCCATCCCTTGTGGCCGTCCACCTATTTACTGGTGGAATGAGCGACCTTCGCTTGCCATCTCTACTGCCACAGTTCGATGGTCCTGTTTGACCACCGACTGCTACTACCACGTGCTGTAGCTCTTTCCGTTTTTCCTCGTAGGCCGCGGTTAGTTCTCGGTACCGCGGCTGGTTTCGAGCTGTCTAGCGCAGTCGCCGAGTCCGCAAACACTCACGGCGTAATTTTGCGATATTCTCATTCCACCAGTAAATAGGTGGGCGGCCACGAGGGATGGATTTCCTGGCCATTGAAATATTGCAAGCCGCTATTATGGCACGCGTGAGTTCCTCGACTCGTTCTTCCGATGTTCCTTTGACAGCGACTTCTACTATGTAGCAGAGGAACATCTGCTGGTCGAAGGTAGACGGTACCCATCTCTTGTATTGGAAGCTTTTGTTCAGACCTGCTGCCCTGTTAATCATGGATTGGAGCAGGTACACGAGTGCTTGATGGTCGCTCTCCGTGTAGCGATCACTAACTTTCCAGGTAAACCCTCTCTTCATTAATCTGGGATCTATGAAGGTTAGATCTACTATAGACGATCTCCCCGCCTTGGTAAAAGTCGGAGTCGTTCAAGTGTTAGCAATCTCCAACTCCAATATCGCAAAAACCTCGAGGAGTGTAGGACCACGAGTGTTCGTTTTTGTACTGTCCCATTCTGTTGCCCAGGCATTAAATCCCCTCTGATGACTATTGGCAATCGGGAGGACCTTGCACTAGTAACGATGGCATCAAGGGATCCCAGAAATCCGTCGATGTTATCACTGGGTGGGAGGTAGCAACTTTATATTCGCATTCCCGCCACCTCCACACAGGTAAAATTGGGGAGGGGAGCGGCCATTTCTCCGGATACATGCATCCTTCTTCCTTTTCTCCGGGGAATGCTGAGGTGGTGAGGGCCTTTCCCTCTCCACCGGCTTCCTTAGACGGAGCAAAGCTCTGTCAGCGTCATTTGACATCCCAGTCGAGGGCAGGTCACACGTAGCATTTGATGCTACAGAGGCCGAGTGACCAACCTCCGGAGCACTTACCATTCCAACGGTGTGAGTATGGTCCTCCTCAAAATCCGTGGGACCAACACTGACCACCGGGGCTTTCACCCGTTTGGAATCAGTGGCGGGATTTGACAGGACTGCCGTGCCCGCTTGGGGTAGTGTTGTTTTATGTGATAGAGACTATTTCAAAAGGTTTTTTTGCAGGGCCAAGGTGTGACATTAACCCAATTTTGTCTTGCCTTCTTGACTTATTTTGTATACATACTTCGCAACATCTACAGGCTTTCTTTATATTTTCAGATATATTTGTTGCTGTATAATACGGCAGTATCTTATTTTTCATTTGGTTTATTCCAATATGACAAAATTTCTTATGCGTGTCTTTTATTAATTGTTTACTAAATTCTTCTGATAAGAAAATTTTATCTTTGTTTCTTGATTTTTTATAATACAAATTATTTTTATACTTTAGTTTGTCTTTGTTGGATTCTATCTCTTTATTTTTTTTTTGATTCTCTAAAATATCTTCCAAACTAATTAAGTTTACAATCTTCAATTTATCCTCTTCGTCTTCTTCAGACTCTAATACTGGATTTCTGCTTAAGCAGTCTGCTTCTAAATTATCTTTACCTGGACGGTATATTATTTCGAAATCAAACTGTGATAAATAATAGGTAAGATCGCCTTGCTCTTCATCTGTTCTCGCTTTTATATACATTTTTTCTAATGGTTTATGATCTGAAAATACTTTAAAATGTTTGCCTATAAGCCAGTGTTGCCAATACTTTACTGTTTCTTTTATTGCTATACATTCTAAGTAAATTGCTTTTTTTCTTTTTTGTGATTCATTCAGTTTTTTTGAAAAGTATGCTACTGGTTTTTCAGTTATTGGATTCTCGTTTAATTGTGGTTGTTTTAATATTGCACCTATACCTTTTAAACTTGCATCTGTGTATATGTGTATTGGTAAGTCTGGATCAAATATAGTTAATACTGGTTGAGTGCAAAGGAAATTTTTCATGTATTCGAAGGCTTCTTGACATTCTTTTGACCAAACAAATTTTTGATTTTTTCTTAATAGGTTATGCAGCGGTTCTAAAATTAGAGACGTTTTTGGTACATATTCGTTATAAAAGTTGATTTTTCCTAGAAATTGTCGAACATTTTTCTTATTTTCTGGGACCGGAAAGTTTCTTATGGAAATTAAATTATCTTTTATCGGAGAAATTGAGTTATGTTTAATTATATGTCCTAAGTGTTGCACAGAGTCCAGTGCAAATGTGCACTTTGACAGTTTCAATCGGAATCCTTCCTTCATAATTGCATCTAATAGTTTTGATAGATGGTCTACATGTTCTTTGAAAGATTTTGAAAATATTAATATATCATCTATGTAATTGACTGTAAAATTTGATAAATTATTTTTTCTTATTATATTGCTTAAAATTCTTTGGAAGATAGCTGGTGATGTTTTTAAACCAAATGGTAAACAGGTCCATTGAAAATGACCTTCTTGGGTCACAAAGCCTGTTTTTCTTCTGTCTTCAATTCGTAAAGGGATAGACCAAAATGCTGAATTTATATCTAGTTTTGAAAAAATACTGCAATTTCTTGTCTTTATTACTAGGTCTTCAATCAGTGGAAACGGTTGTGATTGAGGAATTATGATTTTATTTAAATCTCTAAAATCTATGCATAATCTAGATTTTTTATTTTCATCTCTTTTATAAGCTAACCTTACTGGAGCAGCAAATGGGCTGTATGATTCTTCTATTAGGTTTCTTTTAAGTAATTGTGAAATTTGTTCTTCTATTTCTTTTTTATCTTCGATTGTACATTTATATGGTCTTTTACTACAGTATTTATCTATTGTCAAATCTATTCTAGCTTCGTAATCTTTTACAGTACCTATATCATATTTATCTTTTGCAAATATATTTTTATATTTGTCTATTAGGTTCTTTATTACTTTTTCTTCATCACGTTTTAAGTGGTTTGTTGAAACGTTGAAGGTGCTTATTTCTATGTGTTCATTAAAATTGATTTGATACTCATTTATTATATCATTAGATTCGGAATGTTTTTGTTCTATCTCTAATTTTTCATTTTGTATCAGTCTGAATTTCTTTATACAATCTAATCCTATTAGAAAGTCATGTTTGAAATTTTTATTGTTTATTATGAACACATTCATGTGATCCTCTATATTTAGAATCTTTATTTTTATTTTTATTAATCCATCTGTTTTATACACACCATTAATTGTTCTCAAATTTGTTTTTTCTTTTTTTATATCATTATTTGTAGATTTTAAATTTAGTAATTTTGAATTTATTAATGTAACATTTGATCCTGGATCATAGATAGCAGATATTTTTAAAATATCATTTAATTTTATTGGGAGTTCAATCAATGGTGGTATTATTAGTTTTTTGGATTTTCATCACTTAGTTCTACGTCTAAAGTTAAATTATTTACTTGTTTGACTTTATTAATTCTATTTTCTTGATCTTTAAACCAGCATTCAGTTTCAGAATGAAAACGTGTTCCTTTTTCTTTTTCTTTACATATTTTGCAAGGTGTTTTTTCACTTTTCTCTTTTGTGTTTGGTTTATTCTTTTTCATATCTAAATTTTTTTTGTACATTAAATGTTCTAATTTACTTATTTCATTATGTAGGTCTTCAGTTTTCGTTAATTTTTCTCTATCAATTTTATCAATTATATAATTTGGCAGACCTATAGCAATCAGATCTATCAACGTTTCATTGTCAATAGTTTTTCTTACTAGCAATAAAATTTTTTCTTTTTTTATAGAGTATTCTAACAATGAACCTGTCTGATATTTAAATGCTAATGCATATTTTATTTGAGACCATCCTTTACTGGCAAATGTATTACAAAAATTTTGTTTCCACTCTTCCCAATTTGCTTCAATTGTAAGCTTGAGAAGTGTACAACTATACCAATCTGCGGCCCCCTTTTCCATAAAAGATTTTAAAATTTCAATTTTTTTGTTATCAATGTTTAAATCAAACCGTTCACATTCTTTTTCAAATTCAATCATCCATTGATTCGCATTCGAATTTTTACCATCACATTTTTCAATTGTAAATTCTTTAGCTAATTTTCCAATGTTTATTTTTTCCGATTTTTCTTCGTTTTTTTCAAGTAATTTCTGTAATAGTTGTACTAATGGTATTTCTGCTGCATTCGCTGTCACGTCACTAGTATTTTTGTTTTCAATCAATTCTTCTAAATATTCATCGTTAAATTGTACATTTCCTTCTTTATCAAAATAAGTATTTTTTAATTCTTTAGTTAAAGTAATCCATACTTGTCTCATTTGGTGTCTTTGTTTTAATGCTTTCTTTACCTTATTAAACGTAGGCGTTTTAGCGAGCTCCTCGTGGTAGATTGCATTCATGTAATCGTGTGGAATTTTATACACACGACCGTCTGGCGTGGTGAGTCTGGTTACACATAATATGTTGGATTTTCCATCCGAGGCTTCTAGCAACGTAAACTTAAATTGCAACTTGTCCATTGTGATTTTCAACGAGAATGTTGTTTTATAATGTTCATAGGTTATAGGTTAGAATAATACATGAATTGTTTCTCTGTAAATAACAAAGAATTTTATTATTTTATACAAAATATAATTACATACTTAATAAATAATGTTTATTTACCTGTAAATAACAAAGAAACAACATTCAATGTTAGTATTCACAAGGTTGTCTTTAGATTACTTTTATAAAGTTTTATTCATTGTTTTCGGTATATCTTTATTAACCGCACTAATTGACACGTGCCAATTCTTATCTGCAAATTTTACCTGTCGGTATATTAAAAGATTTGATTTACCGACCTACACGCGCGCAATTCAAATAGACTAAGGATTTTCCTTACATATGTATATAAGTTGTTTACAAAAATCTTTCCCGCGCAGCGGCTGCGGTTACCTGTCCGCACACTTGCCGTTAAAGTTGTATGGAAATCGAATTCCGATTTCCAACAACAGCAGGTAAAACGATGATATTCTTTCCTAAAATGGACCGCGGAAAGAAATTAAATGTGAGTCCGCGAGAATTCGTATCTTGAAATACGATTCGAAGGAAGACGGAGGAATGAAACTATAATACGCCGGTTGGAAAAAAATATAAATCAACACGGGTTGAACTGGATTAACGATTAACGGATTTATTTAAATAAGAACGAATGATTAAATACAATAACATTTACTAATATGTTCGAGGTCTATGCGCACGGAGATTGAGTCGAAAATATCGACTCAACACGAGAGGGGAAAGAGGTACGCGAACTAACTAACTTAAGATTATTCGCACGATCGCGTTAAATAAAACAGATAATAATTACTCGCGCGAAAGTGGTACCACTTACTTTTATTTATCGTCTTCGGACCTCGAATATCGGAAAAAGTAAAAGAATTCCTCCCTCTCGCTGTCTCTTTGTATTCTAAATGTAAAATGTCGGTGGGAGAATCCCTCGACCACCGATCACTTTTATTTTTTATGTCCGTGTGTAGAACCACTACACTATCTCACACAGTAAAAAGAATAACTCGCGGTATGAATAACCGATGAGGATAACTCGGATTAGATCTTCGGTCTATAAAAAGTATATTTTCCCGGAGTTATCCCGTCACACGTGTAACCGTGATCTCTCGTCTCGTGCGCGCGCGACTCTCTCCCGAATTCTGTCTATCATTGCGCGGGTATCAGCCGTTCGGGCCGTTGGCTATGTTTATATCTATATATAGCGCTCGTGTTTACCTACCTAATTCGTATAATGGTAAGTGAGTATATCACTTACCATTACATCCCCCTGCCAGATTCCGCATACTGGGTATGTGGTATCTGTACCAGAAATACGAATAAAGGATAGGGTATAACGACTCGGGTATGACAAAGAATGAACTCACTCAAAAGAACTACATTGGGAGTAGAAAAATTTTATGGAGCTGGTTGGGAAGCCGGACCGCCGGCTCCCCAGGCCGCTGTTCAGCCCCGACCCTGGACGGCGGTGGACCTGCCGGAATCATGCCTCGATGATCATCGCATCTAGGTCCTCCTACCACCGACGTCTCTCCTCCAAGTCACCCTCCCGGCCTGGTCCGCGGCCGTGGTGATACTGTTGAGGAGCTCGAGTGTCTGGGGCTCGTTGCAAACTCCGAGTGCATTCCATTAGCTTGACTTAACTACCTAACGCTTTGTCATACCTCGTGGTCGACCTCTACCACGTTTAACTTGTCCACGGTGACTTACATTAGAGACAACATTCGCTCGGTTTCGCGGTATCGCAACGACTCTAGCATGTTTGCGCGGCCTACCTCTACTTCGTTTAATAGGGGACGCGTTCTCGGTCGGATTACCGTCATGTTCCTCGCATGGAACTTCGCTCGCTTGCGTCTCGCCGTTCGAGACGTCTTCGCTCGCAGGAACTGTATTATCAGGTTCCTCCTCCAGCGTAGGTTGACCGATCTCGATGTCGTCTACTTCTCTGTACTCATCCCCGTGATCTTCGGATAAGTACGGTTTGAGATACTGTACGTGACATTTCTCTTCATTACCTCGGGCATCTTGTATCTTGACGGTGTTTGGGCCGTAGCTATAAACTACCAGATATGGGCCAACGTATTTCGGGGATAACTTGGCCGAAATACCTTGAGCACTGGATGACAGGACTCGATTCTTCTTGCACACTAGGTTTCCAACTTCAAAAGATGCAGCCCTTCGCCCGACATTGTAGTAACCGGCTTGCCTTTCCTGAGCTTTACTCGCATTGGCCGATGCTTTCTTGTAAAGCTCAGGTAATCTTGACAGCCGATCACTCCACTCAAGCAAACGTTGGCATTCCACACGTTGTTGAACCAGCTCGTCTTGCGCTCTACGAGCTGTACCGGGTGGCTCGGGTTGCCGGCTATAGTTTAACATGGCCGGGCTCCATCCTGTCGAGCTTTGTATCGCTGTATTTAGAGCGAATACCAAGTCGGGGAGTTTCTCATCCCATGTGTTGTGCTTTTCTGTGATATAGGACGCGATCATTGTCTTCAACGTCTTATTAGCACGTTCAACAGGATTAGCCTGAGCATGGTAAGGAGGAATCGTCGTATGGAAAATCCCTCGTTCCACTATGTAGTCATCCACGAGTTTATTTTTAAACTCCGTTCCGTTGTCGGACAGAAACACCTCTGGGGTACCATAACGTGTGATGACTCGCTCATGCAACTCTTTTACGATGATCCTAGCATTAGCTTTCCGAATCGGGACCGCCTCGATCCAGCGCGTAAACAAATCCTGAAAGACCAAAATGTATTCGTAACCATGTGTCGACCGCGGAAGTGGACCAGTGACGTCCCCTGCTACAACTTGCCATGGTTTCTCTATCACGCGTCTACCCATCAAACCCATGGGTGGACGTTGCTCCACTTTACACTGTTGGCAGACCTGACATTTGCGTACATATTCTCCGACTTCGGCGTAGTACCGTGGCCAATAATACATTTTAGCCACTCTAGCAAATGTCTTCTCCCTACCTAAGTGTCCAGCAGTCGGATCATCATGACACTCACGGAGTATGGCTTGCCTATGCTCCTCTGGTACAACCAGTTTCCAAGCGTCATGATCTTCCATCACGTCGTCTAATTCGTTATCGACGCGATACGAATACAAATTGCTACCTATTATCTTCCATTCCGGAAAATCTCTAGGTCGCTCTGATACGTCTTTCAGCCATGAGAGGTACCAAGGATCTTTTGTAGTCTGGCTCCAAGAAACTGAAGCGATGGCCGGCTCGTCTTTCTCGTACATGCGAGAAAGTGCATCAGGAACATAATTTAGAGCTCCCTTCCTATACTCAATTGTAAAATTATGAGATTGGAGTTCCAATGCCCATCTTGCGAGCCGACTCGTTGGATTGTGTATATTGCACAGCCAACGGAGACTACTATGATCAGTTATAACCTTAAACTGGTAACCCTCAATATACTGTCGAAATTTTCTAATTGGCCATACTACGGCCAAACATTTCCGTTCTGAGACGCTATAGTTACGCTCTGCTGGCGAGAGTACTCTACTGGCAAACTCCAGGACTCTCTCTACTCCATCAACGACCTGTGTTAATACTGCACCGATACCGGTGTCACTAGCGTCTGTTTGAATGGTATACTCGCCATTCTCATCAGGAGTCTGTAGAACGGGTGCAGTCATCAGCAGTGCTTTGAGTCGCTGAAATGCACCTTCTTGATCTTGGAGCCATTCATACTTTTGGTCTTTCTTCGTACGACGTGTCAAAGACTCCGCTATCGTAGCATAGTCGGGTATAAATCGTCTGTACCAAGATGCCATCCCGAGGAATCGTCTCAGCTGCTTGAGATTTCGGGGAGCCGGATATTCTTGAATCGGCTCCGTCTTAGCTGGATCAGGTCTTATCCCATCACGATTGACTCGTACACCCAAATATCTTACTTCGGATTGACAGAAAACACATTTCTCTCGGTTTACCGATAAACCGGCTTCAGTTAAACGAGTCAACACCTCCTTTAGCAACAGTTTGTGCTCTTCGAAGGTTTCCGTCACGACAATGATATCGTCGAGATAAGAGTAAGCATTCGGTTCGAGAGCAGGTCCAATCACCTGGTCTATCATACGTTGGAACGTCGCGCCAGCATTTGCCAACCCAAAGGGCATACGAGTAAACTGGAACAAACCCATTCCAGGTACCGTAAATGCTGTAATTGGACGCGATTCCATTTGCAGAGGTATTTGGTGATAGGCGCAGTTCATATCTATCGTAGATATATATTGGGCTCTTTTGAGTTTGCGTAAAATGTCCTGCATAAACGGCAAAGGATACGCATCAGGTTTGGTCAAAGCGTTGACCTTCCTGAAATCAATGCAAAAACGCCTTGCATTTTCGCCCTTCTTAGCCATCACCACTGGACTGGACCAACCGCTACTAGACGGTTCTATAACGCCTGTCTCAAGCATTTCTCGAACCTGTCGATGCATCTCCTCTCGAATCTTGTCGGAGACGGGATAATACCTTTGTTTGATCGGCCGCGCCGAACCGACGTCGATAACATGTTCAACATCGTATGATCGGCCGATCTTTGGCAAAGTACTGGACAGCACTTGATCCAGAAGTTCACGCAGTAGTCGGCGCTCATCTTCTGTCGCGTCGGCCACACCCGCTGACGACAGCGAAGCGTGTCCACTTTCAATACTTGCCACTTCCAGCTGTAATAATTGTGATGACCCTTTGAAGTATAAACAGTCGGAGTCTGGGTCTAGAACTGCTCGGAATGCTCGAATGAAATTCACTCCTAAATAGCATTCCGCATCTAAATTTGGCATAATTGCGACCCGTATATCTCGCGTGTCTTTACCGATGGTAAAAGGTAGCATAACATGTCCACACAACTGGTGTGTGCTACCATCCGCAAGCTTAGCACTACCTGCTTGCTTATCGAGAATGGATCTGCCAAGAGCGGTTGCCAACTGCAAACCGTTCAAACCCATGACCGTTGTTGATGCACCTGGATCAAACAACGCTCGGATCCGGTATCCACCGATATCGATTTGACACTACCAGCGCGTCTCATCTTCTGGACTATAAACTCGCTGGTTTGGTTTCGGAGTAATTTTTAAAATTTTACTCGTGACCGGATCCGTCCTAACTTCTCTGGGGTCACTTATCGCCAGATCTTCTTGACGCATCTCTGCAGTTTGACTGCCTCGAGATTCGACGATTACGACCGCTTCTCCGGGGACTCCCTCAACCTCGGGACCAGCGGCTGTCCCCTCTAGCCGCTTCCCCGTGCGTTTTTTGCACAATCAGGACACGTCCTAATTGTATAGCCCAGTTTGCCACATATATTGCAAGCTACAGGCTTGGGGACAACCTCTTTACGCTTCTCCTTATCACCGGCATTCAACTTCTCGTCGTTTCTTGACGTATGGCCATTCGATGACTGTCGATCAGGACTCTTGCGATTACCCTTCCTCTGTCCCCACTTGAACCGAGGAGGTGATCTGTGGGTCTTCTTGCTTTGAGAGACATCAACCTTGCCTCTCACCCCAGCTGTATGGCAACTCGTCTTAACGGATACTAGCGTCTCCTCGAGAATTTTCGTGAACCGTTCCAAAAGATCTGTTTGAGCCGGTTCACCCGATTCCTTGACTACGCTTGCTACCTTTGGTTTAGCGTTCGGCCTCTTCTTATTCCGCGACTTGTATGCTAACTCAGGTAGCATCAAGTCTTCTTCTGCGGGAGGCGGCCGATATAATTTTTCTCTTTCGAGTGTTTACTCGGCGTCCAACGCCAATTGCAAAAAACTCTCGATCGACCGAGCTTCAACTCTCTTAAATAAACGTTGGAGTTGAGGTAGCATATTGCGGTACAGGTGATCTAACTGGCTCCGCTCATCCGGAATCGGCTTGAGCTTACGCATAATCGCAATCGAGCAGGTAATATAATCCCTTACCGGCTCATCTTCGCCTTGCGTGCGAGCGTTAGACTCCTCGATGAGCCGTTGTTGATAACTCTGGCCCATTCCTTACCACATCTTGGCGTATCTCACAAAATCTTGCCATGAGTGCCATCTATCCTTCACATTCCGATACCACGTAGCTGCGTTATCGGTGAGAAGTTCCGACAAGGACGGTAACACCTCGTCCTCGCTGAGGATGGCGAGTATCCTACAATCTTCTACTCGCGCAAGAAATGCTTCAATACTCTGGCTTTTGTCTCCAGAGAATCGAACTCCCCACTTACGAACAATTGCGCCGACATCGCGCACTGTCCCGGCCGATCTAGTTGTAGACTGGCCGGTTACGTTCGAGTCCATCCGACTAGGGTAGGGAGAGCTAGAATATGGAGGCTGACCTTGTCTCCATATCTCGCCCCTCCCCAAAGCTCCTCTAGCAGGTGCTTGAGGTGCTTGATAACCATCGCACTCTGCCTGCACTTGTCGTGGTCTTTCGTCCGTATCGTCCAGTGTGTGACACGTATACGTGTCCTGGAACCGGACACGTTGGTTCGGCTCTCTATTTCTGTTGGTGTTCGTTCTCTGCGTACTATCGCGGGCGTAGAAGTCCATTTTCAGAGCACTCACTTGATCCTCCAAATCTTTTATCCGTGCTGTCATGACGGCCTGTTGTTTCAACTGCAACGTCAACATCGCAGCGAATGTCTCCGGTATCTCAAACTGTGCTCCGCCTGTAGACACTAGCGTGATCCACTCCTCTCTGTTAACTTCTTGGCTGGAGACCTCGGATTGTTGATCCTCTGCATGCTGATCCACCTCAGCCTCTGCATCTGTCTCTTGCCTCTCTATGTCTGAAACGTCCAGCGCAAGAGTCTGTTGTAAAACTTCTGCAACATTTGGATCAGAATCCGGATCAGGTAATGCCGGATTCTGGGCGAACATAGCCTCAAACCAATCCGATCTCCGCCTATTTCGCCTTTCGCGATCTGCCAACAGATTTGTTTTTTCAGCGAAATCCTGAGCCGTATAATTACCCATTAACCACCGTTGGAGACGCTCGGCTCTTTTATAATTTGGGCCGTCAACTCGCATCTCCAACGACTCGAGGTGAGCCTTGATCTGTTCCCCGGATTGAGTATCAATCCAGTTGTCAATCTGGTTAGTCATCGATTCTGCCATGTTAACTAAAATTTACCGCCGATTTCTTAACAAAAAAAAAATAAACAAAAATCGCTTCCGCAGGTACTTGTGCAAGGTTCGGTTAGTCAACACTAGGTGGCGTTAAACTACTAAATTATTGGGCCACTGTGTTGAAGATTGTGATCTTTTCCCTTTTAAATAAACACCTTACGCTCACCAATTTGAAACTTGTTTGTAATAAAAATTTTTATAATTTTGACAGCTATTTAACAAAATAAATTAAATTTCACCTTCAATTTAAATTTGTTATACGCGTTTCAGTCTAATTTATTTTACAATATTGTACCCGATTTACAACAAAACCAAAAAAAAATTTTGTACAATAAATAAATCAAACGAGATAATAAACAAAATAATAAAAAAAAATTTTAATCCGATAAAATGAGGAAGAAAACGGATTATCCTCGGCTCTCGGTCACCAGCGCATGCAAATATACTTAAAATTAAATAAATGATCAACAAATAAATTAACAAATAAATATATTCCTACCTAACTATATAGAATATCTGACGCGGTGACCTCTTACAATCGCGTATTACATAAAAAAAATTAAATACAATCTTTATTATGACGCGAGAGCCGATACGCGTAGTCAAAATTATAACAAAAGCAAATTTCAAAAATCACCCCCTTGCACAGGTATTAACAATTTTTATTAAGTCGCAAAAATTATTTTCGCTAATTTTCCGACTAACCTATACGGTATCAGGGACACGTGTTACTAAATCGCGGACCTCAAACCATTCTATCTCATATAAATAAATAAATCTGAAATTATTATAATTTACGTGTGTCAACAATTATCTAAAAAAAAATTTTATTACTGTCGACTTCGGATTTCTTCCTGATAAAAACAAAAAAAAACGAAGAAAATCCGATAAAGTTATCTAAATTATTATCAAACACAATAATTTATTAATTGAAATTAATTGAAATTCAATTAATTCAATTGTCGACAATAATTAATACATTAATCAACGTAATTAACGTATTAATCCTTAAACACACGTAAATCAACCGAGCATATGTTCAAACAATTCAATTCCGGTCCGTTCCTATTCCCTTGTCGCGCGCTGTGTACGATCAACTATCCTAACGTCTAGGGACTTTTTCCTTCACTTAGTTGGGCGCCATGTAACGGTTTGCTTGCCCGGCAGCGCACCCAGAAGTGACTCCGAGCAGCGGAAAAACATAAAAATATAGGCCCAGCTCGGAGCCAATTTTGGGCGCACTGTTGCCCGGCAGCGCACCCAGAAGTGACTCCGAGCAGCGGCAAAACATAAAAATTGACTCCGAGCTGGGCCTATATTTTTATGTTTTGCCGCTGCTCGGAGTCACTTCTGGGTGCGCTGTTGCCCGGGGAAAACTTACTGAGTAGTCCGTCTTATATACCTTTAGTTCGTGGCGAACGAACTTGTATAGTTTCGCCGACTATATATCGCGCACTTAATGACTCAATATAATTTATATATGTATATAAGTTGTTTACAAAAATCTTTCCCGCGCAGCGGCTGCGGTTACCTGTCCGCACACTTGCCGTTAAAGTTGTATGGAAATCGAATTCCGATTTCCAACAACAGCAGGTAAAACGATGATATTCTTTCCTAAAATGGACCGCGGAAAGAAATTAAATGTGAGTCCGCGAGAATTCGTATCTTGAAATACGATTCGAAGGAAGACGGAGGAATGAAACTATAATACGCCGGTTGGAAAAAAATATAAATCAACACGGGTTGAACTGGATTAACGATTAACAGATTTGTTTAAATAAGAACGAATGATTAAATACAATAATATTTACTAATATGTTCGAGGTCTATGCGCACGGAGATTGAGTCGAAAATATCGACTCAACACGAGAGGGGAAAGAGGTACGCGAACTAACTAACTTAAGATTATTCGCACGATCGCGTTAAATAAAACAGATAATAATTACTCGCGCGAAAGTGGTACCACTTACTTTTATTTATCGTCTTCGGACCTCGAATATCGGAAAAAGTAAAAGAATTCCTCCCTCTCGCTGTCTCTTTGTATTCTAAATGTAAAATGTCGGTGGGAGAATCCCTCGACCACCGATCACTTTTATTTTTTATGTCCGTGTGTAGAACCACTACACTATCTCACACAGTAAAAAGAATAACTCGCGGTATGAATAACCGATGAGGATAACTCGGATTAGATCTTCGGTCTATAAAAAGTATATTTTCCCGGAGTTATCCCGTCACACGTGTAACCGTGATCTCTCGTCTCGTGCGCGCGCGACTCTCTCCCGAATTCTGTCTATCATTGCGCGGGTATCAGCCGTTCGCGCCGTTGGCTATGTCTATATCTATATATAGCGCTGGTGTTTACCTACCTAATTCGTATAATGGTAAGTGAGTATATCACTTACCATTACAAATTATGGATTAAAACGCAAATTTTGAAAGAGGGTGCAAATTACGAATTACGGAAGAAATGGAAGAAACAGGTTTTTATCTATATGCCGCTAAAATATTATAAATAGTTCTTTAAAATTAATACAAATATCTATTAATTTAAGAAGAAAGTTTTATTACTCTAAAAGTACAAAATATTAATGACATAGAACTTTTGTCGATGATCCTACGTCATTACATAAATTAATTTTAGGAGGTGTAGTTCTATTTAGGCCCGTTTAAAATAATCCAAAATTCTAATAAGTAGTTACTAAATACTACAATTTAGTAAGTATATGCACTTTACTATTTTTGGTGAGTTAATTTTTATTAACCTTTACAATGATAAAATATAAATTTAAGCTTTCTAAGAATTGATATAGTTTAAAATTTACAGTTAACATTTAATATGTCTCTATTTTTTTTATTACTTTCATTTTGATTTCATTACAATAAATTTTGGTAAAAACTTTTATTTATAAATTATAATCGTATTTAAAAAACAATTAAATTTTTGGTATAAACCCAGTGCACTATTACAGTATCTCCAAGGTGTTGTGTGAATTTGTTTAATTTCTAAGGTGTCCATGGTAGTGAAAAAATAATACATTTTAAAACATTATTTTAAATAAATTATTTACAAAAAAACTTATTCGGAATTAAAAATAGGGAGTTGGCGCGCGTAGCGCGCAAGGGGGTGCAGCCCCCTTAGTATATATTTTTATATATATATGTTGAAACCTGAATTCTTAGACACGGCGGCGGCGAAATATTTATATATTACAGAGAGATCTATACCGTTGTGCAAACCTCAGTTTTAGGTAATAAGGAGAAATACATGTTTTAGTGTCAGTACCTTGCACATTTTACTTTTACTGAGTGTATTTTTCTTAGAGTGATGCAACGATGTCTCTTTTTCGACCATTCATGTCTCTTATTTTTTTGCGCTTATACTTACGCGTTTATAAATACTTTTATTTCTCTTCTTCTTTTTTAAAAAATGTACAGGGTAATAAAATTAGGTAATTTTAAATAATAAAAATTATAAAGTGTTTAATTTATAATACGTTTAAAATTTATTTATATTTTCACTTTGTTATATTATAATATTAAATATGATCTAATTAAAAAAGGAATACAATATTTTCTATTTACTAAATATTTCTCTTGTTCGTCTTTAATCTCGCAAATATGCACAATTATCGTAAATCGTTGTTTTCCTCAGCATACTGGTACCCTTTGAATCCTCAAGCTGCTGCCAAGGTATTGTCAATTATTAAATTTTGTAACATGTCGCCCATAAAAATCGATGAACGAAAAAAAAAAAAAGGTATTATTATAATTAAGTGAACATTAGTAAATTTCCTGAAATTAATAACAAATTATGCGGAACCTGTAGGAATGGTTGAGACAGCTATAGCAGCCCCATCACCAAGCTCTATCGGGAGTGAACTTAATAGTGAAATGAGCGTAAATTAAAATTTTTATTAACTAACGAGTATTTTCAGCAATTTATATACAACGTCTTTTACTTAGTTATTCATCGTGAAGAAATTGAAATTGATCGCATCTCTCGATGGTGTAATCCTGCATTAGATGCTTATGCAAAAAGAATCCGTGATAACAGACGGGCTCAGGAACCGGTGGATCCATACAATGGCTTCAAATATGAATCACGGTTGTATACAGAGTTAAATATTCATAATCTGTTGGAAAGAGTGCTCGAAAGTCTTAATGGGCCATCAAAACCATAAAAAAGTAATTCCAAATTAAATTAAATCTTTATTCATTTGTATATTTTAAAAATAGTTAAAAACTTTGTGATATAAAGTAAATTGAATGTCCATGTACACACATATTTTCTTTATTTATTAACGTATTTATCAAAATGTTTCAGCTTCAGCTGATGTTTGCACCGAGCCGTAAGTACGTCAGCTGGAATACTCCGACTCTGAAAGCGACAAATCCGAAACGGGTTATTTGACGGACGTGAAATGTTGAGGTTACGTAACGAACGCAAGCGTATACAGAAGCGAGTAATTAATTTATTATATAACGACAATTTGAAATATTTTGACCTCATTTTAAATTTGACAGGTGCTGCCAAGAGTAGCTTTTTTTGTTTAGATTGCAACAAAGCCTACACATTTGTAGTCCAACACATGCGTTTATCTATTTGTACGAGTTGTTAGGTTTCTCCCCCTTGTAACAAAGTTGACAACAAAAATATAGTATGTAGCGAATGTTTCAGAACTTTTTTCAATCCAAATTGCTTTAACAACCACAAAACCGACGGTATATGTAAGTTAAAAAATAAAAAAATATGCGAAGTTATTAAAATTTGTGGTATTTGTAAAAAGCATGTTCACGTCCACCGCGGAAAGCGCGAATGTGGAGTATCATATTGCAAGGGGTCCAAAGGAAGTACCCATATAATCAATTATGGATAGATAGAGCAATTTGGGTGCTAAAACGAGCTACGAAACCCAGATTGAAATAGCGAAAGTAAATTATTGCCTCCAAGGTGAGATGAGATTTGAGTTGTTACTAAACATTACTTCAAAACTTTGGCGAAATGAGGCAAATTAGCAATTGGTCTCATGTCCGAAGGTGATAAAGGTTTAGGAAGGTGATAGGAACTAATATTGATTGCTTCCATATGGATGGGTATTGGTTTGTAGTAATTGAAAGATTAAATAGGTGTTTGAATATTGGGGCGATTGAAGATAGTGCATCCTTAAAATAGCTCAGAATGAGACCATCTGAACTACAACTTCTGGTTTTAGGTAGATAAGTCAAGCAAGTATTTAATATTTGTTCAGTAGATATGAGACTGAGGGAAAACGGGGGATAATTAACGATGTTAAGTAATTTCTGAATTTCGCGCAATTGATCAAGACAACATTCCGGATGACGTCGAGAAACCTGGGAAAAATGAAGAGCTAAGAAAGAGACTTTAAGGATGCCCAATTTCTTTAAGAAGCGCGAACACTGGGCTTGGTCAGTGACATCCCGCAATAGTTTCTCATTATATTGGTCACGGGCATCTTTAATTTCCTTTTAAATGACCTTCCGAGTTATCTTATAAGCGGCTAGCATTCCTTGGTCATTGCGCTTTTTTGTCAATTTATAGAATTTATTCCGTTGTTTACATTTAATCTTAAGAGCTTGAGAAAACCAAGGGGCTGGGCATGATCGGATTTGTCGAGTAACAGAAGGTGCATGATCATCCAATTTTGAAAGCAAGATTTGACGTCATTTGTCCAATAGTGCATCTATGATTATATATTCATGACCGCAGATGAATGGGCTGACAGACTGTTTAGCTGCTTTGATTTTCTTATATGAATCAACTGTCGCGTCCCGACGAAAATTATATTACTATTTTTCGTAAAAAGTACTGCGTAGTATAGAATAAAATTATGGCGTAGAAGACGAACGAAATAAGGTTGATAAAGAATGATTCTAAGTAAATGCAGTAATATAAAGCCTAATTTATAGAGCCAAGGGACAGATTAATTTCCGAACGTTCCAAATGAAAAAGAGAATTTTGGGTAATGTCGCAGTGATGAAAGGCGGGAAGCAAATTCTCCGTATTAACTACGAAACGATACAAAAAATGTATGGGATTCGATAATTTTTGGATCACGCACATCTAGCGGTCCAATCGGGTGCAAACGCAGAATAATCGAGAACTAAATACGCAATTTCCATCTTAAGTAAAGCGTAAGACGAGGACAAATGCACAGATTTTTAGGGTTTATAAAGAGGAGCCAGAACGGACACAGCCACTCCTAGTTTTTTGTCTAAAGCTTCCGTAAGGCGAAACTCTGCTAGTCAACTCTTTAATTTTTATCCAAAGGCGAAGCTCTGCTGCTCGGCCTTTAAAAAAATACGCATTCAAAGTCGAGAGAGATCTTGTATTCGGGAATCGAGACGCATCGTTGGTACCTACGAGCCTTAGTGGAGGAACTATGACTACAACATCTGGCAATAGCTTGGGTTAGATTATTGGCCAAGACCGCTGGTGTAAGTTATGCCCTAAAATACATGAAAATTAGTGATTTTATGAGGTTTATGAGGCATAACTCAACTCAGCGGTCTTGGCCAATAATCTAACCTAAGCCATTTGAAAGTTCTCGAAAAATGTGATCTTTTGAATGGTGTTAGATCAAAATCAATTGTGGCGTGGTCGCCTTTTTTTGATCATCAAAATTTTTTTATACTTTCGGGTATCGTATAAAATTGTTATTGAACTTAAAAAATTATATGCAATTGTTTATAAAATATTGTAATTTTATGTGTGTTTTTGTCCATTTAAAAGCTAGAAGAATTTAGTTACATATGTTCATTTAAAAAGAAGACATTACATAATTATGTTATAAATTTAAATAAATAATGCAAGATTAATACGAATAAAAAAATATATTATTTTATTATTCCACATTATATCCTACATGTCTTCTCTCAAAATAACTTCGCTAACTACTCCCTGAGACGTAAGGCTAGTCCTAGTCAAGCAAGAGTGAAAGGAACGCGAATAGTTTATTAACCATTTGCCTTCTTGTAATATTTTTATAGTAGTTGGTAAAAGTCTGGACATGACACAACGATAAAGACATCCAGCCAAGTATCAGAACCAAAACTGGGATATGTGGCATTGAAAGGGACAAGATGGTAAGAATGTTCATGGGCTTTCAATAACTTTGAAGGTGATATCATTGCGAATATAGCATGCTACTCCGCCACCTTATATATAGTGGCGTTTGCCGGTATTTGAAGTCAACCCTCGATCATTTTGTACTAGCGTATAGTTATAAATATTATATATAGCGTTTGTGCGATTTGGTGTCAACCATGATTCCGAAATCGATAAAATATCAATGTTTTCTCTATAAATAAAGGCTTTAAGCTGTGCATGATAATCCAATAGTGAATTAGCATTTACCTGAGCAACACGCAGAAATTTACAGTTACCACTATTGGTATTATAACATAGGGTAGATACAGCATCCTTTGAAAGTCATAGTAGCTGGTCTAAATCAGCCACCGTAGTAATTTGAACACACTCTGATTTTTCATCCTTTCTTACAAACAATTTACTGTTTCTAATCCAAATAAATTTATAGTTAGTGGGTCTAATTTACTTTTTGCTAATAGGCGAAGTTCATGCAGTGCCGACGGTAACATTTCAAATAAATCAAAATTCAAGATCGCCATATTTAATAACACCTGTCTTATGCTTGACTTCAAGAATAAAATTACGAATTTCGGATGATTTAAATCTAATTACAAAGGATTTTGCATAGGTAAAGTGATGTTGACTAGATGAGGCAGAATTAGAAAAAGTCTGATTAGGACCATAACGATTTAGGGGGCGAACATCAAGAATGTCACTCACGAGGTGGTCCAATTTTAAAACATGAAGGATACTTTTGGCGATATTGACAAGCGATGAAGTACAAGTACTAGGTATGCCGGTAACTTTCAACTGGGTGTTGGGCCTGCTCGCACGTATAAATCTTTAAGTTGATCAACCTCCGCACGCAACATCGCATTTTCGGTTTCCAAATCGGTAACTCTAGCGTTATAAGACACAAATTCATCATCAATCGCATTAAGTCTCCTGCTCAATTTCTCGGTATTTTGTGTGACATTAGTAATTGCGAATGCAATCTGTTGCAATTTTGAAAGGGAAACCTAATTTGGTGGGAGGTCCATGGTGCTAGGAAAAGAATGCACATGATGAGAATTCGCCAAGTTTGATAGATCTAAAGATTCGTAAGAGTGGTTACTTATATCACGTGCTACATCAAAAGTAGAATGACGAGCTTTAAAAGAAGAAGACGAATTTGACTTATTTACGCTCGCATTTAAATGGTGCACCTGGCTAGTTGCCTCACCCAAGTTAAAGTTGCAGCAAATATCGGACGGTTTGTGCTTTAAATAGATTTTTACACAGCCTGGGTGAAAGATTCAATTCATGATCCACAAACTTGAATTATCGTGGCTACATTTTTGGTACACCGATAACACTTACTAGATCTAGGTTTTTGCACTTGATTATAATTCGAAATCATCTAGGCTATTGCACAAAAATTAGTAACAGTAAGTAATTTGAAATAAATATAAATTAATAATTTTAAATAAAATGTATAAGTAAATATTAAATAAATAATAAAAATAACGAATAATTAACATAAATAACAAACAAATACATATAAATAGCCAATATAAATAAAAAGATATATAAGTAAATAGTATAGCAACCATAAAATAGTAAGTAAAAGATCGTACTTTCATTAAAACTTATTAGTTTCACTTTCAGACTATGGATTTCTACAGCATATATTGTAAATTCACTATTAACATACAATTAGTGAATTTTTCGCAACCACGATATTAGCATAATTAGTCATTAATAATATCTAGAATGTTGCTAGAACTATACACTGTTCAGAGAATCACTGGGTAATGAGATATTATCAGCAGTAAACAGATGACACTGACGAAGCATAATAACACGTCACTAGAGCGGTCTTCACAGTCCTTGCGTGATGCTAAGATGGGAGCGTTGTCAATCTGCAGCGTCACTAGGTCGGTCACTCCAGGTGGTCAGGATGACGGTATTAACACAGCGAGCCGTTATTATGGCAATCGACATACGAAGAAAATTTTTATAATTTTGAACCAGGATCCAACGACTCTTAGTGAAAAAAACACATGTACCAAAATGTGCCGGAGGACGCCAGGATTACTGAAATATAAGAAAAAACTCTAAAAAGGAATATTAGCAAGAAAAATCAAAGCAAATAGCGAAAGAGAGAGAGAGAGAGAGAGAGAGAGAGAGAGAGAGAGAGTCTAAAAATAGACGCGCCACGCCATACCGGCCCTTCCGCTATATATCGATTTTTGGTGAATAAAGCAAGTAAGTATTTAATTGGCGACGTTTTTATGGAAGTCCTCCATTCTCCTCAGGCAATACTTTTAATAAATCAAATATTTACTTACAACATTCTACTCTATTCTATTTGAATACATATAGATTTACTCACTATTTGGTCAATTATTGCACATCTTTGGCATTAGGTATAATTTCCGTAGTATCTCTAATGTGTCGCTCTATAATTAAAAATAAAAACAGTAGTGAAACAAATATTCTCATGTTAAATTTGCACAAAGATTGAGGTTATGTTCATTATTATACATTTTTTCTCTAAATCCTCCATATACCCTAATTTTTTCGTAATAAATATATAAATAATTTAATACATCACATACAACACTAATTAAGCAAAAAACAGTCAATGATAAAAATTCTAAATAACAACAAAATTTGCTAGTTATATCACAGACGGTTTTGTAAAGCTACACAATTCAAATTTTCGAGACACGTCTACATACCTCTGTATCATATGTCATCTTGACAGTATAGATGACAGACACGTCAAGAAATTTTGAATATTAATCCAGGTTATTATAGGTACGTAGATGACACAATATGTGCATCCCTGAAAATAAGATTGATAAACTACTAGATACATTTAATAATTATAATGCACGACATCAATTCACCCATGACAAAAAATAAAACAGTGTTATAAAATTTTTACAGATATCTTTAATTAGAGACAATTATAGTAAAAGAATAATCACTAGCTGGTATAAAAAAGATACGTTTTCAGGCAGATTTTTACATTTTTTATCTAGTTATCCTGTAGAACAAAAAAGAGCGATTGTTTTTACTATGTGGATAATTTTATTGTCAAACCAGAAGTTTCATGAAATCAACATTAGAATAGTCAAAGACTTTTTATTAGATAATCAGTATCCAAATAAATTTATTAACCATAATGTAAGAAAAAGAATGGAAAATTTAAATACAAATCTGATAATAATAATATTCAACAAAATACACAAAACAGATATTTAGCAACCTTAAGTATCTCTGAAGGGTATTAAAATGGTTCCCAAAATTTGTAATTGCTTGGGTAATATTGCTGTAAGAGGCAAGAAAAAAACTGATGAACTTAGTGAAACAAACGTAGTATATAGAACTAAATGTAACGATTGTGATACGACATACGTAGTTGAGATGAAAAGACAACTAGAATGTAGAACAAAAGAACATAAAAATAGTTGTAAAAAATCTGGGATTCAGTAACTTATTACCGATCACATAACAAAATATGATGATACTTTTAACTTTAATAATGTAGAAATACTAGATTGAGAAAAGATTTGGGGAAAAAAACTGATATCAGAAATGACCCATAATAAATTGGAAAAAATGTGATTAATGTTAAAGATTACACAAAAAACCTTAGCCCATTTTACAATGGCATTATTAACCAAGTCAAATTGCGATCGAAATTGTAATAGTCCTTTTCTTCTTTGAATATAATTTTAAAAACGTAAGCTAATTATCTACAGATAGTTATCACTTACTACGAACCTACTTATTTCATAAATATAGCGCGAAAATTAAAATTTTATTATACTCAAAAATTTAATATCTAAGTGATAAATATAATGATAAAAATTAAAATAAATATCGACTAAATTATTATTTTTAAAGAATTTTTAATGACAATTGACAGGGAGTTACAAATTAATGAATAATAAATAATTGAACTTGTGAAAATGTAACGTAATCTGTGACAGTTTACACAAATCTAGATTTTACCAAATTTTTATAAATGTTGAGAAAAAATATGAATTTTCAAAAAAAAATTTTTTTTATATTTTATTGATTTAATTTTTAAATTTTATCTTTTGGTTGTAAGATGTGCAACAATTGACCAAATAGTGAATAAATCTATATGTATTCAAATAGAAAAGTGTAGAATATTGCGCACTCAGCTGTTAATATAGATATAGCGCGCGCCCGGTATTATTCATGAGGCTGATACATCTAGTATTTTATCGTGTCTATGAAAGAAGTGTTGGTGTGGATGTCACGGTGTGGATGCGGAGAGGTTCCCTCACATAACCCAACACTGCCGAACTAAGTCGTACGCTTCCACCTTTTCTATCCGCCCACGGGAAGGATGAAGAACTGAGGCGGCAAAGACCATGAGAATGACAGATAGAGATAAAGACGAGGAGTCTCCCACGCGGCCTTTCCCGCCGGTTCGAGGCTATTCTTGCGGTACACAGCATCAAGTGGTGCACCACACTTGGGCCCGCGTGTTCCGTCTGTATTTCCATGATATTCCTGATACGGTCCAGGTAAGGGAGCGTTTCCCTCTTTTCCCTCCGCTCGCTACAATTCCCGCCCGGTTAGTTAGGTCGGTGGTTCGCGGGAGCCACTTTGCGAGCGACAGCGAGCGTAACGTAGCAGGCTCATACGTTAGAACCCACTTCGTCACGGGGCGTTACATCACAGCGTCTAACGTCGCCATCAGGTCAAGTAGCCGATTGTTTGCGGATTGGTTTCTAATTTTGCGGCTGCTTATCACCTTTTAATTGTTCTTTTCGCGCTGACCTCGGGGTTAGTCGACGGTACGACTGTCCCTCAATTGATATTGTGAATTTGTTATTATTTGTTTATTTATTTAATAAGTTGACTCTGCGAGATCGTCTATCTCACCGACCAACAAAATATCAAGCTTGTTGTTTAGTTTACCGGTTGTAGTCCTGCCCGACGAATACCGCCCTCTCCAGCATATACCCCGGTCAGCTAATTTTGGGCATAAGGCCCAACACACTGATTTGTACTCAAACAAGGTGACGGTTTGACGTCGTTAATGGCATTGCACGGCAATCAAGGTGATTCCCGTGGCCGATTGTGGGACATAACTACCTTGGTTGGTAAGTTGGGACGACTTGGGCCTAACCGGGGCCTTATACTACTCCATTCCCACCCCGTTACAACATCTCAATAGTCTCACAACTCTTTCTCTCGTAATTACCGCTTACGTGTGTAGTGAAATTGATGCATAACTCAATTTCAGTTTCTATAAGCTTTCAATTTCGGAACGTCAAAAAACAAGTTATTTTAAATACAACGAAGTTACAACTATCGAAACTCTAGAGTTTGAGGAAATTGACCTATTAACGGATAAGTTAGCCACAATTAACAGACAAATAACAGACAATTCACATGAAAAAAATCAATTATATTTTTCAAATAAAAATTATTGCAATTAAATCTTATAAAATTTACGGGAAAATTTACTACGTACCAAGTCCTTCGTCCCACTTTGTATGGTTATTTTTTAGTAAAAAATAACCACTCGTTAGATAAAGTTGTAAAATTACATTATTTACGAAGAGCTCTTCATATTATTTGTCATATAGAACTTACAAATATGAATTTTAAAATTGCATGGCAGTTGTTATCTAAACAATATGATATTCAATTGGCTTTTGTAAATGAACATTTTCGTTTTTTTTACAATTGAAGGTATAAAAAGGGAGTCAGCTTGCACCACCAAAACAACCAAATTTACCATCTGCTAAATAGTGTTAAGAAAAAATAATTGCATGTCATCCTAGTTTTAATAGGTACATTCGAGTAGTGAAACAGAAAATTCAATTGTTCTACGATCGTTCACTGAAATAACGTTATTGCTAATAGATCATTATATAAATACTTGTGTAGATTAAATAGTTTATTCTTGAAAAACTTATATACGATCTGACGGAGGCAAAGGAAAAAATCTTAAAAAGACAGATTTTTTGTAAAAAAAGCAACGTTTCGTTGGCGTGGTCTGCCAACCTCTTCAAGCTATTTATTAGACACAAAAAAACTAAATTATAATTGAGAATGCACACATGAAAAATATACTAACAAAAGATTTAATTTCGTACCTTTAATCGGATTATCGATGCGTCAAGTGAATACAAATAATATATTAAATTATGTGTAAATCGTCATGTTTATATATCTAGCGAGTGTAAACACAGAAAGCGTCAAACGGTTGTCAAATAGGCGTTTAAATTACTAAGAACTGGCAGATAAGTAGTACTCAAAAATTTTATATCCTCTTTCTTGTTGATCTTATTACTGTCAATTTTTATATGTACCATTTTGGAAATCAAACGCTTGCTGTAATTACACTCACTATCTACAATTTTCACGCCATAGCAGTAAAAAAAGAGCTTGGCAGACCACGCCAACGAAACGTTGCTTTTTTACAAAAAATCTGTCTTTTTAAGATTTTTTCCTTTGCCTCCGTCAGATCGTATATAAGTTTTTCAAGATTAACACCATGGAGAGTGATCATGATACATGCAACATTAAATAGTTTATTATTTAAATTTATTCAACCCGTCAGTTGAAGATGGACGATTTGTATCAGAAATGTATTATATTATTTTCAAGAAGAGCAAATGGAGATAGCTTAAAATTTGCATCTGCAAATGAGTCAGTTGTCGGTTTGGCGTAAAATAGAAATAACCTCTTTATGTACCGTAAATCCTAAACATATTCTTATTAATATCACTTCTACTATTGTTTGACAATTTCTTAAAAATTTAAAGTCAATATACCGCTAATTTTAATTTTTTATCTTCTCGGCAACTTGTGATTATACCAGCGAAACCGAGTAAAATTTACTCGAGATCGATAAAATTTAAAATATAATTTGAAAATCTAGTCAGCAATACTAATGTAAAGTTTCTCTAAACCTTCTTCATTCTTAAAAAATTTAATGAAAGTAACCTACACTATGTAAAAATGACGTTAAAAGACATGTAATAGCTCGTTCAGTAGAGTCGTAAACTCGTACTAGAAGATCCCGGGTTTGGTTCCCGGTTTCTGCTAGCTGATTGATACAAGCATTCCTTCGCTGATTAGCAGCAAACTGAGAGCATAAAAAATGAGACATTAAAATATTAAAGATAAAGTATTACAAAAAATATATTTTTAATATGCTCTTAAGCTTTGGATTGCAACGTTTTGGTTTGAACATACATTATTTTTTGTAATATTGCATTAATTAATAGACGTATAAAAGTGTAAGACTTACCCATTTTGTTCATTTTCAAACCAAAATCTATCAGCATCTCTTAATCTAATAAACTGCTCTTTGATGACAGTACTAAAAAGTTCTCCAGGTCCAAAAAAAGATTCAAGCATACCTCCCACATATACATCAATGTTATAGAAATCATTTGAATAAACTTCCATAAGGTTCTGCAGAAATTTTGGATTATGTTTAAATAAGTTAGGATTAATGTCATTCCATAATTTGTGGGCTGGTAGACCTAAATGTCGACGTGCTGCATTGTAATCTGGTAAACCATTGTCACGACCACGCATAATATTCAAAGCTCCGAGATCTCTTCTTGAAAATTCCATAGGACCAAATAAATTATTACGGATATCAGTAACAAGATAGCTATCCTCTCTTTCAGCTATTTGTGACGCCATTCCTAGCAGCAACTCATTAACAGAATTATCTACCAATAGCTCCTAAAAAAATTATGTTTAGCTTGTGTTAGTAAGCATTAAATACTCACGTGCATAAACATGCACGTATATACACGAAGAGACATTTTCATAGTTAAAGACGGTGCCCACTAGAAAAGCATGCTGTTTGACGGTGGCGACACCAACTATTTCAATGTATCCTATACACGGAACAGACAAAACTAATCGTTCACTGTAAAAAACAGTGTAGCTCATCGTTCCTGTAGCTGAAGCGTCGCGTATTAGACGGTGGAGGGGGTCAATGTTTATGCTGCTGCTGCATTAAGAAGCAAGGTGACTAGCTCTCACCGTGTTTTACGCTGAAAATGTTTCTCCGTGTATAAAACAGTGCTGTAGCGCCTTACGCAATTATGGGTGCAAAAGACATTTATACAGCTAACTAGCCCTTCTAATTTTTTTACTTATATTTAAGGAAACTCGTGTAAAGGATTCGCTTTTTGATTTCTTTTTGTTATATTTTTACTTTTTCACTTTTTGCCTCTCCCGCATATATGTCCGCACGTGAAAAAGTTGAGACAAATAAGTGTGTATGATGTCACACTCTTGTAAGCCATTTAAATAGTGAAAATCAGCAATTCTGCTCCGGACTCTGGTAACCTAATACTGTCTAAAAGATGTCTTTTTATAGTCAGAAACTGCCTATAAATATTCAGAGTGGGTCTAAATGATTAAGATCACTTATGGTCAAATTATCTGGGAAAAGCGACCGAAATATTAATAGAAATATATATTTGTTGCCTTATAACGATGATTTTGTTAGCATGTTCATTGCAAAAATATTTATGCACTTACCTTGGAGTGGTAGAAAAGTATCTCCACTTATTTCAGTATCCATCTAATCCCCTGTAAGCTGTTAAAAACATAAATATTTTTATACAATTATAATAATTAATTATTAAACATTACTAATGCTGTATTTTTAGTTTTACAACCCTTACAAGAATTATGATATTAATCTGAAGGTTTACTATAAAATTATCGGACTTGGTTAGATGGCGGGAGTGAGTGTAGACGTGTGTGAGAACGGCTCCGCATAAAGCTTACGTTATTTAAGATAATGGGATAAAAACCGAGCAATTAAGTATAGGAACAATAAAAGTAAAGTACTGTGAAAGTGAGAGTTAATAAAGTTATAAGTAAAAAGAATTTTGTAGGTTAGGAAAACGATGAACACGAGGAGGGTGACGATGGGAGGAGGTGATAACGGAATGGCGTTGAACGTGAAGGATGGAAATGGCCAAGTAAACAAACCTGGTAAGGAAATTGGTGCAGGACGGTCCACGAACAGCCCGGAGATGACGGATAAAGAAAAAGAAGGGGCCAAGAAGGAGGGCATCAAAAAGCAAACGACGCTTGACGGTTTCCGCAAGGTAAAATTTGAAGACGAAGAAAAATTTAAAGAGTTAAAAGCGAAAGTCATGGAAGAACTCAATAAAGTTAGACAGGAAAAAGTAAAAATGGAAGAGATGAAATAAACGCATGGGAAGTCGACGTAACGGAAAAAATTGAAAACATCGAGGCGCGCTTTCGAGAATTAGAAGAAAGGGAGAAGGTCAGAGACGAGAGAATCGAGGCAGTCGAAGAAAGGTGTCTTAGATGGACGAGAGAGGGCAACATAGGACTAGAGTCAGACGCCGCGAGTATTGTAAGCTATGGCACGAACAGAAGCACGTTTAGCGCGAGATCAGCTGTGAGCGAAACAGGCAGCGTATGCATATCCGAAAAAGAAGCAAATGGATTGAAAAAACTATTGTACGAACAAGATAAAAAAAGCAGACAGGATAATTTTATAATAAAAGGTATGAGAGTAAATGAAGTGGATAAAAAAAAACATTTTGATATGGACACAAGATTTCATAAAAAATAGATTAGAATTAGAGGTTACAATAGTAAACGCGCGCTTGAGTGGAAAAGAACTTAATTATGAAGAACAAAAGCAAACTTGTAGGGACAAAATATTTTATTAAATATGACCTGAGTTACGAAGACAGGAAGATTCAGGAGGAAATTAACAGATGGATAAATCCATGCGTGAAAAAGGAATAACAGTAAAATCAGGTGCGAAGAAAATATTTGTAAATGACGTATGGATCTACTGGGAGAATAAACAAAAAATAGAAGAAATGGTGATGGAAGCCGTAAAGAAAAAAAGCGTGCAGAAAGGAACTGCGGTTATAATACAAAACAGTGAGAGTGAGAGGAATGAGGTTTCAACATAAATCAGAAATGGTGTGAAAAAACAGAGAGTGAAGAGGAGAAAAAGAAAAATAACTTATGGCAGGTAGGAAGAAAAATAATTTTTTGTAACGTAGCAGGACTGATAAATAAAGATAAGGAATTTTGGGAATTCATAGAAGAAAACGATTTTGTATGTTTAGCAGAGACATGGATAGAAGAAAAAGAGGAGAAAATCCTAAAAGATTATTTGCCAAAGGATTTCAACTGGTCGATCATCAAAGCAAAAAGATTTTTTAAAAAAGGAAGAGCGAAAGGTGGTTCTTTAATCGGAGTGAAGAAAGGCTGGTGTCAAGTGGAAGGAGAAGCTAGCTTTGAAGTTATGGAAGGTTTGATAAAATCTCAAATCAGTGTAGGAAAAAAGAATACACAAGTGAATATATGGTCTGTATACAATAATAGGAGATTTCAACATAAGAACAGGAGAAGAAGGTAAATTCATGAACTGTGATGTGATTGGAGATATAAAAACCAGAAAAAGTAAAGATAAAACGATAGGCAAGGAAGGAAAAGACTGCATAGAAAAAATTGAAAATAAAGGATGGAATATATTAAACGGATGTACAACAGGAGATGAAGAAGGAGAATATACTTTTGTTGGAAGCAGAGGAAGTTCAGTCATTGACTATGCAATCGCAAACGAAGAAGCAAAAAATATAATAAAGGAATTTAAGGTGATAGAGAGAATAGAGTCAGATCACTTACCGATAAAGATATTGATAAGAAAAGAGGAATATGAAAATAAATCGGAGGAAGAGGCAGATAATAGGTGTGAAAACAAATTGAAGGAAATGTGGAATGAAGAAACGATTGCAGTGTTCAAAACAGAAACGGAGACCTTAGAAAAAGAAGAAATAGAATCGGATACTGAAGAAAGGAGATGGAATGACACTAAAGAAATAATTCATAAATATGTGCCAAAAAAAGAAATAAAAGTAACAAAATGGAAGTTAGGTACAAAAAAATGGTGGAACAAGGAATGTACAAGGACAAAAAGAAAAGCATGGAAAATGTTCATAAAATGGAGGACAGGAAAAACACAAAAAGAAAACTACACGACAGCAAGAAGAATATGGAAGGAGACATGTGAGGAAAGAAAGAAAATGAAAACAGAGGAAGAAGAGGCAGAGTTAATAGAAATTAAAGACGAAAGTCAAGTTTGGAAATTCCTCAACAAAGGAAGGAAAAAGAAGGAAGCAACAGAAAACAATATTAGCGAACAAGAATGGAAAGAATACTTTAAGAACCTATTAGAAGGTTCAGATAAAAGGCAGTTAGGAGAAAAAAGAGTGTCCGCCACAGAAAAGTCAAAAGATGAAGAGATAACAGCAGCGGAAATAAGTAGTGCGTGGAAAAGATTGAAAAAGAAAAAAGCAGCAGGCTGGGACGGAATTTCAAATGAAACGTGGATTAACTGTGGAGCAGGCTGAAAAACAAATTAATAGGTACAATAGAAAAAATATGGCAAGGGGAGCAAATCCCGGTAGACTGGAGAACTGCAATAATAGTACCACTACATAAAAAAGGAAATAAGGAAGAAACAAAAAATTACAGAGGCATATCATTACTGTCAACAGCATACAAAATATATGCAGAAGTATTAAGAAGAAGAATGGAAGAAGAAGTAAAGAAAAAGAAATTAATTCCAGAAGGTCAAGCAGGATTTAGGAAAGGTAGATCTACGATAGACAATATCTACATACTAGATCACATAATCAAGATGGAAAAAAGAAAGAAACGGAAAATTTATGCGCTGTTTGTAGATCTAAAAGCAGCATTCGACACGGTAAAAAGAGAGAAATTATGGAAAACATTGGAAGACATGGGAATTAGCAAGTACTTAATAGAGAGAATAAAAGGAATATATGAGGAGACGAAAGTAAGGATAAGGACAACAAATGTAATGATAGAAGAATTTTGGATTACTAAGGGCCTGAGACAAGGATGTGTATTAAGTCCCTTGTTATTTAATCTATATATAGCAGATTTGGAGAATGAGTTTAAGAAGAGGAACGTAGGTGGAATATGCATTAGAAAAAATAGGATCTGGTCACTGGCATACGCAGATGATCTAGTAATTCTAGGAAAAAACGCAGAAGCAATGAAAGACACGATGGGTACACTAAGAAAATTTCTAAAAGAAAAGACTTTAATTCTAAGTGTGGAAAAAACAATAATAATGGTAATCAATAAAGGTAGGAAAGGTAAAAAAGAAGTATGGAAATGGGAAGAGAAAAATATAGAAGAGGTGGATACTTTCAAATATCTAGCATTTACTTTCAACTCAAAAGGAAATTACGAAGACCATTTCAAGGAATTAAAGAAAAAAGGAATATACGCAGCAAAACAAGCGTGGAGCTTAGGAGAAAGAAAATGTAAAAACAATTTCAAAAGAAGAAAAATGTTATTTGAATACTTAGTTAGGAGTGTAATAGAGTACGGGGTAGAAATTTGGGGACTAGAGGAAGTTAGGGAATTAGAAAAAATCCAAAAAGATTACTATAGGTGGACGCTAGGCTTAGATTTCTGTACACCAAGATACATAGTTTATAAAGAGACCGATAATACGAAATTGAAAATAGAATGGGGAATTAGAGTACTAAAGATCGAAGAAAGGATAAGGATCCTAGATAGCGATAGGCTAATAAAGCAATGTTGGGAAGAGAAAAGGTTAGAAGAAAGTAGTCAAAATAGGAAAAGTAAATTGGAAGGTTTTTTGAATAAAATAGGGTTAGTAGTATAGAATTAAGGACACTAAAAGATTTAGGAAATGATACGAAAAAGGAGGTACGGGATAGGGCAAAGGATATTGAAAATCAGGAAATTCTAAGAAAAATCAGATGCGAAATACAATAAAATGTATAAGGATATATGCGTAGAAACAGGATTACCTAAATATTTAAGACAAAGTAAAAAAATCTCGATATAAAAAACATAGCTAGGATCAGGTGTGGAAACGTAGAAAGGGGAAATAAATACTGGCTACCACATAAAGATAAAGAATGTATTTTATGTAAAAAGGATGTAGGCACATGGAAACACTTATTGTATAACTGTGAAAAAACAAGAAAATATGTAAGCGAAATAAAAATGGAAAATGTAGATATAGGTAAAATAGTCAAGTCAGACATAAAGAATTTTGAAGTGTTAAAAGCGATAAAAATGATAGATAAAAATATAGATAGTGAGGAAAAAAAACAAAGATATTCCAAAGAAATAAATAGTAGAGAGTTAGAACAAAATTAGGAAATTAGAACAGAAAACGAGATAGGGTTGCAGGATAGGGAAAATAAAAAAATTTAAAAGAAAAAGGAAAGAAATGTTAACAAGAGTGTGTACGTATGCAGTATGTATATATGTTCAAATGTATGTGTATGTATGGATGTTAGATATAAAATGTAAAAAAAGAATGGAAGGATGTAAATACAACCAAAATTAAAATTAAAATGCTGTAAAAAATATGTATAGTGAAAAGTGATAAAGTATTTTAAGTTATAAATGTAAACCATGTCCATTTCTGAGCCGAAAGGCTGAAATTATAAATAAATAAATAAATAAAAAATACTATAAAATTATCAGCAATATTATTATTATTATTCAGCAATACATTGTTGGAATTTCACAAACTTGTCACTGTCAATTAATCATATTAATCATTATAATCTCAGATCTGATTTGTTGATATATCTTTTGTATTAAATACGTATCTTCAGTTATTGTAATAATAATGCTTATATGTATATTTATAGTAATCCTTCAGATTAGTATCATAATTCTTAAAGTGGTTCAAAAATTGAAAATCCAGCATTATAAATGTTTAAAAATTAATTTTTTATAATTGTATAATAATATTTGTATTTTTAGCAGCTTACAGGGGATTAGATGGATACTGAAATAAGTGGAGATACTTTTCTACCACTCCAAGGTAAGTGCATAAATTTTTTTGCAATGATCATGCTAATAGATTTAAAGTTATATGGCAACAAATATATATTTCTATTAATATTTCGGTTACTTTTCCCAGATAATTTGACCATAAGAGATCAGTTTCTGAGTTCTGAGTTTTTAAGAGGCAGTTTCTGACTATAAAAAGACCTCTTTTAGACAGCATTAGGTTTCCAGAGTCCGGAGCAGAATTGCTGATTTTCACTATTTAAATGGCTTACAAGAGTGTGACATCATACAATTATAACTTTAAAAGTATTTGTAATGAAAAATTCAGAAATTTTACAAAAAAAGTCATATTTATATTTTTAGTGAAAAATGCATCCCCTGGGAACTACAAATTCATGAAAATGGGCATATAATGCAAAAAAGTGCTAAAATGTCAACTTTGACTATCTGTAACTGAAAATAATGGTCCCGAAAAAATCTGAAAAAAGTCAGGAGAACTACTGGACACCTCTAAAACATATTCCCACAGTTATGGCAATATTCATTTTTTTCATCTTCGATGTCACGGAGTACCACCCATATATACGGGAATATGGGGACGGATCAAGTTTCCACGTACTACCCTTTCATCCCAGGCTGCACAGTCGAGATCCAGTAAATGATCAAATATAGATGCTTTGCGGCGATTTAGATGATATAAATCAAATAGGATGATAGGGAGTGAGTTCAATAATTTAGTGGTACTGATGACAATTGTCTATAAAGTGATTCAGTGCGAGGTGGTAAATTAGTTAGTGTTTTAGGAGGATAGCGAGATGAGTGACGGTGATTTTCTGAGTTATCGGCTCTAATGAAATAATTTGATAGATAATGAGGTGAATTTTGAACCAAAATAGTAAATGCCAATAAACCAATAAAGAACAGATGCCTCGATTTGACTGACAGCCAGCGTAGTTTCACCCTATAAGGAGTTACGTGTTCATATTTGTGCAGATTGCCCCACACAAACCTGACACAGGCATTGAGTAGACGTTGGAGCTTCAGATTCCTTGTCTGATCCAGATCGTTATATACCGCACATGCGTAGTCAAAGTGAGGCATTATAAGCACTTCAACAAGGTATTTTCTCGTATCATGAGAAAATGCTCTCTTATGGAAACGAAACGAACGCAAAACTCCATGAACCCTCTGGACTCTCGTCCAGTTTAAATAGATATAGTTTAAAAAAAAAGAAGCTCAAATTGCTTAATTTGGAGTAAAGTTATGAAGAAAATTATAAATTGAAGAATTTTAGGCGAAAAAAAAATTAATTTTTTATATTAAATTTTAGTTATAATTTCTTCAATTTCTTATTTCCTTCATAACCTTCCTCCAAAGTAAGAAATTTCAGCTTCTTTTTTTTAAACCATATTTATTTTAACTTAACTTTCTTTTGGTTTCTGGTACGAGTATCTATAATATTAATTTTTGAGTTATAAGCGATCAATGTAGAAGTAATTTTTTTTTAAATTATTACTAGATGTCGAATAACTTTTGTGATAGTCGCCATTGGCAAGTAATAACATGGCTCTCTTTATATTTCTACATTGCAAAATACATACCAAAGTTAGGATAAGATCCGTTTCCCAGAGGTCAAATACTCCCCTTATTAGATGTACTATGATTATATCTAGCACAGTTAGAACAAGTCGCTATATTAATAATCCACAAAAACCTTATTTCTATTCTCGCGTAAATACTTGTCAATTTCTAGCGTAACTTCCATTCATAATGTATCTGTTTTATTTATTTTGTTGGTATGCATATCGACACCTCGTACGAAAATAATACAAATCAGATTTTGTAGTATTGTTTTAATTGGAAAAATCTGAGTTGTGCTTTTTTCGTGCGAGGCGTCGATGTATAGTATTTTCCACTAGTGCTAAAGTTTGCAAAATTCCTTATATTGTGTAACGGTAAGGTACTGTTTACCTCACCGTTTGACGAATTCGAGCAACACGAGCGAACAGTATCATCATGTTCGCATCGGTTCGAGCCGGCGAGATTCGGCTCGGCTCGGTTCGTCGTGGCTACACGGGCGGGATCAAATTCGCGCGCGAAAGATTCGCGCACGCACCTCATTAGAGAGGTAAGGGGAGATTCGCGCGCACTGGGGAGAGTGATAGCCACCTTCTTACGTGACAGGTGTGATCCCCCCGCGTCCCGTGTTTAGCTTCGCCGTGCTGTGATTTACCGTGCGTTTTGTGTGTGCGTTTCGACTGCAGGCCGATCCTGCATTTGCAGTGAGTGGTGCTACACCGTGCATCTGCCTGCAGCCACACAACCCCGCTGCACGGGCGAGCGGACAATCCGTCCGACACCGCAGCGAGAGTGAGAGAGAGAGAAAGCAACCGATCGACTGGTCGTTGTTTACCAACGACTACAGCAGCGTACAAAGTAAGTGGTACCACTTCACGCGATCGTGTTTTTATTCGCACTTAGTAAATAATCGTGTTTCTTTATACCAGTCCCATTGACTGGATATATTATTTTAGTTCGCGATATTTTCTTCCCCTCTCTCTACAAGTCGGCCGTTTACCGACTTGTAATAAAAGCGTAGACCTCGGCGACAATCAGATATTTTATTTGTTATCTTTCTTTATCTTTATTTCAATAAATTCATATTATTATTAGAATTCAATCCGCTGTGCGATTAATTGAATTTAACCCACGTACGATTCCTTCCGTAATCCTAAGAGCTCGTATATTTCTGGTTGACAAGTGCTCGACGCGATATCCCTGTTTCGTGGTCAATTTCAGATTTGAATTTTACCTGGTTGTTATCTGAAACAGTAACTCGGTTTCAGACTAACACTTAACAGATTTGGTAGAGCGGACAGGTAACCGTCGCCGCATCGCGGGAAAAATGTGTTTATTTAAATACGGTAAGTTTAACCGTACCGCTGAGCAGCCGCGATATTAAAATAAACATCCGTGCGGCAACCAAACCGTTACATGGCGCCCAACGTAAATTAATAGATTGGGTTATTTTACGCCCAACGTTAATTTCCAAATTGCGCCTACGAGGCGCACAACGTAAATTTTTAGATTGCGTTTTTTTTGTGATACGAGCTGCGCTTATATAGGTGCCCTTATAAAATAGGATTTTATAATAAACGGTAGTGAATCTAATTTAATTTAATTGATTTTGTTGTTATCAATTTATTTAAAATTTATTTTTTTAAGTACGTGTGGATTTTACGTGTAATTTTCTATTATATACTAGTTACGTTAATTAGTATATTTGTTATTACCGGCAGTTAGATTAATCGGTTCGCGATTAATTCTAACCTTTAAATTATTGTATTTAGACAATAATTTATAAGTTTGAACCGGATTTTCTTTTATTGTTGGTTAATTTGGTTAAAAGAAATCCGAGGTCGGTAATAATAATTTTTTTAATTAATTACACGTAAATAATAGTAAATTTGAATTTTAAAATTGAAATATAGATCGATTTGCCTTGAGGTCCGCAATTTACATATCGAGTCCCTAATTTCGAGTAGGTTAGTCGGAAAATCGGCGTTATTTAGTTTTCCGACTTAATAAAAATTGTAACACCTGTGCTAGGGTAACAATTTTTCTGTTTGAAGTTTGCTTGTTAAATTTATATTTTTGACAACGCGGACCGGCTCTCGCGTTACAATAAAAATTGTATTATTATTTTTTTGTAACATTGCGATTGTAAGAGGTCACAGCGGCGTACACATTTAGTTGTTTAGGAATATATTATATTTATTATCTATTATTCAATTATTTATTTATTTATTTATAATATATTCAGCGTGCGTTGGTGACCGAGAGCCGGAGTAAATTCAATTTTTCGTATTTAGTCGGATTTAAACAAATTTTTCTTGTTTTTAATTTAATTTATTAACAATTCATAAAATTCTTTTTACGTTAATATTGTATGTTTATTTGTTTTATAATAAATTAAATTCATCCCGCGTGTAACATAGTTAATTTTTTTTTCTCTCCCGATTTGTTTGTAAAATTAATAGTCATAGATATAATTCTTTAACTTAGTTTTTGATATTAGGCAGAAAGCAAATTTCAAATAGGTGTGCTTAATTTTCTTCTTGTAATTATAAAGGGAAAAGAATTCATTCTTCAACTTAGTGGCCCAATAATTTTATTATTTAAAGCCACCTAATAATTTGAAGAAAAGCATACCTTGCACAGGTAAAGCGAAAAGCGACTCAGATTTTTTTTTGTGTAAATAATCGTAGCGAAAAAATCTGAAAAAAGTCAGGAGAACTACTGGACACCTCTAAAACATATTCCCACAGTTATGGCAATATTCATTTTTTTCATCTTCGATGTCACGGAGTACCACCCATATATACGGGAATATGGGGACGGATCAAGTTTCCACGTACTACCCTTTCATCCCAGGCTGCACAGTCGAGATCCAGTAAATGATCAAATATAGATGCTTTGCGGCGATTTAGATGATATAAATCAAATAGGATGATAGGGAGTGAGTTCAATAATTTAGTGGTACTGATGACAATTGTCTATAAAGTGATTCAGTGCGAGGTGGTAAATTAGTTAGTGTTTTAGGAGGATAGCGAGATGAGTGACGGGATTTTCTGAGTTATCGGCTCTAATGAAATAATTTGATAGATAATGAGGTGAATTTTGAACCAAAATAGTAAATGCCAATAAACCAATAAAGAACAGATGCCTCGATTTGACTGACAGCCAGCGTAGTTTCACCCTATAAGGAGTTACGTGTTCATATTTGTGCAGATTGCCCCACACAAACCTGACACAGGCATTGAGTAGACGTTGGAGCTTCAGATTCCTTGTCTGATCCAGATCGTTATATACCGCACATGCGTAGTCAAAGTGAGGCATTATAAGCACTTCAACAAGGTATTTTCTCGTATCATGAGAAAATGCTCTCTTATGGAAACGAAACGAACGCAAAACTCCATGAACCCTCTGGACTCTCGTCCAGTTTAAATAGATATAGTTTAAAAAAAAGAAGCTCAAATTGCTTAATTTGGAGTAAAGTTATGAAGAAAATTATAAATTGAAGAATTTTAGGCGAAAAAAAAATTAATTTTTTATATTAAATTTTAGTTATAATTTCTTCAATTTCTTATTTCCTTCATAACCTTCCTCCAAAGTAAGAAATTTCAGCTTCTTTTTTTTAAACCATATTTATTTTAACTTAACTTTCTTTTGGTTTCTGGTACGAGTATCTATAATATTAATTTTTGAGTTATAAGCGATCAATGTAGAAGTAATTTTTTTTTAAATTATTACTAGATGTCGAATAACTTTTGTGATAGTCGCCATTGGCAAGTAATAACATGGCTCTCTTTATATTTCTACATTGCAAAATACATACCAAAGTTAGGATAAGATCCGTTTCCCAGAGGTCAAATACTCCCCTTATTAGATGTACTATGATTATATCTAGCACAGTTAGAACAAGTCGCTATATTAATAATCCACAAAAACCTTATTTCTATTCTCGCGTAAATACTTGTCAATTTCTAGCGTAACTTCCATTCATAATGTATCTGTTTTATTTATTTTGTTGGTATGCATATCGACACCTCGTACGAAAATAATACAAATCAGATTTTGTAGTATTGTTTTAATTGGAAAAATCTGAGTTGTGCTTTTTT
Source organism: Theocolax elegans (assembly GCA_026168455.1). Taxonomy (NCBI): domain Eukaryota; kingdom Metazoa; phylum Arthropoda; class Insecta; order Hymenoptera; family Cerocephalidae; genus Theocolax; species Theocolax elegans. The sequence continues at coordinate 18,968,219 of CM047429.1, read as the reverse complement.
CGTGCGAGGCGTCGATGTATAGTATTTTCCACTAGTGCTAAAGTTTGCAAAATTCCTTATATTGTGTAACGGTAAGGTACTGTTTACCTCACCGTTTGACGAATTCGAGCAACACGAGCGAACAGTATCATCATGTTCGCATCGGTTCGAGCCGGCGAGATTCGGCTCGGCTCGGTTCGTCGTGGCTACACGGGCGGGATCAAATTCGCGCGCGAAAGATTCGCGCACGCACCTCATTAGAGAGGTAAGGGGGAGATTCGCGCGCACTGGGGAGAGTGATAGCCACCTTCTTACGTGACAGGTGTGATCCCCCCGCGTCCCGTGTTTAGCTTCGCCGTGCTGTGATTTACCGTGCGTTTTGTGTGTGCGTTTCGACTGCAGGCCGATCCTGCATTTGCAGTGAGTGGTGCTACACCGTGCATCTGCCTGCAGCCACACAACCCCGCTGCACGGGCGAGCGGACAATCCGTCCGACACCGCAGCGAGAGTGAGAGAGAGAGAAAGCAACCGATCGACTGGTCGTTGTTTACCAACGACTACAGCAGCGTACAAAGTAAGTGGTACCACTTCACGCGATCGTGTTTTTATTCGCACTTAGTAAATAATCGTGTTTCTTTATACCAGTCCCATTGACTGGATATATTATTTTAGTTCGCGATATTTTCTTCCCCTCTCTCTACAAGTCGGCCGTTTACCGACTTGTAATAAAAGCGTAGACCTCGGCGACAATCAGATATTTTATTTGTTATCTTTCTTTATCTTTATTTCAATAAATTCATATTATTATTAGAATTCAATCCGCTGTGCGATTAATTGAATTTAACCCACGTACGATTCCTTCCGTAATCCTAAGAGCTCGTATATTTCTGGTTGACAAGTGCTCGACGCGATATCCCTGTTTCGTGGTCAATTTCAGATTTGAATTTTACCTGGTTGTTATCTGAAACAGTAACTCGGTTTCAGACTAACACTTAACAGATTTGGTAGAGCGGACAGGTAACCGTCGCCGCATCGCGGGAAAAATGTGTTTATTTAAATACGGTAAGTTTAACCGTACCGCTGAGCAGCCGCGATATTAAAATAAACATCCGTGCGGCAACCAAACCGTTACATGGCGCCCAACGTAAATTAATAGATTGGGTTATTTTACGCCCAACGTTAATTTCCAAATTGCGCCTACGAGGCGCACAACGTAAATTTTTAGATTGCGTTTTTTTTGTGATACGAGCTGCGCTTATATAGGTGCCCTTATAAAATAGGATTTTATAATAAACGGTAGTGAATCTAATTTAATTTAATTGATTTTTGTTGTTATCAATTTATTTAAAATTTATTTTTTTAAGTACGTGTGGATTTTACGTGTAATTTTCTATTATATACTAGTTACGTTAATTAGTATATTTGTTATTACCGGCAGTTAGATTAATCGGTTCGCGATTAATTCTAACCTTTAAATTATTGTATTTAGACAATAATTTATAAGTTTGAACCGGATTTTCTTTTATTGTTGGTTAATTTGGTTAAAAGAAATCCGAGGTCGGTAATAATAATTTTTTTAATTAATTACACGTAAATAATAGTAAATTTGAATTTTAAAATTGAAATATAGATCGATTTGCCTTGAGGTCCGCAATTTACATATCGAGTCCCTAATTTCGAGTAGGTTAGTCGGAAAATCGGCGTTATTTAGTTTTCCGACTTAATAAAAATTGTAACACCTGTGCTAGGGTAACAATTTTTCTGTTTTGAAGTTTGCTTGTTAAATTTATATTTTTGACAACGCGGACCGGCTCTCGCGTTACAATAAAAATTGTATTATTATTTTTTTTGTAACATTGCGATTGTAAGAGGTCACAGCGGCGTACACATTTAGTTGTTTAGGAATATATTTATATTTATTTATCTATTTATTCAATTATTTATTTATTTATTTTATAATATATTCAGCGTGCGTTGGTGACCGAGAGCCGGAGTAAATTCAATTTTTTCGTATTTAGTCGGATTTAAACAAATTTTTCTTGTTTTTAATTTAATTTATTAACAATTCATAAAATTTCTTTTTACGTTTAATATTGTATGTTTATTTGTTTTATAATAAATTAAATTCATCCCGCGTGTAACATAGTTAATTTTTTTTTTCTCTCCCGATTTGTTTGTAAAATTAATAGTCATAGATATAATTCTTTAACTTAGTTTTTGATATTAGGCAGGAAAGCAAATTTCAAATAGGTGTGCTTAATTTTTCTTCTTGTAATTATAAAGGGAAAAGAATTCATTCTTCAACTTAGTGGCCCAATAATTTTATTATTTAAAGCCACCTAATAATTTGAAGAAAAGCATACCTTGCACAGGTAAAGCGAAAAGCGACTCAGATTTTTTTTTGTGTAAATAATCGTAGCGGTAATTTTGTTAAGATTAAAATGGCGGAATCGATGACCACGCAAGTCGATCAGTGGATTGGTACGCAATCCAGCGAACAGATCCAGGCGCACTTGGAGTCGTTAGAGATGCGTACAGACGGCTCTGTATATAAAAAAGCCGAACGACTCCAACAGTGGTTGTTGGGTAATAATACGGCTCAAGAGTTCGCAGCCGACACAAACTCAAATGAGGATCGTGTCAGGCGGAACAGGCGGAGGACAGATTGGTTTAAGTCCATGGTTGCCCAGAATCCGGAGATTCCGGACCCGGATTCTGAGCCAGATGTAGTAGAGGTGCTACAGAGGACTCTCGCTCTAGAAGTAGAAGATACGGACGAGCGAGAGGAAGATGGGCAGTCGGACACCTCCGACCGAGAAACCGACAAGGAAGAATGGATAACTTTGGTATCCCATACTGGCGCTCAGTTCGAGATACCAAAGGATTTTGCTTCGATGTTAGCGGAGCAAGTAAGTAGGTTATCCACCTTGACGGAACGGGTTAAGGAGCTGGAAGTACAGATGCACACCGTCAACAGCAAGTTGGAATTGCCAAGCGGTGCACAAGCTTCCAGCACAAACAAAACCCGAGAGCCAACCCAACATGTCCAGTTCCAGGACACCTATACGTGTTACACCCTGGACGAGACGGACATCAGACCACAACACGTGCAGGTAGAGCCTGAGGGGTCTCAAGCACCTCATGCAGATGCTGGAGGAGCTTGGGGGAGGGGTGACACACGGAGACCGAGACAGCCTCCATGTTCAAGCTCTCCCTACCCTAATCTGAAGGACTTTTACGAGTCCGGCCAATCGGCGTCGAGATCGGCCGGGACACCGCGCGATGTTGGTGCGGTGGTTCGTAAGTGGGGAGTCCGATTCTCTGGCGACAAAAGCCAGAGTATCGATGCCTTCCTTGCGAGAGTCGAAGACTGTAGGATTTTCGCCAACCTCAGCGAGGACGAGGTGTTGCCGTCCTTGTCCGAACTTCTCACTGGAACCGCAGCTACGTGGTACCGGAATGAGAAGGACAAATGGCACTCGTGGCAAGATTTTGTGAAATCTGCCAAGAAATGGTAAGGTATGAGCCAAAGCTTCCAGCAAAGGCTCATCGAGGAGTCCAATGCTCGGACACAGGGTGAGGATGAGCCGGTGAGAGATTACATCACCTGCTCAATCGCAATCATGCGAAAACTCAACCCGATCCCGAGCGAGCGTAGGCAATTGGACCATCTCTACCGTAACATGCTACCTCAGCTTCAGCGGTTGTTTAAGAGAGCTGAAGCCAAATCGGTTGAAGATTTATTGGAGCTGGCGATGGACGCCGAGCAAACGCTCGAGCGGGAAAAGTTATATCGACCACCTCCGGCAGAGGAAGATTTAATGCTGCCGGAACTTGCTTACAAGGCAAAGTCCAAAAAGCGGTCGACCGCCAAGCCTAAGGTAGCAAGCGTGGCTAAGGAGGTGAGTGAGTCGAGTCGGGAAGATCCGATTGAACGGCTCACAAAAGTCCTGGAAGAAACCCTTAGGACCATGCGAACGAGTAGCCAGACAGCTGGGGTTAAGGTGGATAAAGATACGCCACCTAGGAAGAAAACCCACAAGTCTCCTCCTAGGTTTAAAAGGAGGAAGGAGACACGTAAAAGTCCCGATCGGCGGTCATCGAGTGGTTCATCCTCGAAGCTTGGGGAATCGTCGGATTCAAGAAAGAAGATAAAGAGAAAAGAAGACTTCCCCAAGCCGATCAAGTGCCATACTTGTGGTAAGTTGGGGTACACCGTTAGGACGTGCCCTGACTGCGCAAAAAACGCGCGGGGAAGCAGTTAGAGGGGACAACCGCATACCCCAAAGTACAGGGAGTCCCCAAGGAGGACAAAGGTCTGACTCCCGATTACCGAGATAGTCCAGTTGCAGTTAAGCAGAAAAGGAAAGGACTGATTCCAGACAGATCCCAGGAAGTCGGAATGGATCCGGAGACCTGCGATGTCCTAAAATTAGTGACATCGAGCACTAGCCAAAGAAGTTATCGTCCTGAGGACGAGACGCGCTGGTGGTGTCAGGTTGACATAGATGGATTCCGGATCCGTGCGTTGTTCGATCCAGGTGCATCGACAACCGTAATGGGTCCGAGCGGTTTGCAGTTAGCAACCGCTCTAGGCAGGTCGCTTCTCGAGTCGCGAGCTGGCAATGCCAAGCTCGCTGATGGTAGTACTCATCCGTTGTGTGGTCACGTGATGCTACCATTTACCATCGGTAAAGAGACTCGAGAAATACGTGTTGCGATCATGCCGAACCTGGATGCTGAATGCTACATCGGAGTAAATTTTATCCGAGCATTCCGAGCCGTCCTAGACCCAGATTCCGACCGTTTATTCCTAAAGGGAACGTATCAAGTCCTACAGCTGGAAGTGGCAAGTATGGAAAGTGGCAATGCTTCATTATCGTCAGCAGGTGTCGCTGACGTAACAGAAGTAGAGCGCACACAATTGCGCGAACTTCTAGACCGAGTGTTGTCCACAACCTTGCCAAAGATCGGCCGTTCTTACGATGTCGAACATATAATCGACGTCGGATCAGCCAGGCCGATCAAACAGAGGTACTACCCCGTCTCTGATAAGATTCGAGAGGAAATGCAACGTCAAGTTCGCGAGATGCTCGAGACTGGCGTTATTGAACCCTCGAAGAGCGGTTGGTCCAGCCCCGTGGTGATGGCGAAGAAGGGTGAGAATGCTAGGCGTTTTTGCATCGATTTTAGGAAAGTCAACGCTTTGACGAAACCTGATGCATATCCTTTGCCATATATGCAGGATATCCTACGCAAACTCAAGAAAGCCCGATACATCTCCACGATCGACATGAACTGTGCGTATCACCAGATACCTCTGCAGGTAGAGTCGCGCCCGATAACGGCTTTTACGGTACCTGGAATGGGTTTGTTCCAGTTTACTCGTATGCCGTATGGATTGGCAAATGCTGGCGCGACATTCCAGCGCATGATCGATCAGGTGATTGGACCCGAACTCGAACCGGTTGCTTATGCATATCTCGACGATATCATTATTGTCACGGAGACGTTTGAAGAGCATAAGCAACTGTTGATCGAGGTGTTAACTCGCTTGGCAGAAGCCGGTTTATCTGTTAATCGGGAGAAATGTGTCTTCTGCCAGCCCGAAGTGAGATATTTGGGTGTGCGAGTTAACCGAGACGGGATACGACCTGGCCCAGCTAAAACGGAGCCGATTAAAGAATATCCGGCTCCCAAGAATTTGAAGCAGCTGAGACGGTTTCTCGGTATGGCATCTTGGTACAGACGCTTCATGCACGACTATGCTACCATAGCTGAGCCGCTAACGCGTCTGACCAAGAAAGACCAGAAGTATCTTTGGCTGGAAGAACAAGAGAGCGCTTTCCAGCAGCTTAAAGCTTTGTTGATGACAGCACCCGTTCTGCAAACTCCCGATGAGAATGGTGAGTATGTGGTCCAAACTGACGCTAGTGACACTGGTATCGGTGCAGTGTTGCTACAGATTGTCGGCGGAGAAGAGAGAGTCCTGGAGTTCGCCAGTAGAATCCTCTCGCCCGCCGAACGCAATTACAGCGTCACAGAACGGGAATGCCTGACCGTAGTATGGGCAATTAAGAAGTTTAGACCATACATCGAAGGTTACCAGTTTAAAGTTGTCACTGACCATACTAGTCTTCGTTGGTTATGCAATATTCGCAATCCAACGAGCCGGCTCGCCAGATGGGCGTTAGAACTCCAGTCTAATAACTTTACTATTGAGCACAGGAAAGGAGCTCTAAACTACGTTCCTGATGCACTTTCTCGTATGTATGAGGAAGACGAGCCGGCCTTATCCTCCGTCTCTTGGAGCCAGACTACTAAGGACCCCTGGTACCTTTCGTGGACCAAAGACGTAAGTGAGCGGCCGAGAGAATTTCCTGATTGGAAGATCCAAGGTGGAAACTTGTATTCGTATCGGGTGGATACTGAATTGGATGACGCCATGGAAGATCAAGACGCTTGGAAGTTGGTCGTACCCGAAGAGCACAGGCAGACCATCCTCCGAGAATGTCATGATGATCCGGCAGCTGGCCATCTAGGTAGAGAAAAGACATTTGCTCGTGTGGCAAAGTTATATTATTGGCCACGTTACTATGCCGAAGTTGGCGAGTATGTCAGGTGTGCCAGCAATGTAAGGTGGAGCAACGCCCTCCCAGGGGTTTGATGGGTAGGCGAGTGGTTGAAAAGCCATGGCAAGTGGTAGCAGGAGATGTTACTGGACCACTTCCCCGCTCCACACAGATTTGAATATATTTTGATCTTCCAAGATTTGTTCACGCGCTGGATTGAAGCAGTGCCGATCCGGAAAGCTAACGCTAAGACGATCGTGAAAGAGTTACACGAACGAGTCGTCATGCGTTTTGGCACACCGGAGGTATTTTTATCCGACAACGGCACTGAGTTCAAGAACAAGCACGTAGATGATTATCTCGTGGAACGAGGAATATTTCATACAACTATTCCTCCATACCACGCTCAGGCCAATCCAGTCGAACGTGCTAATCGGACGCTGAAAACGATGGTAGCGTCTTACATTACCGAGAAGCACAACACTTGGGACGAGAAGTTACCGGACCTTGTGTTTGCTTTAAATACGGCGGTACAGAGTTCGACAGGATGGAGCCCGGCCATGTTAAATTACGGCCGGCAGCCTGACCACCCGGCACTGCTCGTCGAGTTCAAGACGAACTGACTCAGCAGCGTTTGGAATACCAGCGTTTGCTTGAGTGGAGTGATAGGCTATCACGACTACCTGAGCTTCACAAGAAAGCTTCAGCTAGAGCTAATAAAGCTCAGGATAGGCAAGCCGGTTACTATAATGCCGGGAGACGAGCGGCTTCTTTTGAAGTCGGGGACTTGGTATGGAAGAAGAACCGAGTCCTCTCATCCAGCGCACAAGGCGTCTCGGCCAAGTTAGCTCCAAAATACATCGGTCCTTACTTGATCGTCCACAGATACGGCCCAAATACTGTTAAGATCCAAGATACTCAGGGACATGAGGAGAAATGCCATGTCCAGTACCTCAAACCGTACTTATCGGATGACCATGGCGATAAGTACGGCCAAGAAGACGACATCGAGACCGATCTACCTACGAGGGAAGAGGAACCCGAACGCGACACGGTTCCTGCGAGCGAAGACGTCTCACGCGGCGAGACGCAAGCGAGCGCCGTTCCACGCGAGGAACGAGATAACGCGAACGTCGTGCCCCCCGTTAAACGAAGTAGAGGTAGGCCGCGTAAAAACGCGAGGGTCGTCGCCAGACCGCGGGATCGGTCGACGGTAATTCCGACCGCTAGCCACCGCGGGCTAGCCAAACGAGGTAGAGGCAGACCACGACGGAACTGCAGTTAGTGTCCGGATTTTTGGACCAGGGTTTTTTTTTTTGTTGTACCTGTGTAGCCACTTCCCATCCCAAATTCGTCATGGATGCAGAAACCACATCACGGGTATGTGGGATCTGGAAGGGGGGTGTAACGGTAAGGTACTGTTTACCTCACCGTTTGACGAATTCGAGCAACACGAGCGAACAGTATCATAATGTTCGCATCGGTTCGAGCCGGCGAGATTCGGCTCGGCTCGGTTCGTCGTGGCTACACGGGCGGGATCAAATTCGCGCGCGAAAGATTCGCGCACGCACCTCATTAGAGAGGTAAGGGGAAGATTCGCGCGCACTGGAGAGAGTGATAGCCACCTTCTTACGTGACAGGTGTGATCCCCCCGCGTCCCGTGTTTAGCTTCGCCGTGCTGTGATTTACCGTGCGTTTTGTGTGTGCGTTTCGACTGCAGGCCGATCCTGCATTTGCAGTGAGTGGTGCTACACCGTGCATCTGCCTGCAGCCACACAACCCCGGTGCACGGGCGAGCGGACAATCCGTCCGACACCTCAGCGAGAGTGAGAGAGAGAGAAAGCAACCGATCGACTGGTCGTTGTTTACCAACGACTACAGCAGCGTACAAAGTAAGTGGTACCACTTCACGCGATCGTGTTTTTATTCGCACTTAGTAAATAATTGTGTTTCTTTATACCAGTCCCGTTGACTGGATATATTATTTTAGTTCGCGATATTTTCTTCCCCTCTCTCTACAAGTCGGCCGTTTACCGACTTGTAATAAAAGCGTAGACCTCGGCGACAATCAGATATTTTATTTGTTATCTTTCTTTATCTTTATTTCAATAAATTCATATTATTATTAGAATTCAATCCGCTGTGCGATTAATTGAATTTAACCCACGTACGATTCCTTCCGTAATCCTAAGAGCTCGTATATTTCTGGTTGACAAGTGCTCGACGCGATATCCCTGTTTCGCGGTCAATTTCAGATTTGAATTTTACCTGGTTGTTATCTGAAACAGTAACTCGGTTTCAGACTAACACTTAACAGATTTGGTAGAGCGGACAGGTAACCGTCGCCGCATCGCGGGAAAAATATGTTTATTTAAATACGGTAAGTTTAACCGTACCGCTGAGCAGCCGCGATATTAAAATAAACATCCGTGCGGCAACCAAACTGTTACAATTGATATTATTTTGGATGTCGTTTTCTTTGATTTGAGTTGTTTTGTTCATACTAATTACTTTTATTTTGTGAATTAATCTATTGCACTAGTACTATCTCATACTGCTTTAGATTATTTGTTAGTGCACTTTTAGTTGTACACTTTTATCATTCCTGCTGCTTCTTTCAATTTCGGTGTTGTTTGTTTGTCTAGTGTATCTAGTTTGTATGTTTTTTTTGAGAAACTATGTAGCTCGCAAGCAGTTTTATGGTATGTTCTTGTTCGGTATATATGCTTTGGACTGTGAATTTAGGATTTTTTCGGTTTGGTTAAATATCATTTATTATTTCAGCATAAGATTTTGTAGCTGGTTGTGGTTATGTGTATTTTTAGTCTTTGTAGTTCAATTAATTCTTTTTGCATGTTGTTTTTATCTTGTAGTTCAGCAACGTGTTCTCTGATATGTTGTCCATGTCATTTTCCTCAAATCTTATAGATTTATATAGCTTTTTATTGGTTTCGCTATGTAGGTCTTGTAACAATTCTTCTCCTCTTTCCTCTGTTTGATTTTAATCATTACAATCACTTTTTTGCCACAGCACTTAACATATGTTTTTCAGTTAGCGCTTATTGCATGATCTGGGCAGATTATTGAGTTATTACTTACATACCTGGGTTATTTAATTTATCGTAATGTCTTCTATGGTATCCATTGTGACATACAACACATATCACAATTGTCACAAGTTCTTTAGACTGATATTTATAATATTTACGATTGAGTTTATCCGGTTGTGATTTATCGGACAACGCCATACTGGCTAGTGCTTTTATTTCATTTATTATCATTTAAAGAGTTTACATCCAATATTCATATCTATTATACACTTTAATTAAAATCGAATGTAAAATCTTCAAACTTAGCAAATTTAATAAACCGAGCGATTGAATGACTTATGTTAACGAATTTTTATTTTATTGTAGTTGTAATCATTTATAGTGCTTGAGGCCTGCGATGATTCAGTCGGTTACGGGTTGGGCTTGTAATCTGCAGGTCCCAGGTTCGATTTCCTGTCCCAAACATTTCGGAGTTTATTGCACATATAAATGTTCTAACATCAACTAATAATACAGGTCTGCAAAAAAAGATGTTTGAATTGTTCTAAGAAAGTGAAAAGATTTAAACATATCAGCCACCTGTAACCTTGTCAACTACTGTAGAGATATGAAGAGTTTCTATGTATAAATTTTGCACATCAAAATTATCAATTTATAAGGCAAAAATGCCGGCAGTCTAAAGGTTAAAAATGATATCTATTTTATCTCAGCTTTTGATTAAACTTTGGTTTGTGTATCAATATTTAATAACTTAGAAGTGACAATTATTTGAAGAAAAACCTTTTTTTGTAAATTTTGCTTTTACAGCGTATAACTTTTGAAAAAACGATTGTTAGGGTCTGCGGCTCTGGCTTTTTTCATATTTTAATATTAGAAAACATATCCTACAAGCTGAGAACGATCCATTTCCCAAACATATTAGGGTATCCTTGTTAGTCAAGAAAAAATATAACGCTTTATTTTGAATTTAAAAATCTCAGTAAAAATATACTGTTCACAAAGAAAATATGTTCTTAGAAATTAATTTTTCAAAAGAATCAGTCGTATACGAACAACATAACGAATTTGATAAATTACACAGGTCAACATGGTTTTGTTCTAAGAAAGTGAAGGGTCATTTCCGATCTAATTTTGTATGTAAAATCCGAATGCAGGGTCTGAATTGCTCTATCACGTTAAGATTTTGAGATATCCTAACCCAAAAGCGCAAATATCGCGATTTTTGGCTTAATTTGAGGTTATGTAGCATCATCTTATTCTTTTTTCTCAAAAAATAGCCACTGGTATCTTAACGTGTAAGTCTTATTCTTTCAAATGCCGTTAAGCTTGCTCAAATAGTTTATTTCTGCATTGAGATATTTCATTTTAAAGTTTTCGAGTTTCGTCAATTTCGTTATTTTCAAAATTCACATGGTTCTGTAGTCTTTGACGTCCAAGTTCGACATTTATGTTCAATTTTTCTTTTGACATATCCCATTCTTTTACGACAATAGGTTCTTTAAAACTAAAATTTACTGTGTATCAAGTTTTCCGACCCAATACTAAGTCCTAATTACTTTGAAGAGGGCAAAAACGGGGCGAAAAATGCTGATATTGATCGAAAAGTATCCTACTTTTTGACTTTCCACGTAGTTTTCGGCGTAGTTTAATATAAATGGACTATTAAGAGTAAGGACACGATGTACTCTACGGCACCCAAACTGACCCCTTAGTACTTTGGGTCGTTTTAAAAAACGGTCTACAATTACTCTTACTCCAAATCAGCAAACCCTAAACCCAAGTATACCAGATCTACGTATTCCAAATTCCAAGTCCACAATCAGAAATCCAACAATCCTAATCGCTTAATTAATATGAGTCCCATTGCCTCTTACAAAACGGAATAACCTTACTTTTAGCGCTATCCAGAAACAACGACGTGTACATAGTAAGGATTGTTTCCTTTGGGGTGAGTGATTAATGTGAGTTCCCTCGCCTCTCACCAACCGGGTTGCTTTTTTAACGTGAGTCCCCTTCCCTCTGACTATATTCATCCTTATGAAATCTTTTTTTCTCATCTTCTAAATTCTCGTGTTAGATCATCTTTTATGTTGGACATGTGGCTCATTACGTTGAAGAGACCAACAGTAGTCTGCCAACATGGATGGAGACCATTTACCCTCATACCATCGTTCCATTTCTTTTGCATGGGACTCGTGTAAATTAAGTGATTAGGATTATTGGATTTCTGATTGTGGATTTGAAGTGTGGAATACGTGAATTTGGCATACTTAGGTTTAGGATTTGCTGATTTGGAGTAAGAATAATTGTAGACCATTTTTAGTGATTTTCACATCCTTTTCACCCCGTTCAAAGTACTAAGGAGTCAGTTTGGGTGCCGTAGAGTACATCGTGTCCTTACTCTTAATAGTCCATTTATATTAAACTACGCCAAAAACTACGTGGAAAGTCAAAAAATAGGATACTTTTCGATCAATTTCAGCATTTGGCGCCAATGAAACGGTCACGCGGGGATTAGGGCATGGCGTCAAAGGCGAAATAAACAAGTAATTTCCTGATTGGAAGATCCAAGGTGGAAACTTGTATTCGTATCGGGTGGATACTGAATGGATGACGCCATGGAAGATCAAGACGCTTGGAAGTTGGTCGTACCCGAAGAGCACAGGCAGACCATCCTCCGAGAATGTCATGATGATCCGGCAGCTGGCCATCTAGGTAGAGAAAAGACATTTGCTCGTGTGGCAAAGTTATATTATTGGCCACGTTACTATGCCGAAGTTGGCGAGTATGTCAGGTGTGCCAGCAATGTAAGGTGGAGCAACGCCCTCCCAGGGGTTTGATGGGTAGGCGAGTGGTTGAAAAGCCATGGCAAGTGGTAGCAGGAGATGTTACTGGACCACTTCCCCGCTCCACAGATTTGAATATATTTTGATCTTCCAAGATTTGTTCACGCGCTGGATTGAAGCAGTGCCGATCCGGAAAGCTAACGCTAAGACGATCGTGAAAGAGTTACACGAACGAGTCGTCATGCGTTTTGGCACACCGGAGGTATTTTTATCCGACAACGGCACTGAGTTCAAGAACAAGCACGTAGATGATTATCTCGTGGAACGAGGAATATTTCATACAACTATTCCTCCATACCACGCTCAGGCCAATCCAGTCGAACGTGCTAATCGGACGCTGAAAACGATGGTAGCGTCTTACATTACCGAGAAGCACAACACTTGGGACGAGAAGTTACCGGACCTTGTGTTTGCTTTAAATACGGCGGTACAGAGTTCGACAGGATGGAGCCCGGCCATGTTAAATTACGGCCGGCAGCCTGACCACCCGGCACTGCTCGTCGAGTTCAAGACGAACTGACTCAGCAGCGTTTGGAATACCAGCGTTTGCTTGAGTGGAGTGATAGGCTATCACGACTACCTGAGCTTCACAAGAAAGCTTCAGCTAGAGCTAATAAAGCTCAGGATAGGCAAGCCGGTTACTATAATGCCGGGAGACGAGCGGCTTCTTTTGAAGTCGGGGACTTGGTATGGAAGAAGAACCGAGTCCTCTCATCCAGCGCACAAGGCGTCTCGGCCAAGTTAGCTCCAAAATACATCGGTCCTTACTTGATCGTCCACAGATACGGCCCAAATACTGTTAAGATCCAAGATACTCAGGGACATGAGGAGAAATGCCATGTCCAGTACCTCAAACCGTACTTATCGGATGACCATGGCGATAAGTACGGCCAAGAAGACGACATCGAGACCGATCTACCTACGAGGGAAGAGGAACCCGAACGCGACACGGTTCCTGCGAGCGAAGACGTCTCACGCGGCGAGACGCAAGCGAGCGCCGTTCCACGCGAGGAACGAGATAACGCGAACGTCGTGCCCCCCGTTAAACGAAGTAGAGGTAGGCCGCGTAAAAACGCGAGGGTCGTCGCCAGACCGCGGGATCGGTCGACGGTAATTCCGACCGCTAGCCACCGCGGGCTAGCCAAACGAGGTAGAGGCAGACCACGACGGAACTGCAGTTAGTGTCCGGATTTTTGGACCAGGGTTTTTTTTTTTTGTTGTACCTGTGTAGCCACTTCCCATCCCAAATTCGTCATGGATGCAGAAACCACATCACGGGTATGTGGGATCTGGAAGGGGGGTGTAACGGTAAGGTACTGTTTACCTCACCGTTTGACGAATTCGAGCAACACGAGCGAACAGTATCATAATGTTCGCATCGGTTCGAGCCGGCGAGATTCGGCTCGGCTCGGTTCGTCGTGGCTACACGGGCGGGATCAAATTCGCGCGCGAAAGATTCGCGCACGCACCTCATTAGAGAGGTAAGGGGAAGATTCGCGCGCACTGGAGAGAGTGATAGCCACCTTCTTACGTGACAGGTGTGATCCCCCCGCGTCCCGTGTTTAGCTTCGCCGTGCTGTGATTTACCGTGCGTTTTGTGTGTGCGTTTCGACTGCAGGCCGATCCTGCATTTGCAGTGAGTGGTGCTACACCGTGCATCTGCCTGCAGCCACACAACCCCGGTGCACGGGCGAGCGGACAATCCGTCCGACACCTCAGCGAGAGTGAGAGAGAGAGAAAGCAACCGATCGACTGGTCGTTGTTTACCAACGACTACAGCAGCGTACAAAGTAAGTGGTACCACTTCACGCGATCGTGTTTTTATTCGCACTTAGTAAATAATTGTGTTTCTTTATACCAGTCCCGTTGACTGGATATATTATTTTAGTTCGCGATATTTTCTTCCCCTCTCTCTACAAGTCGGCCGTTTACCGACTTGTAATAAAAGCGTAGACCTCGGCGACAATCAGATATTTTATTTGTTATCTTTCTTTATCTTTATTTCAATAAATTCATATTATTATTAGAATTCAATCCGCTGTGCGATTAATTGAATTTAACCCACGTACGATTCCTTCCGTAATCCTAAGAGCTCGTATATTTCTGGTTGACAAGTGCTCGACGCGATATCCCTGTTTCGCGGTCAATTTCAGATTTGAATTTTACCTGGTTGTTATCTGAAACAGTAACTCGGTTTCAGACTAACACTTAACAGATTTGGTAGAGCGGACAGGTAACCGTCGCCGCATCGCGGGAAAAATATGTTTATTTAAATACGGTAAGTTTAACCGTACCGCTGAGCAGCCGCGATATTAAAATAAACATCCGTGCGGCAACCAAACTGTTACAATTGATATTATTTTGGATGTCGTTTTCTTTGATTTGAGTTGTTTTGTTCATACTAATTACTTTTATTTTGTGAATTAATCTATTGCACTAGTACTATCTCATACTGCTTTAGATTATTTGTTAGTGCACTTTTAGTTGTACACTTTTATCATTCCTGCTGCTTCTTTCAATTTCGGTGTTGTTTGTTTGTCTAGTGTATCTAGTTTGTATGTTTTTTTTGAGAAACTATGTAGCTCGCAAGCAGTTTTATGGTATGTTCTTGTTCGGTATATATGCTTTGGACTGTGAATTTAGGATTTTTTCGGTTTGGTTAAATATCATTTATTATTTCAGCATAAGATTTTGTAGCTGGTTGTGGTTATGTGTATTTTTAGTCTTTGTAGTTCAATTAATTCTTTTTGCATGTTGTTTTTATCTTGTAGTTCAGCAACGTGTTCTCTGATATGTTGTCCATGTCATTTTCCTCAAATCTTATAGATTTATATAGCTTTTTATTGGTTTCGCTATGTAGGTCTTGTAACAATTCTTCTCCTCTTTCCTCTGTTTGATTTTAATCATTACAATCACTTTTTTTGCCACAGCACTTAACATATGTTTTTCAGTTAGCGCTTATTGCATGATCTGGGCAGATTATTGAGTTATTACTTACATACCTGGGTTATTTAATTTATCGTAATGTCTTCTATGGTATCCATTGTGACATACAACACATATCACAATTGTCACAAGTTCTTTAGACTGATATTTATAATATTTACGATTGAGTTTATCCGGTTGTGATTTATCGGACAACGCCATACTGGCTAGTGCTTTTATTTCATTTATTATCATTTAAAGAGTTTACATCCAATATTCATATCTATTATACACTTTAATTAAAATCGAATGTAAAATCTTCAAACTTAGCAAATTTAATAAACCGAGCGATTGAATGACTTATGTTAACGAATTTTTATTTTATTGTAGTTGTAATCATTTATAGTGCTTGAGGCCTGCGATGATTCAGTCGGTTACGGGTTGGGCTTGTAATCTGCAGGTCCCAGGTTCGATTTCCTGTCCCAAACATTTCGGAGTTTATTGCACATATAAATGTTCTAACATCAACTAATAATACAGGTCTGCAAAAAAAGATGTTTGAATTGTTCTAAGAAAGTGAAAAGATTTAAACATATCAGCCACCTGTAACCTTGTCAACTACTGTAGAGATATGAAGAGTTTCTATGTATAAATTTTGCACATCAAAATTATCAATTTATAAGGCAAAAATGCCGGCAGTCTAAAGGTTAAAAATGATATCTATTTTATCTCAGCTTTTGATTAAACTTTGGTTTGTGTATCAATATTTAATAACTTAGAAGTGACAATTATTTGAAGAAAAACCTTTTTTTGTAAATTTTGCTTTTACAGCGTATAACTTTTGAAAAAACGATTGTTAGGGTCTGCGGCTCTGGCTTTTTTCATATTTTAATATTAGAAAACATATCCTACAAGCTGAGAACGATCCATTTCCCAAACATATTAGGGTATCCTTGTTAGTCAAGAAAAAATATAACGCTTTATTTTGAATTTAAAAATCTCAGTAAAAATATACTGTTCACAAAGAAAATATGTTCTTAGAAATTAATTTTTCAAAAGAATCAGTCGTATACGAACAACATAACGAATTTGATAAATTACACAGGTCAACATGGTTTTGTTCTAAGAAAGTGAAGGGTCATTTCCGATCTAATTTTGTATGTAAAATCCGAATGCAGGGTCTGAATTGCTCTATCACGTTAAGATTTTGAGATATCCTAACCCAAAAGCGCAAATATCGCGATTTTTGGCTTAATTTGAGGTTATGTAGCATCATCTTATTCTTTTTTCTCAAAAAATAGCCACTGGTATCTTAACGTGTAAGTCTTATTCTTTCAAATGCCGTTAAGCTTGCTCAAATAGTTTATTTCTGCATTGAGATATTTCATTTTAAAGTTTTCGAGTTTCGTCAATTTCGTTATTTTCAAAATTCACATGGTTCTGTAGTCTTTGACGTCCAAGTTCGACATTTATGTTCAATTTTTCTTTTGACATATCCCATTCTTTTACGACAATAGGTTCTTTAAAACTAAAATTTACTGTGTATCAAGTTTTCCGACCCAATACTAAGTCCTAATTACTTTGAAGAGGGCAAAAACGGGGCGAAAAATGCTGATATTGATCGAAAAGTATCCTACTTTTTGACTTTCCACGTAGTTTTCGGCGTAGTTTAATATAAATGGACTATTAAGAGTAAGGACACGATGTACTCTACGGCACCCAAACTGACCCCTTAGTACTTTGGGTCGTTTTAAAAACGGTCTACAATTACTCTTACTCCAAATCAGCAAACCCTAAACCCAAGTATACCAGATCTACGTATTCCAAATTCCAAGTCCACAATCAGAAATCCAACAATCCTAATCGCTTAATTAATATGAGTCCCATTGCCTCTTACAAAACGGAATAACCTTACTTTTAGCGCTATCCAGAAACAACGACGTGTACATAGTAAGGATTGTTTCCTTTGGGGTGAGTGATTAATGTGAGTTCCCTCGCCTCTCACCAACCGGGTTGCTTTTTTAACGTGAGTCCCCTTCCCTCTGACTATATTCATCCTTATGAAATCTTTTTTTCTCATCTTCTAAAATTCTCGTGTTAGATCATCTTTTATGTTGGACATGTGGCTCATTACGTTGAAGAGACCAACAGTAGTCTGCCAACATGGATGGAGACCATTTACCCTCATACCATCGTTCCATTTCTTTTGCATGGGACTCGTGTAAATTAAGTGATTAGGATTATTGGATTTCTGATTGTGGATTTGAAGTGTGGAATACGTGAATTTGGCATACTTAGGTTTAGGATTTGCTGATTTGGAGTAAGAATAATTGTAGACCATTTTTAGTGATTTTCACATCCTTTTCACCCCGTTCAAAGTACTAAGGAGTCAGTTTGGGTGCCGTAGAGTACATCGTGTCCTTACTCTTAATAGTCCATTTATATTAAACTACGCCAAAAACTACGTGGAAAGTCAAAAAATAGGATACTTTTCGATCAATTTCAGCATTTGGCGCCAATGAAACGGTCACGCTGGGGATTAGGGCATGGCGTCAAAGGCGAAATAAACAAGTAATTTATATAAAATAATATTAATTTATTATAAAAATAAAATATGGTTTGGGCGCCAGCTGCGTACGATCGCGGCGAATTTATTATATCAAGCTCGGCTGTGTACGAGCTGCAGCTGCTTACTGCGCGAGGGGAGGGGAGGGAAGTAAAGGGGAAGCATATTCACGGTTAGGAGAATACTTGGTGCAAGGCGTACACCCACCTTATCGGAGTGGAGATCGTCTCCTGGAGATTGCTGCTTTCGGTCGATTGCTCTCACACACACACACAAAATATCGATCGGTATTCGGTCGTGAATCGGTTGGCCGATGCTGCCTCGATGGCGTCCCGATGAGCTCTCTAGAGCTCGGGCTCGTTCGCTGCTTCGTTGCTCGGGCCCGACGTGCGCGCGCAGCTTCTCGCGTCGAGTCGCCCGTCGGCCGCCGTCGTCTCGCGCGCCTCGTGTAGTGAGTGCCAAAGCGGACGATATTGCCTGGGCTGCTGCTTCCCACGAAGAGGACGGTGTTCCTTGTGGTGCTGTTGACCAGGTAAGCCTTTACGATCATTCCGTTGTGTTAATTTATTATATTTCCTTTTGTAACATAACGTTTATTAAGTCTTTTTGGTGAAGGAGGGGAGACATCTCTTTATTAGACCGCTATGGCCGAAGGCAATACATGCTCTTTGATAAATAACTCTCTGCAAAGCGAAAGAATTAGTGAACTTGCGCTCAATTGTTCTGAATTTAGCTGGTTTTATTCGTAAAGAAAAGAAAGGATCATTAATTTGCATTAACTCAGAAACTGATCTCCTCTCCCTGTCTTTCAATCTTGAGCATCCTATACAATAAGGTGGGGCTGGTCAGGCGTCTACTGCTCATTTGCATATTTTCTCTATTACATACATAAATATCAATAGACTTAAGACGTATTTCACTTCTTTAGAATCATTGATTTTCCCGAAAGCCTTCATAATGCTAATCATATTGAATCGCCTGACCAGAATCTAGATCGTAATTTGTGTTTCCTTTCCTTATTTTCGAGTGTTAATACTAATCACGTATCTTGCATGCATTCATCTAGTCCTTTAACATATCCGTATAATAATCATTCATCCAGTATGTATAGCGAGTGCTCGCGACCATGTTTACACGAGGCGGACGACGTTGCTTGAGCCGCTGCTTCCCACGGAGAGGACGGTGTTCGTGGTGATACTGTTGACCAGGTAAGCCTTATGATCGTTCCTTGATATTAACGTATCGGCTAATAAAATAGGTCCACTCCGTTACAGGTGCAGACGGGACGGCCGATACTCGAGTCTTCTCTCTCACTCGGTCTCACGGTGGCCGCTCAGCTGGTGCGCGTCGGGTCAGTTATTGCTGCTCTTCTTCGATGCTGTATAGCTGCGGGGATTCTGGCTGATTCCTATGTAAATATCTAGCTCCCGAGGGAGTGCTGCGTATAATATACTAGTTATTAATTGAGAGTTATGGTAATGTTGTGATTACTATAACCTCACTTCTCATCCTCTCCTATCATGTAGCTGTCTCCTCCTAATTAGGATTATTATTCATTACTTAATGTGTTACAGCTACCTGGAATCTCCTTGCTGCTTGAGCTGCTTAGCCTGGCACCTTGGGCCATCGTAGGCTGCTTCATGATCCTGGTGCGATGCCTCCTGGAAGTCGTTTCGCCTCTCCTGACATGCTGCTTCATTGTGCTACATGGAAGGAACTAAGAGAAGTATTGGGGATTTGGGGAGTTTATGGTTAGGTTAGGTAGGCTTAGAGATGTGAGGGTAGTTAGATGTAGGCTAGTTTATATTGGCACTCGCTCGCTTATATATTTGACAGGTATAACATAAATCTGATAAAATACAAATATTATTATACGATTATAAAAAATTAATTTTTAAACATTTATAATGCTGGATTTTCAATTTTACAACTCTTACAATAATTATAATACTAATCTGAAGGATTACTACAAAAGTATCAACATTATTGTTATTCAGCAATACATTGTTTGAATTTCACAAACTTGTCACGGTCAATTAATCATATTAATCATTATAATCTCAGATCTGATTTATTGACATATTTTTTGTATTAAATACGTATCTTCAGTTATTGTTATAACAATGTTAATATGTTTATAGTAATCCTTCAGTTTAGTATCACAATTCTTAAAGTGGTTGTAAAATTGAAAATTCAGCATTATGAATGTTTAAAAATTAATTTTTTATAATTGTATAATAGTATTCGTATTTTTAATAGCTTACAAGAGATTAGATTAGATACTGAAAAAAGTGAAGATACTTTTCTACCGTCCCAAGATAATCGCATGAATTTTTCTGCGATGATCATGCTAACAGATTCATCGTTATAAAATAACAAATATACATTTCTATTAATATATCGGGCACTTTTTCCAGATAATTTGATCAAAAGTGATCTTAATTGTTTAGACCCACTCTGGAAATTTATAGACAGTTTCTGAGTATAAAAAGACATCTTTTAGACAGCATCAGGTTTCCAGAGTCCGGAGCAGAATTGCTGATTTTCACTATTTAAGGTTCAAATGGCTGACAAAAGTGTAACAGCATACATTCATGACTTTAAAAGTATTTTTAATGAAAAATTCAGAAATTTTTAAGAAAAAGATGTCATAGTTATGTTTACAGTGAAATATGCACCCCCTGGGAGCTACCATTCCATGAAAATGGGCATATAATACAAAAAAGTGCTAAAATGTCAACTTTGACTCTCTGTAACTGAAAATAATGGTCCCGAAAAAATCTGAAAAAAGTCAGGAGAACTACTGGCTACATCTAAAACATATTGCCACAGTTATGGCAATATTCATTTTTTTCATCTTCGATGTCACAGAGTACCACCCGTATATATATATATGATTTAAAATTACGGGGTTTATGGCCCCATGACAGAGAGGGAAGATACGTACTTTAGTACGAGGAAGAGAGACCTTCGGGTTATGACGCCAGGGCTCCATAACCCGCCCACCCCCAACCAGTGTGGGAAGCAGACAGAAGATCCAACTTTAACATGTCGGGCGTCATAAACCCCTATTGGGAAGTTTATGGGTGTCCTAAAAGTAACGATACACCCAATAAATATTCCAGGTAAAAGCTTTTTTAAAAAAGATGAAGGTCATTCCTTAAGTAATTTTTTACGACGAATCCAGTGGTGAACTTGGATTTAACCTTCAACTTGTCATTTAAGGTCATTTCAATATCAACTTTGTTTTTTTAAATGGGAACCCCTATTTTTGACAATAGCAATCGAAAGAGCGAGAAATTTTACGTTTAAACATGTACTTAGGTCATAGGTCAAGGTGACCTTAAACCTTCTGCTGAAGGTTATTAAGTTTTAGGTATGGATCGGCTCCGATCTGTACTTGTTTGATTTAGGGGTGTTAAAAAGGTCAAGGGAATTCTTGTAATAATGGTATCCAATGTTGACCTAGGATTTGACCTAGCGTTAGACCTTGAAGGTCATTCGAAGGTTAACTTTTTTTTTTAATGAAAACGGCTGTTTTTCTCAACAACAATCAAAAGAGCGGGAAATTTCACTCGAAGCTACTATGGATTAACTCCAATCTGTAAGTTTGATCCTTCAAGGTCATTACGAGGTCAGTTTTTTTACATTTAGCGTTACCCAGGAACAACGACGTGGACGTAATAAAATCTGTTCCCTTTGGGGTGCTTGATTTACATGAGTCTCCTCGTCTCTCACGATCGGGATGCTTTATTTACATGAATTGATCAGGTTCTTACTTGTAGATATTAACATATCGCATAAATCTCTATGTTATGAACTCGCATCTCACTAATCTTAAACTTTCAACCCTCAAAAAAAGAACTAATACTTTATCAACTAATGATCAATAACTTTATAAACTAATACTTATACAAGTTTTAAATTTCCAATTATTTTTTCTTTAAAAAATCTAGTTTACATGTAAAATTGTGGTACAGCTTTAGCTAAAAACATCAGATTATCACTGTCATTTTTTAGACGAGTATCTCCGTTGCGATTTTTATGTTTTTCATTCTGATTGATTTTTGTGTAAGGTTTGATCCGTCAACTTAAAATGCAACGCCTCACTGAAAGAGAAAGAATATCACTTCTCATGATGAGAGGCTGGATTCAAATGGAAAGATCGTGCAGGGCGGTGATAAATGTTTTTAATGAAACATTTAGGGTTGGTAGAACTCCAATCGCACTCTTAACCGTTCAAAATACAATTACAAAGTTTAATAATGTTGGCAGTGTTAGAGATCTACCTAAGTCTGGCAGATCAAGGTCAGCAACGGGTGAAGGGCAGTCACTGAATGTTTTATTATCATTTATTGAAAATCCGCATTCTTCCATCCGCAGAATTGCTCAAGAGCATAACACAAGCAAATCATCTGTAAGCAAAATATTAAAAGAATCCAATTTTCATCCATTTAAAGTGAACTTGGTTCACAAATTAAACGAAGACGATTTTGATCGTCGCGTTCAGTTTTGTGAGAACATAATGTCACTCATAGTTGAAGATCCTAACCTTCCATCAAACATAGCTTTTACAGATAAAGCAACTTTTCAACTAGACGAGACTTTGAACAGACATAATTGCAGATATTGGGCAGATGAAAATCCTCGCTGGATGCATGAAGACAAATCGCAGTACCCGCAAAAAGTGAATGTTTGAGCAGGAATATTTAATAACCGTATTATAGGACCATTTTTTATTGATGGAAACTTAACTGCTGAAAACTATGAAAATACGCTTTGAGCTCAAATAGTTCCTGCTATAAGAGAAATAGTAGGAGAGAACTTCGAAAATACATGGCTTCAACAGGACGGTGCAGTACCTCACTATGCACGAGACGTTCGCGCTTACTTAGATGAGATATTTGCTAATCGTTGGATAGGAAGAAGGGACGCAATTGAATGGCCAGCTAGGTTACTAGATTTGACGCCGTTAGACTATTTTTATTGGGGTTATCTAAAGGATCGGGTGTACAAAAGGAAACCCCGAAACTTGGAAGAATTACGGCAAAGGATCCATTCCTACTGAAACGATCCAAAATAGTGTTAATGCTTTTTACCATCGATTAGCTTACTGTCAAGAAGTGAATGGAGAGCAGTTCGAGCACTTAAAGTAAGATGAGATTATTACTGCTAATAATTAAGTGTGAGAGGCAACGGGACTCATGTTAATCAAGCACCCCAAACGTAAGAGGCAAGGAGACTCACGCTAATCAAGCACCCCAAACGTGAGAGGCAAGGGGACTCACGCTAATCAAGCACCCCAAAGGGAACAGATTTTATTACGTCCACGTCGTTGTTCCTGGGTAACGCTAAATGTAAAAAAACTGACCTCGCAATGACCTTGAAGGATCAAACTTACAGATTGGAGTTAATCCATAGTAGCTTCGAGTGAAATTTCCCGCTCTTTTGATTGTTGTTGTGAAAAACAGCCGTTTTCATTAAAAAAAAAAGTTAACCTTCGAATGACCTTCAAGGTCTAACGCTAGGTCAAATCCAAGGTCACCATTGGATACCATTATTACAAGAATTCCCTTGACTTTTTTAATACCCCTAAGTCAAACAAGTACAGATCGGAGCCGATCCATACCTAAAACTTAATAACCTTCGGCAGAAGGTTCAAGGTCACCTTGACCTATGACATGAGTACATATTTAGACGTAAAATTTCTCGCTCTTTCGATTGCTGTTGTCAAAAAAAGGGGTCCCCATTTAAAAAAACAAAGTTGACCTTCAAATGACCTTGAATGACAAGTTGAAGGTCAAATCCAAGTTCACCACTGGATTCGTCGTAAAAAGTTACTTAAGGAACCTTCACCTTTTTTAAAAAAGCTTTTACCTGGAATATTTATTGGGTGTATCGTTACTTTTAGGACACCCTGTATATATATATATGTACGTAAGCTTATACTGCAAATGATTGATAATCGATAGTCGATAGTAATATTGTAGGTAATTTAAGGTTAAGTATGTAACTTTATGTTAAATAAGACATAGTAATGAAATTTCCAGCGCAAGAGTGAGCGCATGCAGATGTAATATCTCATCGTAGAAGCTGATAAGTGCAGTAAGAGAGAGCTGCTACTATTCTCAGTTGTCCCGAACTTTCCTTTATTAATATATTTATATACCTATATACAGTGAAATATTACTGATATAATAGATTAGTATTCAGGCCAGTTATGATAATTACCGTTGAATTGATATTTTTTACCTACTTCTAAAAACGTTAAAATTTCCCTCTGAATCGCATATCTTCTATATCGTATATCTTGCATATTTATGTTTATAGTGAAAAATGCATCCCGTGGGAGCTACAAATTCATGAAAATCGGCATAGAATGCAAAAAAGTGCTAAAATGTCAACTTTGACTCTCTGTTACTGAAAATAATGGTCCCGAAAAAATCTGAAAAAATTCAGGAGAATTACCAGACACCTTTAAAACATATTCCCACAGTTATAGCAATATTCATTTTTTTCATCTTCGGCTTCACAGAGCAATTTATTAAATACATATTCAATTGCTGCGCGAAAAAGGCGGCTGTTTCTTATAGAAATAACTAAAACTTTGGCTACATCTCTTGCCTTAGGCTGTTAAAATTTATATGTGAAAGAATATGTAATTTTTATATATTAAATATAAAAACCATTATTTTAATAAGATAAATCTGTTCGTGCAATACTACAAAATTAAAGACAACGGAAGAGCGTTAATTTTCCTGACTCGCATGCGCTATTCTGTCGCTTATTTCGATCCATGCGATTTCAGTCTTATGCACGCATGTAAACGTTTGTGATAATACAATTAGGTTGATTGACAATTTGTCGATCTTCCCAAGTCAATTGTGAAAAAGGAAAGGATGAGTAAAAAAATTTAACACATTCATTTCCTTTTGTAACGTAACGTTTCGGTGGTCAATGCCACCCTCTTCAGACTGTAAAATTTATTATTCACAAAAAAGATTAGAATATGTCTCGGATAATACAAAATAAACAATAAGTCAAAGAAAAATAATATGTTACCTTCTAATGTAATGTCGCGATTTGTGTATAAATATCCAGTCGTAAGTCAATTTAAATTTTCGTTTCTTTTTCCTATACACAAAGGAAACGTCAATGGAGATGTATATACGACAAAGATTTCGGCAATATAAGTAAAATATACGAATTTGTAACCGCTTATAAATGAATCGAGCAATCAATGTTTACATTTTTTCGATTATGACGCACGAGCTTTGTATACAAATATAATCGTTTAATAAGCGCATTTTTATTTTAGATATAATGTGCGAATACTGTCTATTTAATTTAATGAAGTCTTCTTATTTGTTGATAGAATTTTTTTGTAAATTAATAGTCACCATTTCGGATGCAATTCTTATTCCACAGTTTGCTTCTTTATCTAGAATTTTGATGTTTTTCCAGCCAAAGTCGTGGTTGTTGTCCTGTACGTGTTGAAAAACAACAGAATTTTTACTTCTTTTATGTTCATTAATTCGTGTTTTTATTTGTGAGTTTGTATACCACATTATATTGCGTGTTTCTATCAGATCTGTCTTTCCCTTTAATTATGATATTATTTAATTTATTTTCTACACATGGAACAGTTTTTATTCCGTGTTTTTTTAAATTAGTAGACATTTTCTCGTAAAGACCTTTCGAATAAGGTAAAGTGAGGACTTGTTTATATTAAGTATATACTCATTACTATTTTGATTATTTGGTTTATTATTTAAAATAGCGAGACGTTTATTTATGTATTTATCTATAAAATCATTCGGATAATTATTTTTAATTAGATATTCCTTTGGTTTATTTATATTAGTTTTATGGAATTTTTTATTTGATAATTTTGTTGCTCTGTCTACTAGATTGTAAACCATAGCAATTTTTGTTATGTTGCAACTATGGTAAATAAACCATGTTTCTACGTTATCTTAATGATAATTTAGTATACGAACAAAAACACGGGACAAAAATACGTTTAAAATTGATTTAGTATCGAACATCTAAAGTAAAGTTGGTAGTAACCCACGTTACAACCGTGCAACAAAGGGTTAAGTTTTTTCATGCATACAAAGCTATGACGCAGTAAATGTTGCTGGAAGAATAAATCGTTAGCCTATATTCTCGGCTTAATCATTACAGTCTACACATATAGCATCTCGTATATGAACATAATCTTCAGTTCCCAGAATTTTCTGATATATGCGTATGGTACTCAATCACTCTGAAATTATTTTTGCCATTATATTGCGACGTTACTCTTTGTCGGCGAGAATAATTATATAAATTAACGAATCGACGGAGGTTCCGTTGTGGCGACGTTCAAAATGGCTATATCGCCATTTTATATTTATTTGGGCGCCTGGCGATATTAACAACAAATATTATAACAATTACCTGGCAACACTTCCTCCCGACTCCGCGTCCCAGAAGGAATTCCGACGTCTAACCACCTCGGAACCGGCGGCTTTTAAAATAAAAAAAAATACTTTAATAATCACGCACAAATTCACTTTTTAAACCACTACAGTAACTTTTATTCAAATAAATAATATATATTCTATAAAACTCGCGGCACCGATTTACAATAAATAACGCGCTCGAGACCGACTTGTACACGTGCACACTCTCTTACACTATATATCTGTCCAACGGTTAGTAAAAATATATATGAAAATATAATTAAATTTGGCCGCCCGTCGGGATAACCGTGAATAATACTCGCCTATTAATAATCAATTTATTATCGCCCATGCAGTTGATCGAAGGAAAAAATTTTTTAATATCGATTTTTAGTGAACAAACCAAGTAATTATTTAATTGGCGACGTTTCGATGGAAGTCCTCCATCCTCATCAGGCTATATCTTTATTAAATCAATCATTTATTTACAACTTTTCTATTTGAATACAATTTTGAATAGATACACTACTGTCCACCAACTTTTGGCCATCTAATATAAAAATAAGATACCATTTAAAGTTTTGTATCTATCATAAAACTTGTCGTACAGAAACTAGTCGGGTAGCGTTTTAAAACTTATTGCAATAGCTTTCAAGCTCTCTAGGTCAGTTGTGTAATATTAATATTTTAAACGTTTTAATGTGCAATAAACAAGTTAACAAAGAACATTTTTAACCCTTTTATGCAATTTAAAGCCGTTTTTTCAAAAATGAAGCAATGATAAAATTTTTTAAAGTAATTTATAGCAACATATATAGCACTAATTAAGCAGAAAGCAGTCAATAATAAAAATTCTTAATAAAAACAAAATTTGCTAGTCATATCACAGACTGTTTTTTAAAGCTATATAATTCAAATTTTCGAGACACATATTATACGTCTGTATCATGTCACCTTGACAGTACAAATGACAATACAGTGGTTTATTTAAACCAATAAATAAAATTAAAAAATTCAGTCAATAAAATTTAAAAAAAGTTTTCTTAATTTTTACAATTTTTGTCAATATTTATAAAAATTCGAAAAAATCTAGATTTGTGTAAATTGTCCCAGATTGACTTGAATTTTCACAAGTTGAATTTATATTTAATTTTATAAATTTGTAACACCCCGTCAATTGTCGTTAAAAATTCTTATAAAATAATAATAATTTAGACGATATCTATTGTAATTTTTTTCTCATATATTTATCACTTAGATATTAAATTATTGAGTTTAATAAAATACAAATTTTCGCGCGATATTTATCAAATAATTAGGTTTGTAGTAAGTGATAACCATCTGTAGCTAATTAATGGTCTGAGTCAACATCAGAAGATGACTATCATTTCTGTATGACGAACACAGAAGGCCATTCCTCACGTACAAAAAACAATCAAATATACAAATGTCTCTTCTGTGAAGACACCAGTTTATGTTGAAAATGTTTCTAAAATGCGCGATGAACTTATGGACATTGACAACTCATTGCCTGAAGAAGAAATGCAAATTGATGAAATTTCCATTGGAGACACTTCGAGTGAAAGTGATAATGAGTATATTCCACATGGAACGAGCAAGTCTCCAGAGAAGTTCAATCAGAAAGAGTTGAATGACCTCATAAGAGATTTAGGATTGCCTAAAGATGGAGCTGAGTATGTAGCTGCAGTTTTAAAAAAAAGCACTTGTTATCACAAGGAACGGAATCTTGTATTTATCGAAATAGAGAAAAAGAATTTCGAAAATTCTATGTAAAAGATACAGAGCTCTCACTGACATACTGTACAGATTTAAAAGGAGTTATAAATAAATTAAAGCCTAACTGTTATAAAGCTGAAGAGTGGAGACTATTTATTGACTCTTTCAAACATAGCTTAAAAGCTGTTCTTGTCCATAACGGCAATACGTTTGCGCCCATTCCAATTGCTCATTCAACTAAGCTAAAAGAGACATATGAGAACTTATAAATAGTCTTGTACAAAATTAAATACACAGAACATACGTGGAAAATTTGCGGTGATCTTGAGATTATAACCATCCTTCTTGGATAGCAATCAGGTTTTACGAAATTTCCATGTTTCTTATGTCTATGGAATAGTAGAGCTAGAGATAGTGATTACGTACAGAAGATATGGCCGAAAAGAACAGACTTTGAACCCGGATCGAGAAACATCATTTGCATACCTTTAGTTGATTCATCAGTTATTCTGCTTCCACTACTTCACATTAAATTAGGTCTCATGAAACAATTTGTTAAATCTTTGGACAAAGATGGTGACTGCTTTGAATACTTAGGAGAAAAGATTCCGGAAATAAGCAATGCCAAACTAAAATAAGGCAATTTTGACGGTCCTCAAATTCGCATCATGTTTAAGGACGACACGTTTATTACAAAAATGACTAACAATGAAAAAGAAGTATGGCTAGGTTTCAAAAAAGTTGCTCAAAACTTTTTGGGTAACTATAAAAGTGAGGATTACCAAAACATTGTTCAGAAAATGTTAGAAAGTTACGAGCTGTTAGGCTGCTTGATGAACTTGAAATTACATTTCCTGCACTCGCAGCTGGACTACTTTCCAGTGAACCTTGGAGACTATAGCGAAGAACATGGTGAACGATTTCACCAGGATATCAAGGAAATGAAACGTCGCTACCAAGGAAAGTGGGATGTTAATATGATGGCAGATTTTTGTTGGATGCTGAAAAGAGAAACTAAGGCAAAGGGAGAAAACGAAAAAGAAATCCGCTGCATAGGACGTTTGAAGATAGCAGAGTTCGGTACAAGCGAGCAAAAGTGTGAGAGAATTGTTACAATGTTGAGGTTTTATATTTTAAAACACAGTAAGTTTCCAACGGCAGTTTTTTTTTCAGAGTAAAAAAGAGAATTCATTGGTGATATTTTGCAGTCAAATTAAACATATCGAAATACGCAAAAAACATGAATCATGAAATCACAAAAATGTATTCTAAGCTCTTACAGACAAATTTTAGGTTTTTGTTGAGATTTCTCATTGTTTTTTACAATTTTTTCAAAAATTTAAGGACCTACGAGTAAAATAGACCCTAAATTTGGTTTCAGCGCGTCAAAATATATAAAAATCATGCATTATATAAGTTCAAAAAAATTTATTGCCTAATAAATGCGGACTTTTCAATACAAATTTTCACCATTTTCAGCAATTTTCTTAGTTTTCTAACATATTTTCCAAATTCAAAGAGCTTACGTGTAAAATAAACTCCAGATTCAGTTTCAGCGTGTCAAAATACATAAGAAATGATATTTTAGTATGTTTCAAATTTCCTAATCTATTACACTGAACACTCACCCACTTTTTCCTTTCTAAAAATTGGATTTTCCGATTTTCCAGGTGGTTCTTCTTCATTTTAGAAAAAAGAAAGGTTCTAGAGCAATTCTGCGCCCGGATTCGGTTTCAGCGCGTCAAAATACATAAGAAATAATACCGCTACTCTCTCGGTCTTGCCACTTTTTTTTGTGTGCCTGTGTTATTATCAGATTTGTATTTAGATGTTTATTTAAATGTTTATGAACTTAAAATGCGTAATCTTATTTTGGATAGTAATATATATGAACAAATAAACAAAACTCCATTAACTACATTAAAAAAAGATACACAAAAAATTATGCGAAGGTGGAACAATTTAGAACTTTTAGGTAAAAAGTTTCATAATAATGAATTCACACAAACTAACACAGTTCTACCTAAAATATACGGGTTACCTAAAGTACATAAAATAAAAATTTCCATTCACACCTACTGTTTCTTGTATTGTTAGCCCAACATATGTGTTAGCTAAAATAATAGACAAACTGCTTTCGAAATGCATAATGAAAATTAAATATTATGTTAAGAATAGTGCAGATTTAATTAATAAATTAGCAACTGTGAAATTCCTGAAAATTATATTTAAATTTTATTAGATGTAGTGTCCTTATTCACCAATGTACCTGAAAACTTAGTAATTAATAGTATAGAAAAAAGAGATCACCTTATAAGGAAGGTATACGATATATCATTAAATAATTTAATTGAAGTCATACAATTTTTACAATGCATACATATTTTTCTTGGGAAAAGAAATACTATCGACAAATTTTTGGATCTCCTACGGGAAGTCCAATAAGTCCAACATTTGCAGATTTAGTAATGACTGATTTAGAACAAGAATGCTTAAATAATCTAAAATTTACAGCTGTTTTTTATTATAAGCGTGTAGATGACACAATAATGTGCATTCCTGAAATTAAGATAGATAAAGTATTAGATACCTTTAATAATTATAATACACGACTACAATTCACCCATGAAAAAGAAAAAAACGGTGCTATAAATTTTTTAGTGATATAATTTTAATTAGAAACAATTATAGTAATAAAATAATCACTAACTGGTATAGAAAAGATATATTTTCAGGCAGATTTTTACATTTTTTATCTAGTCATTCTATTATATATATATAAATTAAATATATATCCTATTATTTATAGACCGGGTCCGATCTGTACTTCTTCGGCATTGCCAGATTCGATAAAAATTATGGTTACTCTTGAGGTAACCTGTCATGAGGAATGCAGCGGTGACCTTCAATTCAACATTAAAGGTCACTGCAAGATTAAATTTTTTACATTTATTTTACCCAGGAACAACGACGTGTACGTACTAAAATCTGTTCCCTTTGGAGCGAGTTTTCTCGTCTTTTATGATCAGGATGCTAGATTTACGTAACTCTCCTATTTTTAATTTTTAATATTAGTATCAATTACCATAATGTTTTTGACAGCTTTTTCAAAAACATCAATCGCATAAATCTATAACTTACGGACCTGTTCCTCACTAATTTTAAAAATTTTAGATAAATTATTGTGTTTTTGCGCAATTTCAGCAAAGTAGCAGTATACAATTTAACAAACAGTTTGTTTTACCCTATGTATTAAAACACTATGTGTATTGAATATTTGTACGCTAATACCTTAAATTGATTTTGCGTAATATATCTAGAAATAGAACCATCTCGCATCATGAGAAAGCTACCTCACAAATTTCAATAAAATCAGTTGAAATCTTTTTGAGATATTTGTGGAATATCGAATATATAAATATTATGTAACGATCATTCTAAGTCTGTAGTGCCAAAAATATTCAAAAACTTATATAGTGCATAATAGAATAGTTTTGTGTTATCAAGACGAAGATATTGTCTATTATATAATGTTTGCGTAGGATGTATATAATTCGAGATAATTAAGATATAATTGATAAAACCATTTTTAAGGGAAATGTAAGCATTTCTGTAATGTGACGGGGCTTTATCAGTATTTATCAGTATACCCAGAAATAAGACCATAATCTTCTCATATTATAAGAAAATTACAATAAAATTTTTAGCCTAAATAACACAACAATAATTTATTATATTTAACACGGAAAAGGGTTTGAGCGCCAGCCGCGGACGATTACGGCGATGGCTGCTGCTGGTTACGAGAAGAATAATGTTCCTGGTGATGCTGTTCACGAAGTAACTATTTAATATCGTTTCGTTCCCATTCAATTAGCGGCTGTTAGGTTTCCCCCATTACAGGTGTAGACGGGACAGCCGAATTTTTGCTTCTATATACATTATAAATACGACTGGCTGGGCCCTTATATTATATGTATTATCTTACCGCTTTGAGAGCTCATTTCGCGTCTAATACTACTGCTGGGGATAAAAGACGAAATTTTAATGTTATTTCCGAGATCTAAGTTGGCGTTTGAGTGAGATGATAGGGATATATGGTTGTCAGGTACAATTTTCTTTGAGCGACCTCTTTTACGAGTAGGTGGGTTATTGGGTGGATTCCTGATTCGGGTGCTTTGTGATAGCTGTTGCTACTGCGTTTGGGGAGATTGGAATTACGTTTCAGCGAGGGACATACCGTTTTAGATCACTAATGTGGACTTTCCTGGGAGGGCAAAGGCTGTAATTCTCGGCTTTCAGGGTTAGGGAGACTTGGTCGTAAGTTTGCGACAGGTCTAGTTTGCTTATGTAGCGGCTTTCTCGTAGCGCATATAATATATCGTCCATGTTTCGCATGGGATAAGCTATATTTTTGGTAACTGCTTTAACTTACCTATAATCAATACAAAAGTAGTATGCAGCGTTCCCTTTAGGGACAATAACGGGGCAGCTGCACCATGGACTATCGACCTCCGCATAGTCTGCTACTACATCTTAGGCGAGTACTGGTGGTTCCTTTACCTGATAGACTCTGCTTCTTGTGTATCGATAATTTCATCAAGAAGCTGCTGCAAAATTTTGTTCTTGTGAAGAGGTAGCTCTTTTTAGTCCTCCGCTGCTTGCTAATGCTGGTATGAAGCTTGGATCTTCGCCATCAGGATAAAAATGGCACGTAATGCCTTTAGGGGTCCACCATATATCCTTTTCATTATTTATCCTCGTATTGATCTTCCGCTTAAATTCTATTCCCAGTAACCAATCATATCGTGGCCTCCGAATAAAAACATTCTATCTCAGAATTCGCTTGGAAAACACGTTAACTAAGAATTCGCTTGAAGAACACGTTAACTAAAAAATCGCTTGGAGAACACGTTAACTCAAAATTCGCTTGGAGAACACGTTAATTCAGACGATGATTTTTTACCAAAAATTTTTAACATTTCATGAATAAATAAAAAAAATAATTTTCATATATTACAACTTATTACTGTGTGATTTATTATATTGTCGAATAATGCACCTTTGTAAATGCACATACGTATTCTGTTTTTAATTTCACTAAGAGCTCTGATTATACACTAATGCATTCTGCTAAAAAAATGTGAAAAATTCTTTAAATATTTAAGAAAATAGTGGAAATTAGTATTTCTCAATAAGTTTATGAAATCGATATGTATACGGACTCTCCATAAATGTGTTGTGACGGAAATCTATTCGCGGTGTATGAACTATTTAAATTCATAATAATTGTAAGTCGTCGGAGCCTTTGGTATGTCAAGGCCAACCTACGGCACTTGTTTACTTTAATTTAAGTGTACAATTACGGGTGCAACAATACGTAGGGATGAGAGGGCGAGAGTGTATGTGTGA
Source organism: Theocolax elegans (assembly GCA_026168455.1). NCBI lineage: Eukaryota > Metazoa > Arthropoda > Insecta > Hymenoptera > Cerocephalidae > Theocolax > Theocolax elegans. The sequence continues at coordinate 18,934,688 of CM047429.1, read as the reverse complement.
GTTTCCCCTCTCTCATCCCTTTTTTAGAAAATTAGGCGATCGCATAGTTAGTGTATATCTGTCCGCCGATCGATGCGGATCAGTATATTTTTACCCGAAAGTACCGTTCGGTGAGTCGAGGGTACCTACGCCGCCAGGTGGTGACGAGACCCTGTGCACGGTTTCGCCGAAGCAGGGTCGAGCACGCGGCTCCGGTCGGGCACCAGTGTATTGTGTGTGCACGAGTGTCAGTGTGTAAATAAGGACGGCGTCGTACTTAAGCACAAACGCGGTTCGCGAAATCGCTCGCCGCGGCATTGGGCCGCCTTCACTGCAGCCGACGTCCGACCTCCGCTGTCCAGGAGGTCGTCGAGGACCGCAGGATCGGTTGGGCCATCCATGGGACATCGACCGGTAAGTTGATTTATATTACCGTGACCCCCCCCCCCCCCCCCCCCCGAGTGTATGATTGTTGTGTGAGATCTCGGGAGTGTGTTCGGGTACGCTGGTACTCGAACAGCGGGTCCTGGAAGTTAAAACTTGCCGCAGGCGAGGATCTCGATCCGGGAGGCTTCCCGGGACTTCCGCCCGCACGTTTTTAAATTGTCGCGGCATACGGCCTAGACTGCCAAATGTTAATTAATTTAAAATAAATGTCTCTTTTATTTGTATTTTAAACATCGAGTAATTATTGTGTCTCCCCGCCCCCGCCGACATGTTATTGTTTAAATTTAATTGTGTGGAGGCAAGGAGGATCGCCCGAATCTTCCACACCGTACGTCCCAGCGAAGTTGTTCCTGGCGACACTTCAGCTCTATGTTAAGGAATAAACGGAGATCAATGCTGGGTATTTGCTGAATAACGGACTTGTTGGCTGCTATTTGGGAGGGTTGAGACCCTTTGTGGGGTTTGGGTGAGAAAATACGGGTCCTTATTTCCTCTGGCTGCCGTTTCCCTGCTTCCGTGCTGCACCTAGGGTAGTCTCTTATGTAGACTCCCTGGTTTCCATAACCATAGTAGAATATATTTGAGCACTCTACTGCTCAGTGACCTAGTTGGTCATAGATGAAGCAAGGCTCTTTCTGCTTCCTCGGATGGTTGGGAATTATCGGTGCCCTTGTTGCTGCATTAGAATTTTACTGGTTTTTGGGGTTGCTGCCTTTGCTGGCTTACTGGTGTTTCGGACCTTGATGGAGTCAGTGCTGTTTTTTGCCATTATGCATTGCTTCCATTGGCAATTACCTTATTCTAAGGGTGCTTCTGTTGTGTGCTGCTGCTGCTATTTGGCCTTGATGACTCGCGCTTTGCTGCTACATCATATTTGGGAAAATTCGGCGTTGCTCTTCTTGGTTGAGGGATTCTGAGTTTGTTATATCGCTGCTCTTGATTGTATTTGAGGTTGGGTGTGTGCTCTTTAGGGGCTTGGGGAGGGTGTGAGGGTTTGGGAATGCTCTGGGCTGCGCGGTTTCTACTACCTCGTAACGATGTAACCATATTTTGGTAAGCCTTACCCTTGCAGTATTGGTAGTGGCTTATATGTTTCGTCTAATAATCGCCTAGCTTCGTTTTGCCCACCTGCTGTAGCTGCACAAAATTATCAAATTGGATCCTTTCTATTTTGCATCTGTAGCTGGAATGGCTATTTCTAAATGCTCTGATCAATTGCTCTGCGAGCGTCGAAAAAAGATACGTCGAATTATCTTTATTTGAACCTTGCGTTCGATTCTCTTTCGCTTGCCGTAAGTTGCTCTGGATTTTCTCTGTTCCATACTGCAGTCGCACTGCGTCGACAAAGTCAATAAAATTCCTCCAGCTGTTCTTTTCTCTCTAAAACAAATGCCATGCTTCATCGTCAAGCACGGTTGGGAGAGCTTGTATTATATCGTCCATCGAGAGATTATATATCTATTTGCATTCCGGGAGATTGCTTGAAAATGTTTCGGGATTGCTTGTCTTTGCCTCTTTGAATTGGATGTGGCATTTAGAGAAAATTTCCACCGTCCTTTTCTCCCTAGTGAAAAGCGAGTTCTTCAAATTGCTGCAATTGGAATAACAATTCATATATGATGGCATCGATAAATTTGCTTGCTGATGCGGCTGCTGGTGTTGAGAAAATTGTTGCTGCTGGGTATATTGCTGCGTTTGCGGAGGGAAATGCCAAATGTATTTCTTTCTGGGTTTATATTTTAAGTTTATGGCTCGTCGGATACACTGCTCCGCTGTGCTTGTGTTCGTCGCTGCTGTTGGGCTACTAATTCGTCTTTCCATTGCACGCTAGAAAGATTCCTTCTGCTGGTCCTAATGAGTGTACTGATTCTTGGGTCGTTAAAATTCGATTGCGGTCGTTTTGTGTCCGCTCTGTTGCTTTTTGCTGCACTGCTTTAAATGCTGAGGTTTGTATGCTGCTTGTCGTCCTTAGCTACGAGTTCGTATAAAAGTGTCTGCTTTATGTTGCTGCAGGGGTGGCGTTCGGTATAAAAGGGATATTCGATAAGTTTTTATCTGTAGGAATCGTTGGAGCTAGCGTGATAATTGCGTAATACGACGTTTAGTTTATTCCCAATAGTGATACCGTTGTGCTTGGTGAAATGTATAAGATTTCTGGAATAATTGGTTCCAACAAATATCTTTGCCGCTTTTGCTAAATTGACGACGGTGTTCTTAAATGCCTGCATGTTGATTGTGTTTGTGGACGGTATGCTGGATGTAGCAATTTCTCATTTATTACCTCTTTGTATTCTGGTGGCTCTTCCATCGTTAGTGGATGCGGGTGCCGTTCTTGAGACTGTCCGGTTTGCAGTTTCACGTATAACATCCGACCAGATGTAATATTTCGTGCGCTTGCTGCTCGGGAAGGAGGAGGGAAATTTGTAATTTCGGATTGTGTAAGGCAGAAGTTCAGCAAAGATTCTTCTTCCATTGGAACAAACTCGTCCAAATGTCGTCCATCTACTTCTGATCAATTCGTATCGTGCTTCAATTCGCATTGCAACTACACCAACAGTCTACTGTAAAATAAAAAATTAAAGCTGTAGTTTTATATAAGCTTATTATTTGCTTAAATATTGTTTTAGAGGAGAAATAATCCAAATTACTAAGGGTAATAACAATGTATCGGGTTTTCAGGATTTAGCTGCTAATAAGGGAAAGCGTATAAATTATATATAGTATGCTGCGAAGTAGGATTATAATTGTGCAATTAGTTGAAAGGTAGGTGAAACAAGGGAAAAAAATAATTATGTATGTGTTAGTTTGCTTAAATTTCTATTTTGTTTGTTAAGCAAAACTAAATATGTGGTTAGTGTTGACTATATGGCTGCTATTAGGGGAAAAAGAGAAGAAAACCAATTTTTTAATTTGCACGAAAAAATAAAAATTATTATTTATTGTTATTGTTATGTAAGTTAAAAAAATTATATATTAAGTAAATTCGGGTCTGCAAAATTTATTAATTGAGTAAAATGTGGTTTGTGCTAGGAAAAAGAAAAATATAAACATATGTTATATTACTAACTGGTAAATGCACTGAATTAGTTATATATACGTGTATATGTGAGGGCAAATTATATCAAAGTAACAAAAACAATTTATAGTTGATGATTATATTGTAAAAAAAGATTATATGGTTGGATGTAAAAATTATTTCAATAATAAATGGTATGGCTGCGATGAAAGAAATATTGTGCACAAAATATATATAAGAAATTATTATCATGATATATATGTATTCAATATAATTATTTTAATTATAATAAAATAGTATCCCCCATTCACGCACTGTAAACTACATTAACACAAAAAAACAAGTTATAATGCGTAATATCATATCTCTAAATTTTATAAACTATTTAAAATATTGAATTTATCATTGCAAAAAACATAATTTTTTAATACAACGTGGCTAAATAATCGCTACGCATTTGAAAATGAAAGATGGCCAAAAATATGGCCACACGGCTTCTTCCTCCTTTCCGTATGTGTATTTCACGAGGGGGAGGGAATAATGGTACGGCTTGCATGCTATTACATTTATTTAATACGTCACGCATGACGTTTACAAATTTATTTTATAAACTGCTGCTGCTCGTTACAAAGAAAATTTAATATTATTATTCAAATTTAATGAAAAATTGCAACGTAAATGGCATCAATGTAACCATATAATTTTTATTAAAATTAAGAATCGGTGCTACTATAAAAAAATTTAAATTAATGCTTTCTTCACGTGACGAGAACGAGAAAAATTAATTTTTTTAATTTTTTAACATGGGACAATTAATACGTACGACGCCATTTTAACATACGAACAGCACGTTGCCGATGATGAAAACCACGTTGGGCGGCAATGTAACGGTCACGCTGGGGACTAGAGTGTGGCGTCAAAGGTGAAATAAACAATTATACAACACAACAATAATTTATTATAAGATTTAACACGAAAAACGGTTTGGGCGACAGCCGCGTACGATCGCGACGAATTTATATAATCCTGCTCGGCTAGGTGCGACTGGCGACGGTTTGTTGCGCGAGGAAAAGATAGATAGATATTTATTAGGTTTCATTGGGGTAGAAACCCCGTGAACACAATTTACAATAGGCGCTGATACATATATAAATATACAAAATAATAAAACAATAAACGGAATAATAATAATAACAATAATTATAGATATAAAAAAGTATTAAACTGTAAACAATATGAAAAAATAATAGCAATGATATAGACGGACGTAGTGAATACAAATCAGTCAATAATAATACAATAAAATACGAAATAATGCACTCGATGAGATTGTTTCAACGCTAAAATAATACATGATAAGTGACTAGATAACAAAAGTAATGATTATAAGATATGACTTATACGGGGACGGTTTAGGTTCTCACGCAACACCCTAACATTCCAGGCTGTACAGTCTAACTTCAATAGATGCTCAAATAATAATGATTGAAAATGATTCAGATGAGATAATTCAAATGGGATGATAGGGAGTGAATTTAATAGTTTAGAGACAATGATAACAAATAATCTATGAATTGATTCTGTTCGAGGTACTAAACAGATTAATGATGTAGGAGGAAGGCGAGATGAATGACGATGATGATTCTATGAATTAATCGCTCTAATGAAGTGATCAGAGAGGTAATGAGGCAAATATCGAGCCAAGACAGTAAATGCCAAAGTGCCAATGAAAAACAAACGTCTTGATTCGACCGACAGCATAATTTCAGCCAATAGGGCGTTACGTGTTTATATCTATGCAGGTTTCCTCACACAAACCTAACACAAGCATTAAGTAGACGTTGCAGCTTCAAATTTCTTGTCCGGAGCCTTATTCAGTAATTTTAACGCAAGCGCTAAGTACGATTTAACGCCAAAATTTGTCGATAAAAGTCACTTAACGAACACATTTTGACGTTAAATCGTACTTAGCGCTTGCGTTAAAATTACTGAATAAGGCCCCCGATCCAAGTTATTGTAAACAGCACTTGCTTAATCAAAATGGGGCATTATCAGCACTTCCACTAGGTATCTTCTGGTATTCTGAGAGAAAGCTCTCTTATGAAAACGTAGTGAACAAAAATTCCATTAACACTTTGAGCTATAGTCAGGACGTGCTTGGACCAGTCCAGAGTGGGCGATATCCAAACGCCCAGCGATTTAACACAATTTTCATACTCGAGATATTTATTCAATAGTTTAACCCGTGGAGCAGTGGTTAAATCCACACGCGAGACATATGCCTTACTACCCAGGATCATCACCTTAGTTTTATTTACATACAGATTTAAACCGTTTTTCGCAGTCCAGGATGCTACCGCATTTACATCCTGAGTAATCCGTTGGACATCCAACTCAAGATCCACAGGCGGAATGGAATATTAAACCTGGGTATCATCGGCATAAATCATATACTTGCTGTATTGAAGCACCTCAGGAAGATCATTAATAAATATCGAAAATAGCCCGAAGGCAGTAATAAGTTAAATAATTCAGTCAAGTGAGGGGTTAGTTGGGGCTCAAGAAGCTTCAGCATTTCCACAGATAACCCGTCGGTCCCCAACGCCCTTGATTTTGCTTTAAAAAGATTCCTCTGTACTCCTCGAGGATGGATCACTTCAAACTCAAATTCGGCTGCACTATGTATATTACTTTCAGAGGAATGAATTAGTGAGTCCAGGATGGAAGGAGTAAGCGAAGGTACTTGATTAGAAATTAAAGCATAGTGGGCGTTTAATTGTCGGGTGGTAAAAATATCCAAAGGAGATGAATTAGATTTAGTACCCAATCCCAGATTTCTTAACTCCCTCCATTTAGCCTTAGGGTCCGCAGCCTCTTTTATTTTATTAGTAAAATAATTGTATTTATTTGCATCCATCATATTAGATATCCTGTTTCTTAATATTTTATAGCTCTCATAATCCTCTCTACCCTTAGTTATTTTAAAAACTCTAAAAGCCACTTTCCTAGACTTAATTAAGCTTCTGACTTCCGCGGTCACCCATGGTTTATATTTATTTCTTACAGTCACAAGATTCTTCAATGTTAGGACTGATTGTAGAGGAGGATATATCTTGAGAAAGAGGCGTAATAAATAAATTAGGAAATGACGAAACGATGGATTGATTATTACGAGGTATGCTTAATGTATTATGTAGATATATGCTAAACTGATAATTATAATGAGTAGATGGATAATAAATTAGGTGATGACATGCCAAGAAGACGAGAACTGTGAGAGATGGAAAATAAGTTAGATGATGACATGCTGGATGGAACGTTATTTTGTAGATGACTTAACTGCTTAGATGAATGCATGCAAGATACATGATTAGTATTAACATTCGAACAATTTGAAAGACAGCACAACTAACAATTTAGATTCTGGCCAGGCGACTCTATATGATTATTATTTACATTAAAATTATGGAGATAATTTACTAGACCGGAGTTAAAGACTTTATTAAATTCAGTAGCTAAGTCATGGAGATTGATCTCTCTCAAACTACGCAACCAATACCTTTTCACCTTAGTGAGCTTTTCCAAACTGAATAAAAATCGTAATAGAATAATGTCCCGCAGCAAAAGGTAATGAGGATTTTACATAGTTGTAATCAGATAGCGGTTCGCGAACCAGAAAGAGATTAAGCCATGTGTGTGAGAAGCCCATAGCCGTGACTGTATGGTGAGTTGGTTCCGATTCAATAAGAGTTAGATTTAAAGCTGCTACATTCGACCTCATCATGTCCGCCGCAGAACTCGAGAACTTCATATCTATATTAAAATCTCCAGTGATAACTGCCTGATCATGAGAAGGTAAAATTTCAGATAATAAATCGAATAGTTTGGTGGGGTATGCTACTGCAGGTCTCCTATAAATAATACTCAGTATTAACGAAGTTATTTTATCAACAATCTGCAATATAAGGAATTCAGGCGAGTTTGAAAAAATTTTTCTGAATGAGCTAACATAGTAACTTTATACTCGCTTCTAATATATGCAGCCACTCCCCCACCCTCCTTACCCACTCGGTCCAACCTATATAGCTTATAACCCGGAAGCTCAACAATATCAGAGGAGTCTGATTCTGTAAGGCCAGTCTCAGTAAGTGCAATCACGTCATAGGCCTTCGGGAAAATCAATGATTCTAAGGAAGTAAAATGTGTCTTAAGTCTATTTATATTTATGTGCGTAATGGAGAAAGCATGCAAATGGGCAGTTGACGCCTGACCAGCCCCACCTCATTGTGTAGAAAGCTCAGGGGTGGAATACAAGGAAGGCAAGGAAGGCAAGGAGAAGAGATCAGCTTCCGACTTAATACAAATTAGTGGCCCTTTCTTTACTTTACGAACGTATACATTTCAGTTTGAAACAATTGGTCACAAGTAGCCTAAATCTTTCGCTTTACGAAGAGTCGTCAACCATAAAGCATGCACTGCCTTCGGCCACAACGGTCTGATATAGAGAGATGTCTCCCCTCCTTCACCGAAAAGACTTAAGGATGTAGTTCCTTTTAATAGGTGCGCTCTCTCGAATATGAGGTCTCTGACTACCGTCAAAGATACTTTAAAAACTTTTCCCTTCGATGCGGGCGAGGCCGTAGTCACATCAGTTGATGGAGATGTTCCTGAACGTGAGGACCATGGACGAGTCTCTATTATCTGGGAGGCGATAAGCGGCAGTTTCATGTGCTTAAGTAAAGCTTCAATTAATTTAAGATCAGTTACTGCCGAGTTTAAGGGAAGTCCAGTGAGTATCAGGTCACACGAATTCCTCTCTAAATTTTCAGAACCACCCGAGAGATTGGATGCCGAAATATTTCCATTATCACGAAGTGACTTCACCTCCTCTTCCAACACGTACATTCTTCTCACTAAACCGCTCTCTGGTGTTAATTTCGTGTCTTTCAACACGCTCATGCAGAGCTCGTAGCTCCTCATTCATCTGGACAAGCTTTGAATCGACGCCTTCAACCTTGGTCTCCACTCGCTCTACAAGTTGAACTACAGTGCGTTCGAAATTTATAAACTACGGCGGAGGTACAACCGCCATCGCAACGGAATCCCCCGACAGACAAGTATGCTCTGCATTGGGCGCGAGAGGCGTAGCCGCGCGAGGTTGTTTAGCAACCTGCTCTGATGATGGCGACGGAGGCGAGGCCAAGCGGTTGGAGCAAGAAACAGTGGGGGGAGTTTCACGCGACGCCGTAATGTCCTCAACCGCCGCCGCGCTCGCAATACGCGACCCAGAAGATGCTACCCCCTCCCGACTCGAGGCATCACTCTCTCTCGACACAGCAACCGTTCGCGCTAAGTGACAGCACCGCCGCTGGCTAGAGCCAGGCATACACGACACACAGTGCAGGCGCATAATATAATTGCAGCTCGGACATACCTCTGAGAAGCCCTTCCTTGAAATACGTATTTTGCATATAAAACACACTCGCGAAGTAGCCATTTCAAACGTAAATCGTTAAAAGCAGCCAGAGATGAGGCGATTGACGTCACGTCGAGCCAGTACAAGAGGAGATAGAGGAGGAGGGGGAGCAACTGTACCTTGACACGACCCCTGTAGACTCCTGTTGCCAAAACCGTGCAAAAACTTATGCTGCCTATTTTCTGTCTACGGGAGACGATTAAACGCAACCTCCAAACTCACTTGACAGTTTTCAGATGAATAAAAGGCGGAAGAACCAACCACTACAAGAACTTTATTAAAAAATGCGATCTGTGGTTGATCCTCTTCCTAATGATCAGAAAGAAGGGTGAGATGCGAATCCAAACCAAAAATCAGGAGCAGTAACTAGTGTTGTAAACCAACTCACCTTGCGCGCGCAGAGGACAGAAGGGGGAAGCAAGGGAAAGCACACTTACGCAAAGAAGGAATACGGTGTACCGGCTGCAACGGCTTGCACCCAACCTTTGGAGATCGTCTCCTAGAAATATTTGCAGCTCGATGCAGTTCTCACTCACACACACACACACAAATTATCGATGAAAGTGGCCGTGCTAACTACAGTTATCAGGCGTCTCGATGAGCTCTCCCGAACTTTGGCTCGTTCGTTGCCTCGATGCTCGGGTCCGACGCGCATCTGCAGCTTCTCGCGTCAAGTCGTCCGTCGGCCGCCATCGTCCCGCGCACATCGTATAGTAGGTGCTCGCCGCCGTACGGACACAAAGAAAACGGCTTTGCATGATGGCTGCTGCTGGTTACGAGAAGAACAATGTTTCTAGTGATGCTCTTCACGAGGTAACTATTTAATATGGTTTCGTTCCTATTCAGTTATCGGCTAATTGGTTCTCCCAGTTACAGGTGTAGACGGGACGGTTGATCTCAGATTCTCGCTATCACTCACTCCTCCCGGCGTTCGATCAACTGATGCGCGCCGGACCAACTGTTGCTGTATTACGAAGTTATCACGTTGCTGCGGGGACCCCTGGCTACTTCCAAGGTGAATAACTAACTCTCGAGGGAGTGCGTCTTATATTAAAATAGATAGTATTCGAGGGTTATGGTAATGTTATGGTTATCACAACCTCACTTGTCAATCTTTCCCTTTACACGTAGCTGCCAGTGTTCTATACAGCTACATGCTTCCTTGTCTTCCTAATTGAGATCAAATCTAAATTAATTATTTGTAACAGCTGCTTGGACTCCTTTGCTGCTGCTCGTTGCTGCTCGGTGTGACACCCTGGACCATCGTATGCTGGGAATTGGATAGTTGGTACGATGCCTCTTCTGGAAGCAGTGCAATGCCTCTCCTGAGCCTTCGTACCTCTGCTGAGAAGATGCAGATGATCCACAATGCTGCTTTCACTGTGCTTATAGTATATAACTATACCAAAGTTAAGATAAGATTCGTTTCCCGGAGGCCAAGTTTCCCTTGTTAGTATTATTAGGGTAGGTAGGGTAGCTTAGGTTGCGACTCGATCGCTTACTCTTTGACAGGTATAAAGTACCTTGTCATAACTAATAATTTATATATATTTTATACACATATACCTTTATACATTTTGACGGGCCTGACTATATGTAGACATGTAGTCAGTCTCCAGTCGCATTGAATAATGGCTCAAGCGGCAGAGCGTTAGCGTTCGGTGCAAGAGATCAGGGTTCAAATACAATTCACGGCAATATTTTTTAATTATTTCAATCAATTTATTTAAATAATTAAATAATCAAATTTAATATAATATATAATTTTATTAAAATTTTTATATTCTTTTGTTAGTTTTGTCAAAATATGAAGTCAATACGACCAGAAATAACAAAATTAATAATATAAAAGATTTATATTAATGAAAGATGTTTATATTTAAATTTAACATTAATTTTAAACTATTTCGAAAGATATTAAATAACAAAATAAATGATAGTTAATAAAATTATTCAGCAAAAGAAGATAAATACATAATTTGTAATTTTCATCCTCCATTGTTGAATTAGTAAATAGGTGATTGTTGAGGGTCAATAATAAATAAATCCAATTTATTTATGGAAGTGCACAACGTTTCGTCTGCTAGGTTTGCAGAACTCTTCAGGTGCTGAATTTATTGGACAAAATTATAAATATTTATATCGAATTTTACAATACTTTTGAATTAAAAATTAAATTTTTACCTTAATAATGAATATAATGTTACATAATAACATTTGATACGAATTCAACGAGTATTTATACAAAAACTAAGTAGGTGTGTGTTTACAAACTATACGTCAGAGTTTGTGTACATTATTCTCTTTTAACTATATTCATAACATTCTATATTGACGGTTTAAATGTTGAGTATCTTCTATTTTGTTAATCGTCGAATTATGATGATTGATATGTAACATTTCCGAAATGAGTCTTTTTTTATAGCAAGATTCTTAATCAATTATTTTTGCATCTTGCCAATTAAAATTGTGATTTACGTTATTTAAAATATGTGCAGTAACAACGGCTTCTGGAATTTTATTGTTCTGATATTCTTTTATTCGATTTTTTAGGCAGCGTTTTGTTTCTCCAATATAAATAGCCGGGCATTCAATACAAGATAAACTACCCCTGTCTTCTCTCATTTTGATGTTTCATCTTTGCCTAATTTTATAATAGCATCAAGTTTGTGATTAATTAATGGAATAGTATTAATATAATATTTTCTTAGCATTCGGCAACATTTATTGTAAAACTCTTTATTATAAGGTAGTGGTATGGTACATATTGGGATTTTTTTGTCTATTTTAACATTGTTTGTAATTATAATATTGCGTTTTCTTTTATTGATTGCTGTATTTATAAATTCAATAGGATAATCATTGCTTTTTAGTATTTCTGTAATAATATTTAGATTCTCTTTATGAAACTGTTGTTGTGACAATATTATTGCCCTATCTACTAAATTATTAATAATATTACATTTATGTTGTATTGTGTGATTAGAGTTAAAATTTAATAACCGATTTGAATTAGTTGGTTTTCTATACCAGTTTGTAATAATACTATTGTTTTCTTTGATTAATGTGAGGTCGAGGAAATTTATACAATTATTATTTTCTATTTCATATGTAAATTTGAGGTGTTATAATTGTTAAAGATATTGAGAACTGTGTTTATATAACTTTTTTCCACGCACAAAATTGTGTCATCTACATATCTGTAATAAAAATTTGGTTTGCAATTGTGTTTACTTTTTAATTCTTTTAAACAGTAGTTCTCAAGATCATCCATGACTAAATCCACAAATAATGGTGATATAGGCGATCCCATTGGAGATCCGAATATTTCTTTGTAAATGTCATTATTGAAACTAAAATAAACATTATTAAATAAAAATTCTATATTTTTGCGGATATTATGAAAGGGGATATTACATTTATTTTGAATATGAATAAAGCGTTTATCTAAACTATTCAGAACCTCATAACTTGGGATGTTTATAAAAAAAGAACTAACGTCTAATGATATCAAAACATAACCGGTTGGTATATATATATTTTCAAGCTTTTCTTTTAAATTATTTATGTGTCCCTAAAAAATAGAATAAAAGAACATCAGAACAATAAAAATCCAGAAGCCGCCGTTACTGCACTTATTTTAAATAACGTAAATCACAATTTTAATTGGAAGATGCAAAAATAATGATAAAGAATCTTGCTATAAAAAAGTCTCATTTCGGAAAGGTTACATATCAATCATCATAATTCGACAATTAACAAAATAGAAGATACTCAACATTTAAACCGTCAATATAGAAATGTTATTGTTGTAATATGTAAAAATATATGATTGTGATATTACTCCGAAATGGTACACGTCACGCCATCTATCGGTTTACAACGATTTTGTGCAGTCATACGAGCTCACGCGAGAGCAAGCGTACCGTGCATGTCTCGCGTCTATACTCTAAGCGCCTATTATGTACTATACTCTTTAATACACTCTACGTTCAGACTCCGATGTAAGCGTGTCGCCGAATACGGCTATTGCCGTGTGTATTTATATAACGTATTAATTATATTTATATTAACATTAACCTCAAGTACTTATTTACTCCACCACTCCAACATGGTAGCAGAGCGTGGTTAGTATAATAATTACTTATCATCTATAATGACTCTCGAGTCTTATAGAGATAAATTAAAAGTGAGGTTAGTAAAACGCCACATGGAAAAATAGTTAACGGTTTTAGTTAACAAAGTAAATCGCATAGTGAAATATTGAGCACTGAAATAAAAGGAGAAAATTTCTTTTGAAGCATGAAATTCGATTCATCATATGGAAGTAACTGTCGAAAAATGAAAAGTTTCGAGTGATGAAAAATAAGTATAGTGAAGTTAAAGTCAAGAAATATATGCTCAATGACGAAGATAAAGTCGTCAGGTACTAAACAATAAGAAGACTTTTGAAAAATAATCAAGATTTAAGTGCGATGTCAATGGATAAAAATCGGCGAGTGAAAAACGTGGCAACGTGCTAGTACAGAGCACATGGCATAAAGTGAGGTTAAGCACATGTTTTCGTGGCTTAAAAATATAATAAAACAAGAGCATGAATTAGTTGAAGATATTGAATTAAATAAAGAAATAAGGAATAAGATTCGAAAAATACTTTTGAAAGAAACTAAAAGGATTATAGTATTAAAAAATCAAGTATACGATAATATAAGTGCAAACGATTTAAAAATGGCTAAACAAGCTAAAGTTGAAGATATCATGATGCCAATTTTTGATGGAGCAAATTATTCAAGTTGGAAGATTAGATTAATGATCTTGTTAGAATACAAGGAGTATAAAGAGACAGCATTCAGTAAAATAATTGCAGCATATCAAGACAAAGAAACTGAGTGGAACAAAATGGATTTAAAAGCAAGAACAATAATTATCAGTACTATTTCAGATAAACAATTAGAGTATGTTGGTGAATGTACAACAGCTTTTGAAATGGTAAAAAAGTTTGATAAAATGTATACGACTCAGTCTACACCCTTGCAAATTATATGCAGAGAAAAAATTGAAGAAATTAAATTAAATAATTTTTCAACAGTTGGAAAATTTTTTGCTGAATTTGAAAAAACTACAAACGAGTTTAAAGCAGCTGGTGGCAAGTTAGATGAATCTGAAAAAATGAGGTACTTGTCATCCCTGAAGATCAAAGAACTGTCGACTATGTTAAGTCGAAAATCAAAGAAAAAAATATGACAAAAACAGAATCTGAAAGAAAAAGCACCGTCAGTACCTTCGCATCTCAAGCGCAAGGCAAATGTTATAACTGCGGAAAATCTGGACATTTCAAGAAGGACTGCTGGCTTGGACAACAAAACAACCGAGGTCATCAGAGCAATCGAGGCAGAGATTCTCAACCCAACCAAAGTCAACAAGGTCAACGAGGTCACCAACGCGGCTTCAATCGATGTGGAAGCTACAGAAGTCGTGGTCGAGGACGAGGTTCATCAGGTACACAACGAGGCGAATCATCAGGTGATCAACGCAACAACTCTCAATCCGAGTCGTGGTCAACGGAGGTATGTAACTCCAATTATAAACACTTATCTTCTACTATGATTTTCGAGTCAAGTAGAGATAATAAAGTAAGTATGGTAAATCATGCAACAGGGTATAGCGAAAATTGTAATGAAATTAATTGGTTATTAGATAGTGGTTGCACAGATCATATTATTAGAAGTGATAAATTCTTTGATAATTATGTAGATTTGAAAAATCCTGTCAATGTAAAATTACCAGATGGTAAAATGTTAAAAGCAACCAAAATAGGTTCTATTAAAATTTGCTTTAAAAATTATTATAATGAAAAATATGTTGATTTAAAAAATGTTTATTATGTTGAAGGCATTAAACAAAATTTATTGAGTTTTTCAAAAATAACTGAAAACTGCACAGTAGTAGCAATAATTGACAAAGCAAAAATTTATAATAAATCTAAAGAATTAATAGCTGTTGCAAACAAAATAAATAATTTATATTTTATGAAAAGCTTTTTATCTAAAGTGAAAAATAAGCAAATGAAAGTAAATATTTTGAAAATATAACTAACAAAGAAAAATGGCATAGGACACTTGGTCATGTAAATTTTCAGTATTTAAATAAATTAGTAAATAATAAATTAGTTGAAGGATTGCCAGATAATATTGAGAGTACAGAAATGAAATGTGCAAATTGTATAGAGAGTAAAATGGCTAACGTTTCGTTTGAAAATAATAGAACAAAAACAACTGAAATTTTAGAATTAATTCACACTGATTTAAATGGTTCATATAACACAACTGGTTATGGTGGAGAAAAATATTTTTTAACATTCATTGATGATTATAATAAATGCACTAGAATTTTTTGTATTAAAAATAAATCAGAGACTGCAAGTTGTTTGAAAGAATTCGTAAATTTAGTAGAAAATAAATTCAATAAGAGAGTAAAGAAATTACGATGCGATAATGGCAAAGAATATTTAAATAAAGAAATTTATGATTTTGTAAAGTCTAAAGGAATTGAATTATTGCCATGCCCGCCTTATGTGCATGAGTTAAATGGCGTAGCGGAAAGATATAACAGATCTGCAATGGATATGGGCAGATGTTTAATGAGAGAAGCAAAAATTCATAGGCGATATTGGCCCGAAATTATGAAAACAGTTGCGTATTTAAAAAATCGTACAATTGCAAATACAGCTCAAAATAAAACGCCGTACGAAATATTTTTCGGATAAAAACCAAATGTCGATCATTTAAAAATTTACGGAAGTCTAGTCTTTGTAAGAATACCAGAAGCGTTTGCGAACAAGCAAATGGGACGATAAAGCTAAATTAGGCGTATTGTTGGTTATAATGAAAATAGTTACAGAGTTTTAATTAATAATAATTAATAAATGCTAGACATGTTCAAGTTGTTGAAGAAAATATACAAATTATTTGTTTAGATAAAAATGATGTTGAAAGAGATAAAGATTTTGAGAATAACGAATTAATAAAAAAAGAAAATGATATACTGGAAAGCGAATTTGAAATTAATGAATGTAAGACAAATTCTAATAAAACTAATCTATTATCATTTACTCATACCTTCGGGAAAAGTAGAGATAATACTCAGAACGATATTGAAAGAGAAAATGAAAGTGATAAAATTTTAACTGTCAAGCGAAAATCAGGTAGAAAGAAAAGTCCGGTAAATAGATATGGCAATCCAGTGTCACATTTTATTTATATAAATTAGATGGATTCTGAGATAAATAGTCTTAAGAAAAATAACACTTGGCAAATTGTTTAAAAGCCAAAAGACAAAAAAGTAATTGATGTAAAATGGGTCTATAAAAAGAAACATAGCAATATTTATAAAACGAGATTAGTTGTAAGGGGATTTCAACAAAAAGAATATTTAGAAAATGTTTATTCTCCAGTAGGTAAAATGCAAACTTTGAATATTTTATTGTCCTACAGTTGCAAAAATAATTTATATATAGAACAAATGGATGTCGAGACAGCTTTCTTAAATGGCGATGTAAAAACTGAAGTATATATAAATGAACCGAAAGGTTATGAAACTGGTGACAATAAATTTTGCAAGTTGCAAAAGGCTTTATACGGATTGATAGAAAGCCCAAGAGTTTGGTATGATTGTTTCAATAAATTCATTGAAAGTTTAAACTTTGTGAGTAGCAACTACGATTACTGTCTTTATATTAGTATTTGTTGATGATCTTTTAATCTGTTTGTGGCAAAGACAAACATAAAATAAGTCAAGTCAAAACTAGTCTATTGAAAAGATTTAGGAAAAATTAAAAGTTATATTGGTATTGATATAGATTATATGTGAAAATAGAAATAAAATGACCTTAAGTCAAACAAATTATATTGAATCTTTAGCTGTAAAATATAATCTAGAAAATGCAAAACTATATGATACTCCAATGGAGTCAAATCTAAAACTAGAACAAGCAATTGAGATTGATGAAAATATAAAATATAGAAATTAAATTGGTGAATTATTATATATAAGTACAGGCACAAGGCCAGATATATCATATAGCGTAAAATATTTGAGTCGATACGAAAGTTGTTATGAGCAAACGCTTTATAAATACGCAATGAGAATTCTAAAGTATTTGTATAAAACTAAAGACTTAAAATTAACTTACTGCGACAATGTTAATACCGAAATACTAGATTGTATGGTAGATTCTGATTATGCAGGTGATAGTGTAGATAGAAAATCTACAACAGGTTTTGTAATTAGATTATTTGGTAACTTAATTTTTTGGAAAACACATAAACAAACATCGGTAACAAAATGTTCAACTTTTGCAGAATACACTGCTATGTCAGAAGCAATAACAGAAATACTGTTTTTTAGGAGTAGTTTAGGTTTTCCTCGATATTGATGAACAAACCATATTTATTTATTTATTTATCGACGTTTCGATGGATATCCTCCATCCTCATCAGGCTATACCTTTTTTTTATTAAAAAATGATTTCATTTTACAACATCTTTTTAACATAATTTTTACATATATAAATCTAAGTTACTTACTATTTCGTCAATATATAGGTATACAATATTAACAGCATCTCTGATGCGTCGCTCTATAATTGAAAACAATGATTAAAATAACAAACGTTTAACAATTTTTGCACAGAGATTGAGGTTATATATAACATACCTTTCCCCTATTGTTGTGTCCATAATCAACACAAAAAATTGAAAAGTAAATAAATACTTGAAGAACATTACAAAATAAATTAACACATGATCACACATATTAAGCAAAAGGCAGTCAAATATTAAAATAAAACAAGCAATGTATATCACAGACGGTTAATACTGAAAAATTTGAAATCTCACGTCCCCCGTTTTCAGAGACACCTATGCGAACAATCTTAATCAGATCGACAACACAGTCATCCCCACTACAGGCGCGAAACTTCAAATTACTTACATTATGTGTACTGATAAGTAATAAAAATTAATAAATTATTTATGATTATTTACAAGAGAACTCAAAAAATATTTTTATAAGACTAAATTGCAATTTACCGTTGGAATAAAAAAATTTTTTCCCGTTGAAACAAATAATAATTGGTAATAAAAATTTTAATAATTAAATTTAAATAGTTAAGTATTTTATTAAATTTTTAAATATAGTAGATTAACTTAACAATTTTTATAATAATCAAAAATCTTTTAATTGTGAACCTAAATGAGAAGAAATTAAAAAAACCAAAAATATATATTTGAATTTACCGCGCGGCGCATCGTTCAAGAACAATACGCGCAGTGAGAATCGATCAACACGCAAGTCAATCACTCGCCTTATCCAAACATCTGATCGATATACATTAACTTGAGGTTATGTCATAGGGGAGAGATACACATTACAATTTAGATTTTAATTTAATACTATTGATTATGTCACTGTAATGTTGGCTAAGATGTCTAGTATCGTCTTTGCAATTGATCGCATTATGTTGCAGATTTATGTGGATCATTTCTGATAATACCCGTTTTTTCCAATTCTTTTCAGTATCAAGTATTTTGACGTTGTCAAAATTTAACGAATGATCATATGCGAGCATATGTTCATTGATTACATAATGCGACTCAGCTTTGTTTATATTAGCTTTGTGTTCTTTAATACGACATTTTACTTGTCTCTTTGTTTCACCCACATAACTAGCATTACAATCTTTACAATCTTTTTTATACACTACATTAGTTTTAGTTAATTTGTCTATTTTATCTTTGCCCTTCACAATAACACCATCAATTTTATTATAAATTTTAGGTATAACTTTGATAGCTTTGTCTTTCATAGAACCAGATATTTTTTCATAAAATTTAGGAATAAAAGGAATATTTAAAGTTGCTTTATAATTAGTTACTGCTCTATTATTAACTTGAACATTGTTATGACTAGAACTATATAAGTACTATATTTTATTTTCTCTAATCTTTTTCTTACCGAAATGGTACACGTCGCGCCATCTATTGGTTTACAACGATTTTGTGCAGTCATACGAGCTCACGCGAGAACAAGCGTACCGCGCATGTCTCGCGTCTATACTCTAAGCGCCTATTATGTACTATACTCTTTAATACACTATACGTTCAGACTCCGATGTAAGCGTGTCGCCGACTACGACTATTGCCGTGTGTATTTATATACCGTATTAATTATATTTTTATTAACATTAACCTCAAGTATTTATTTACTCCACCACTCCAACAGTTATAAATACAGTTTAAACAGACTAATGTACACAAACTATGACGTATAGTTTGTAGACACACACCTACTTTGTATTTGTATAAATACTCGTTGATTTCGTATCAAATGTTATTCGACGAAGTTCACTTGGGCTGTAACATTATATTCATTATTAAGGTAAAAATTTAATTTTTAATTCACAAGTATTGTAAAATTCGATATAAATATTTATAATTTTGTCCAATAAATTCAGCACCTGAAGAGTTCTGCAAACCTAGCAGACGAAACGTTGTGCACTTACATAAATAAATTGGACTTATTTATTATTGATCCTCAACAATCGCCTATTTACTAAGATAAATACATAATTAATTTAAAGCGAAAACATTCTATTAAGCAAATGCGGAAATATAATAATTATTTTAGAATAATATTATTATAGTAATTATTGTTATTAATAATTTAATGTAAATTATTAATAAATAGCAGCCGTTAATATTTAGCCGCGAGCACGACTGGCAACCGTGTACTTAATTACTATCGTATAATAAATTCTCTGTTAATTTATCATTGATATTAATTTTATCACCCGCACCCTGATCCCCAGTGCGGTGTGACAACATATATAAATGATGTGAAATCATTTGTTTGATTGAACGTCTTCCCAAGGTTTTCCGTTTCCTATACAACCTATAGAAGCAACTTGGATGATATAGAATAATTTGCTTAATTCCAATTTTTCCCAAGTTTTTTCTAATTCATAAAATCTCCTAATACAAAATAAATTGGATGATATAGTATTATTTGGTTAATTCTAAGTCTACCCAAGATTTTGTAATTAAACCTAATTTATCAAATTTATTTTATTCGTAAGTTAAACTGAGATGAGAAAGAATTATTTGTTTGATTCTTCATCTTCCCCAGATTCTTCCACCCACATTTATTTCGGGTTAGGCAAAAATAAATGTATTTTTATGCTTCGGGATTTAATTAGGCCCGTTACAACATATATAATTAAATTGTTAACTATTTATTATTATTCGAAATTATTGCCAATATAAATGTATTTACCCTGAAAATTTTCAATGCAAATTTGAAGTTACGGCCTTCTGACTAAAAAAATGTGTATGATGCAACTCGGGTGCCAGCGTGCAATTCCCCCTCGTGCGTCTTTGAAAGCGTATTTAATGTATAATGTACGAATATTTTAATAAACAGTAGGAAGTATATTTGACTTAAGCAAAAAAAATATATCATTCGTGTACAATAAACTTTAATATTTTAATGTCGAAAATAATAAGAATTGATTTATTGATATTAAAACAATTATATGACTAAAATAATAATATGTATAGCTTACATTTGGATCGTACCACATGTTACATAGACGAATAGCTGGCCATCCTTCAATTGTATTTTTAAAATGACATTGTTCGTTGCGTCTGTACATACCGGGTGGAATTAAAGTATGTCCAAATCGGAAAGCTGCACTTTGAAATATATGGCTAATGCCAGGATGAACATCTGGTTTGTAGCCAGAATAAGGTGGTAACTTGTCTCCTAAGAGCACCGGTAAATATTCATACATTATTATATTCTAAAACAAAAAATTTTTAAGATATCAAATCTATTATCAAGTCTACCCTAAAATCATTACTAAAATACAAATACTATACAAAATAAATGCTTCAAATAAAAAAAAAATACTTTTAATAACAAATTGTAGAAATATTGGTAAATTCCGCATAAAGCAGGTTGGGCTGCTTTTAAAAAAAATATAATAATTGATACGGACACATGTTTCTGCATTTAAAAATAATTTAAAAACAACAATATAGGAAAATGTAAGAAAACACGTAGTTTTCCATATTAACGTGTTGTGCGATTTTGTACATGTTACTTATACATTTATTCTCTCTCACAGATCCATTTTACACATAATTTATGAATTGCACTAATGACGAGCTTTTCAAGGTATTTTGGGAACTTGTAAGTTAATATGGAATTGTTAAGGTATTTCGCGAATTCTAATGGTACCCGGAATTTTAACACCAACTACGGGCTTTCTAATATATATTGCGGACTCTTAAAATTAAGTTCAGTTTCCAGTCTTAACCTTTGAGTTTCTTTATAAACTATAGTTAAATGAAGAACGAAAAATATAGTTGCTATGTACTGTTGCCGTGTACATAAATATAGATACACACACACACACACATACACACACACACACACATACCGTGCCGGGTTTGCTGGTCCCGCGTTTCGTGGCGCCTCCCCAGGTGGTGGCCAGGGGAATGCTTTCCAGATACGGATGGTACCGAAAAAATCAAATATTCGGGGCGAACCAAAACCAGATATGAGAAGGCATCCCGAAATTAAACCAATTATGGATAGTGAGATTAAATCGCCACTGATTCCGATCGGGTGAAAACTCCGGTGGTCTGTGCTGGTCTCACGAAATTGGGGGGGGGGGGGGGCAAACACACATCATTAAAACGGTAAGTACTGCGAAGATTGGTCATTCGGCCTCTGTAGCATCAAATTCTACGTGTGACCTGCTCTCGACTGGGATGCCGAGTGACGCTAACAGAGCTTTCTCAGTCTGCGTGAGAAAATAGACACCTTGGTGGAGTTCGTTATTAATAAGAACCACATCCACAAAAAACTAAAGAGTATGGCGAGAGCAACAAGCAGGGTCCTTAATGAATACGCGCGGGTGAGCAGTGCTCTGTGCTCGACAGGGCCGAAAATTATAATGGCAGATACCTGTAAGGATGGAATGTACCAAACGTCGCCCATTTTCCCCCAGCATCCTCCGGAGAAAAGCAAGAAGGGGTCAAAGCAGCCCACTAACAAAAAAGGACCAACAGATGCTTCGACATCCGTTCCTGAGACTGGTGGAAACAAGTCGAAGGTCCCTGACAGGGCTACGATAGTGCGCAAGGGCAAAAAGAAAGAGGGTCAGCGCAATACGCAGCTGAAGCAGGCCAAGGATGTCGGAGGCCCGCCTAAGGTGTCCAAAAAATACAAAGCGGTCGTGAAACCAGCTCGTCCCGACGCCATTAAGATCAAAGTGTCATAAGAGCGAGCTTACGCCGACATCCTTCAGCAAATACGAGCCGCACCAAACCTCAAGCTGCTGGGAGAAAGTGTCTCTCGTATCCGGCGTACCAGAGGAGAAGATCTGCTCATTGAGCTTGGAAGACCTGGCGTAGAAATTCCAGACCTCGAAGCAGCGGTCTCGTCCACAGTACGTGGGTTGGCAGAAGCACAGGTGCTCACCCACAAAGAGTTCATTACTATAAAGGACATGGACGAGGCCACGACGGCGGAAGAAATGGCAGAGGCAATATCTGCGGTGGTCGGGCCAAATATGGTACCTTCTGGGAATATAAAGCTTAGAAGGTCATATGGAGGCACTCAGATTACCAGTGCCCTTCTTCCCGTGTCTGCAGCAGAAAAGCTACTACAGAATAGGAAGCTTTGGATAGGTTGGATCAACTGCAGGGTTCGGCTCCGAGAGGCGGTCTCGCGCTATGACTGAGCCTACGACGTCGGTCACTTCGCAAAGGATTGCAAAAGCGCAGTCGACTGATCATCGCAGTGTTTCCCGTGCGGCCAAGAGGGTCACAAAGTAGTGGATTGCGCAGCGGATAAGAACATAGCCGCGCCTAGGATTGAAGCATCTAGCAGAAATGGTTAGGGTGTTACAAATAAACGTCAACCACTGTGCTGTGGCCCAAGATCTATTGCCACAGTTGGTCAGAGAAGAGCAGGCTGATATTGTTATCCTCAATGAGGAGTAGAGGGATCCCACAGTATCGAATTAGATGAGTGATGCCACTGGTAGAGCGGCCATTTGGGTATGTGGAAACCTGCATGTATCCGGGAAAATGGCCGCTCCTCTCCCAAATTTTACCTGGATGGAGGTGGCGAGTATGCGAATATACAGTCGCTACCTCCCACCTAGTGATAACATCGACGACTTTCTGGGATCCCTTAATGCCATCGTCGAGGGGATTTTAATGCTTGGGCGACAGAATGGGGCAGTACGGAAGCCAACACTTGTGGTCGTACACTCCTCGAGGTCTTTGCGATATTGGAGTTGGAGATTGCTAACACCGAAACAACTCCCACTTTTACCAAGGCGGGGGGGGGGGGGGTCGTCTATAATAGATCTAACCTTCATCGATCCTAGACTGATGCTTACCTGAAAAATTAGTGATCGTTACACGGGGAGCGACAATCAAGCACTCGTGTACCAGCTCCAATCGATGATTAACAGGGCATCAGGTCTGAACCAAAGCTTCCAATATGAGAGATGGGTACCATCTACCGTCGACCGGGAAATGTTCCTCTGCTCCATAGCAGAAGTTGCTATCAAAGGAACATCGGAAGAACGAGCTGAGGAACTCACACGTGCCATAACAGCAGCTGACGATGTCTCTATGGCCGGGAAATCCATCCCCCGTGGCCATCCACCTGTTTACTGGTGGAAAGAGAAAATCGCAAAAATACGCCGTCAGAGTCTGCAGACTCGGCGACTGCACCAGACAGCTCGGTACAAGCCGCGGTACCAAGAACTAACCGCGGCCTACGAGGCAAAAAGGAAAGAGCTCAAAGCTACAATTAAAGCGGCTAAAAGAAATTGCTGGCAAGAGTTTTATGAGGCAGTAGACCGCGATCACTGAGGCAAACCGTACAAAATGGTGATGAATAAGATTGAACTCAGGAGCGTCTCAACGCCATCGTGTCCACATTTTCTTGACAAAGCGGTACGCCACCTATTCCCACAACTTTAGGAACAGACAGTCGAGACAGGCCAAGTGGGGACCGACAATGCAGTCGCGCTGCCAGACATTAGTATAACCGAGCTGAAATTGGCTGCAAGGAGAATATCCATCCGTAAAGCTCCAGGGCCAGATGAAATACCTGGTCTGGCCATCAAGACCGCTGTGCTGAATGTGCCACAAATTTTTGCCGACACATTCAGTGCTTGCTTTCAATTACAATGCTTTCCAGCACGATAGAAGGTACAGAGGTTGGTGCTTCTCCCAAAGGGGAGCCAACCACCGGACAACCCTTCCTCGTACCATCCACTCTGTTTGTTGGATATAGCTGGAAAGCTGTTCGAGCGTGTCATACGTGCCAAGCTACAAGCAGCCATTGCAGAGGCAGGCGATCTGTCTGAAAGTCAGTTCGGTTTTCGGAAGGAGCGATCAACTATTGACGCTATAAGTCGAATTGTTGAGCTGTCCATCAATGTCATCTGTGGTACTAGGAATTCTAGGCGCACGTGTGCTATCATCGCCCTGGATATCTGCAATGCCTTCAACTCAGCTTAATGGGGGCAACATTATGTTGTCCTTGGAACAATTGAAGGTACCGCTCTACCTACGCAAAGTCATCTCGAGCTACCTCACAGAACGTATCCTCCTCTATGACACAGAGGATGGCGCGCACTCTTATAACATCATCGAAGGCGTGTCACAAAAGAAACCGAGCTAGATCGATGCCCAATGCATCGATCGTTGCCGCCGTACCTCGCCTCTAGCATACCGGCGGTCGTCCTTGCCACGTCTTTTTTGTTCTTCTTATGGCTTCCTTGTCTTGAATGTGACGGTTTTTGTACTACGGAATTTTCCAGAGTTCGCATTTGTCTTTTCCATTTGAGCCCCGAGAGGAAACGTATGAAACATATCCTATCGTTTAGGCGGTCAAAAAATATGATTTAAAAAAAAAATTCAACACCAATAACCCTGCGGAAGCTGAGATATCCAGAAATGAAGTTTCAACCTTTAAAAAGATTCTTCCTCAACATTTTAGCTTAGAAAAAGGCAGTTTGCAATAATTTCGGTTGGAAAAGGTACTTTGTGCCATTTAATGTTGACTTACAGGCAGCCAGTCCATAGCTTTTTTAATTATCTATCAGTTCAGCTAGATTCGAATTGGGTGACACACCCTTTAAAGCTTCTACGTAAGGAAAACGTGTATATTTTGAAACAATCCTTAACGTTTTATTTTATTTTTTTATATTATTCGTTATAGTTTTTTAATAAATAAAAACTAAGCTACGTAAAATATGTAGTTTTAAAGAGCTTACAAAAACCTTTAAAATGAGCACACGCGGGGTTTTTGACGACTACTAGAAGCCGAGATATAAAACTATGAAGTTTTGGTAATTTTATTCAAAGAGTGATAAAAGCTATTAAGCGGTAGTGTATGTTGTTGTTTATTAAAAAGTATGTTTATTAAAAAGTATACTTTGCCAAGAAAAAAAATTGTTAGAACATAAACCCTGATATATTCAAATTTTTTTCTCAAAAACCAATTGACGAAATATGTTGAAATTTTTTCAGTATTTAGCCCCTATTATTTTTTATTACCACGATATTTTTCAACCAATTTGACCGATTAGTTTCAAAGATATGAGCTATTAAAAACTTCGTTAAAAATTTACGAACGCCCAATTACTTCGTTAATTACAAATATTTTTAATTAAAAAAATATACAAATCGTTATTACTATAAAGGCTACCTTTTTCCAAAATTTTAAGCGGATTAAAAGCTTTTTGTGCCCGAAAGCGTTTGCCATAGAAAACGCAACTTTTTCGGTATTTAATTAGTTATTAAAAGTAATTCTCTACCACCATAATCTTTTCAGCTCATTCGGTCAATTAGGTACAGAGTTGTCGTAAATTGAAAAAAATCAATTTTTTCTTAATAACTTGAAAACTAGTAGAGGTATTTTGGAAACCCCGAAACGAGAGCAAAGATTTGTTTATTCTCCATAAAATACACCTAGTCTGACTCAATTATATCAAGTATAACAGTCAAAAATTTTTAAAATAATTTTCAAAAATTGAAATTTTTCAATAAAATAAAAACGAATATATAGATCTAAAAATAATACTTCTTCAAACACACACTGACACATGAAAAATAACAAAAAATATTACTATTACAAAGCTTCGTCTACGAGGAAGCAATAACTAATTATTTTTTTAGTTGCATATTTAAGATTGACTTTTGTACTTAATATAAACTTTGAAAGCCAGTGTAATATGCAGCAAAGTCCAGCAAATGGATGGAAACAAATAATTGGAGTTTTTGTTTTTTATCAGAATTGTAGAAACTAAAGCTTTAATTGTTTTTTAATAAATTGCTAAGGGTGTTATCGAACGTATTGAATTGATAATATTTATGGATCAAGCGTAAAACCTAACTATTCGGTTATTTAGTAACATTCACAGACATTTAAGAGAAAAATTTCACTATAGCATTGTTACTTCACATTCTTCAACGGTTCTCTATATTTTATATCTAAGTCTGCAGCCTCCAAATTTCAATTCAACGGGTTCGGGTTTTGATTTCTTCGAGCTATCCGACATCGTGCTGCCCGGAATTTTGCGGGTTACTCGATTATGTCGGATTACCCGATCATTTCGTATCACCCGATAAGTTTGGGTAACCCGACTATTTCGAGTAACCCGATAACTTCGGAGAACCCGATTATTTCGTGTAACCCGATTATTTTTCGGGTCCCGAAAACACTCGAGTACGCGCCCGAACCCGAGGAAAAAACTGGAACCCTATCGGGTCGAATATTTCGGGTACTCGCACATCTCTAATAACCACCCATACATATATGTATATTTAAGCAGACACTAGAGGTTATCAATCTCTTATATTTTTAAGGCAACAACCATCCCTTAAGTTATGCGACAAATTCGGGCCGAATTTGCTATTAGTTTATAGGATTATTAAATAATTGCAAATAAGGCCGTAGATTCTACAAACTGTTAAGGGGATATAAGAGCTATAGCCTCCATCGATAGCCGCTCGAGGCTTCGAATGACGCTGTAATCAGGTGTCAATTGTGTCAATTATAAATAAAACTATACACTCGGATGAAATTAAGAAAGTAGTAAGAAAAAGGATATTATAATATACTTTCTAAAATAAATAATTTGATTTGTATACAAAAATTTCTGTATCTCCGCTACTTTTTCCTAATTATGTGAAGCATACACAAATCGCACCTACAGACTGTGATGTGGGGAAATCACTTGGTGTAACCCGAAAAGGAAAAAGATATATATTATTATTTAATTAAAAGTAGGAATTATTAATGTTATTTCATTATACGTATCTCGTTACTCCTTATGGTTTGACTCGAATATCCAGGGTGTCGTACCTTGATCAGCGTGTCCGGGGACCTCGGTGTCAGCTACTCCTTGGAACGCTGCATCGGAAAAGAGAGAATCATGTTAATGTATTGTTTGAGCAATGAATTTAATTTATTAGTAGGGACATGCATTATGTAGGAAGAAAGGAGAATATTGAAAATGATAATAACATGAGTGTAAGGAGGTGTGACAGGTGTGAACAAAATAGGTTCGTTGATTTGTAGAATATTAGGAAAAGAGGTAAGATAATAAAATGAAATGTTCTAATCGTTAACTAATAAATGTAGGGTGGAATAAGAAGTGAAATTAGAACAATTGTTAATTATTATTTAAGAAATAGAATAAGGAATGTTGTTAGTTAAGGAGAGAAAGGGTTAATTAAAAAGTGCAAATGATTAATTAATAAATGATTATAATTTGTACATAACTTACGATTGCACGAGGTAGTTTATAATTTAAACGTGTAGGTACTTCTCCGGGAAGTAACGCCGTTCACACCGAAGAGGTTGGAAGTTGACCGTGGACTGCGTCGCCTGGGGAAACCTTTGCCGGTGAGTGCGCGCACCTCCGTTCAAGTACCACTCCACGTTATTACCCGGGTACTATCCCAGATAGTGGGGATCGCGCACATCCGGGGAAACGTACGCGAGGCACGTTGTTCACGTACCGGCCCGCGCTTAGTTGTCGCGATCTTGAATCGATCCAAATTCAAGCGCGCGCACACTAAGCATGCGGTCCGCGCTCATATCGATACGGTGATCGCGCATATACAGCATAGGGAATTCGGAACGCGGTTAGTGGGGGTACACGTGTATATTAGTAAAGAGTTAAATTTATATTTGAATTTCGCGCTGTTAAAAAGGGATTATTATAGTGATTTATTGAACCAATCAGTAGATAACTTTATTAGAGGTGAGACTTCCGTATGGGAAACATACAAGCATATTACGTTATGTGACAGTAATTACCTCAAATACGGAAAGTCGAATTACCAGTTGGAACAATGATAACTTATGCAAATTAGTTGTCATTTTTATCTACAGTGGGGTAAATATGGGTAGCATGATTACACCTGTGACGGACGCGGAAGGGTACTTATTATTGTATTCATTATATAACATCTTTTGCTGAGTTAATTTAATTATTAATATAATAAGTGATATTACTAGTGGGGACGATAGAGTGTGATTTAGTGCGCGTTCTATTAAGTAGTTAAATTATTTATTCAATTAATTTTAAAGATCGACGTTCTCTCTCTCGTGGTTAGTGGTGACACGTGATCTATCTTTAGATCCCGTAATAATATATTATTAACCGTCATTTTCTTCTCGTAGTACTAATATTCGTTATCGCGAGTTAACAGATATCCGGATCTATATATTTTCATTCAACGGGACTTCCTCTATTTTACTATTTTAACTATTTTAAATATAATATGCGAATACGAGATATTTAAATATCTCGTCTCGGCGGGAAAAGACTGGGCACGGAGAGATAGCTCGACCTTGTCATTATCTCTCTCTCTCTCTCTCTCTCTCACTCCAACGGTCGGGAAGGCGGTCGACTCTTGGCTTCCTTCGTTTTTCCCTTTGTGTGGGCCATGCTACTCCGCACGCCGAAGTGGCGATTGGTGGGGAGAAAACCTCACACCCACACACTAATTGCACCAGTCTTTCTTCACTTTTTACCGTCAAAAATCTCTCGGCAGTTGTCAACACTATGTTGTTGCCGTGCGCGCGCGAACTCGATCTCGGTACTTCCAGCTGGGCGCGCACGATTCTCGCGCGTTCGTGCGCGCGCCGCGCTGTATATCCTCTTTGGCGCTGCTTAGCTGATCGGTAACTCGCTTACCGTTATAATATATATATATATATATATATATATATATGTCACATGTGTGTGTGTGTGTGTGTGTGTGCGTGCGTGTGCGTGTGCGTGCGTGCGTGCGTGCATGCATGCGTGTGTGTATGTGTACGTGTGTGCGTGTGCGCGCGGCGGAATATTTATTTAATATATATATGGGGTATATTCCACGTGAAGTGGTCCGATCAAAATTTTAAAATGTACCAAATTTTGGGTACATATTGCAAATGTTTTTCAGAATACAGAAAAAAATTTTTAGGTACTGGAATCTATTTGCTCAAAAGTTATTCTAACCTCAAAAAGTGAACTTTTTCTAGTTTTTTTCAACACCAGCTGGGATTACCGCTATTTAACTCAAAATCTATCAACTTTTACTATAGAACATTATATGTAACATTCGTTGCTAATTGTGTCTAGAATTTATTCTTCTAGGTTAGAATTTCTAATTTCAAGGTGAATGTTATATAAAGTAGATGTCAATATTCAACTCAAAAAAAGTGCAACTGCGCCACAATTGATTTTTTTTATCCAAAAGTCTAAAAAAAAGCTTGAAGCAATACCTTTCGAATGGTCTGTAGCATTTTTGGGGCCTTCAATTCTGTAAAAAGTTATGATAATTTAAATCAATTGTGGCACTATTTTTAAGTTGAACATTGACATGTAGTTTATGTAACATTAACCTTGAGATTAGAAATTCTAACCCAGAAGGATAAATTCTAGACATAGTTAGCAACGAATGTTATATATAATGTTTTATAGTAAAAGTTGATAGATTTTGAGTTAAATAGCGGTAAACCCAGTTGGTGTTGAAAAAAAAACTAGAAAAAATTCACTTTTTGAGATTAGAATAACTTTTGAGCAAATAGATTCCAGTAACTAAAAATTTTTTTCTGTGTTCTGAAAAACATTTGCAATGTGTACCCAAAATTTGGTGCATTTTAAAATTTTGATCAGACCACTTCACGTGGAATACCCCATATATATACTTCAAAATTGTTTTTTCAAGAATACATAATGTATGTATTTTTTCCATGCACAAAAAAAAGTTGTGAATTCGATTTGAAAAAATGTGTATTAGTTTACTTATTCCTGATGATAAAATTCATAAAATTTTTAAATGTGTACTCAATGATAATATCGGATCTAAAATTTAATGCTTTTAATGTAGATGCAAAATTAATTGAAGTTAAAATAAATATTAATCAAGTAAATCATACACTTTTCTAAACATCATTATGATATATACAATAGGTTAAAAATTAAATACATTAATTATTGCATTTTTAAGATAATTCTATTACAAACAGTAATGGCAAAAGAAAATTCAAATTTTAACAGTGGCAATATAAAATACGAATTACATTTGAAAAGATTTTCAAAAACTATTAATTTAGGAGCATTTAACTTAAATATTTTTTAAATTAATATTTCAAAATTGTATGGATATATAAGTGAGTAGATTATGTATATTTATAGAAAACAATATTTTATATAAACAAGTATGTATTTATTAGAAACAGAAGGTTTTTTAAGGAATGAATTTGATTATAATAATCTAAATAAATATATGTACTCTGTAACTAAAGGAAAAAATAAATTGGATATAATTATGGATTAAAACGCAAACTTTGAAAGAGGGTGCAAATGGCGAATTACGGGAGAAACGGAAGAAACAGGTTTTGATTCATATGCCGCTAAAATGTTATAAATAGTTCTTTAAAATTAATACAAAAATTTATTTATTTAAGAAGAAAGTTTTATTTCTCGAAAAGTACAAAATATTACTGACTGATATAGAACTTTTGGCGATGATCCTTCGTCATTAAATAAATTAATTTTGGGAGGTAAAGTTCTATTTAGATCCGTTTAAAATAATCCAAAATTTTAATAAGTTTTTACTAAATACTACAATTAAGTATATGCACTTTACTATTTTTGGTAAGTTAATTTTTTATTAACATTTATAATTATTAAAATATAAATTTAAACTTTATAAGAATTCATATAGTTTAAAACGAGGTTTAAAATTTACATTTAACATTTAATATGTCTCTATTATTTTTATTATTTTATTCTGATTTCATTACACTAAAGTTTGGTAAAAACTTTTAATTATAAATTATAATCGTATTTAAAAAAAAAGTAAATTTTTGGTATAAAACCCAATGCATTATAACAGTACCTCCAAGGTGTTGTGTGAATCGGTTTAATTTCTAAGGTGTCCATGGTAGTGAAAAAATAATACAATTTAAAACATTATTTAAATAAATTTATTACGAAAAACCTTTTTCGAAATTAAAAATAGGGGGTTGGCGCGCGAAGCGCGCAGGGGGGCGATGCTCCCCTAGTATATATATATATAAATATACAGAATACAATATTAATTAAATGATTGTAATGTAAAAAATCTTGTTATACGCGCTTTTTATTGGTTGTGTAACGGTGCATGTCGGGTTTTCTCGAATCATCCACGGATATAGCGTGAGTAGGGGTAACCCCAAGATCGCGCGTGACGAACTTAGCTTCGCGCGCGATCGGACCTCTCGTGCGCTTCGTCGACGGCTCGCTGATACCTCGACAGCTACCGTGTACGTTGATATGGGCTCCAGAGTGAGCCCACTTCCGGAAGTACGATTTTAGGATTTGCAGACGAGTACCGCGGGCTCGTCTGCGTATCAAACTAGGGATCGGGATTCCTGGGTGAATACGGGATATCAAAATGATACGAATCGAAAGATAAAATAGAATTCAAATTTATTTACTAATCCATGACACAATACAATAATTAAATCGCGAACGCGTGAAATGATATTGTCGTTCGGGCGGCCGGGGCGCAATCGCGGGGGGTCATAACCCGGACGCGGAATCGCGGCGCGAAGAGAGTACGCGAGAATTACCCGAGCACGTTATCCTCGTCGAGAGGGAAAAACTCTAACCTTGTACTCGTAGTAGTAAACCTCCTCGCGTCTCGTACGTGGTACCACGCAGTCGTCGGCGACGTCACTCCAATAACCTCGAGGACCTTTCGTCTCGGCGGCTCACGCGAGAATGTTTCTCACCGATTCTCTCTCGTTCCCCCTCCCTTCCGTATTCCGCGCGGTCTTCTCTGACGGCCGTACGGGCCTCGCGACGGAGAACCATGACGAGTGGCTCGCGCTATCGTCACTCGTCACACCCCCCTCCCAGACGGCGGGTACCGGGTAGGTATCCGGCTTCTACCAGTACCTTTTCGGAGCGGGGTCGAGAATGAGGAACGTATCAAGCCTGCGTACGACTTCGAGTCTTACGCGGTGACCAGTCTTTCGTTATGACGGATGGTTTAAGATTCTTGAAGCCTGGTGGACGGCCCGGGCGGCGTACTATCCCCGTGGGAACGGTTCCGCGTATCTCCTGACTATCTCTACACACTATTTTTGGTGCGATCGGGTGGCGAACTACGCACGCTGTTGTTCGCGGTCGTCCGGGTTTACGCTTGGGGGCACGGTCAGCGCGGTCTGACATTCATTCGCCGGCGCTACGGTGTGTCTCTCGCTTATTTTGGTTACACGCTCGCTTGCATTTACAATATTTTCGCTATTTGAGGGCGGACAATTACCCGCCCCTGCGCGTGACGCATCCAACGGTGGAAGAGTCTTCTCGAAGTCGTCTTCTTCCGGGTTTATACCCTTTTGGTACGGATTGAGTTGTTCTGCATGGACGGTAGAATCCGAGTCCCCGTCCCCGTCAATTAACGAATAAGTGTTCGTCCCAATGGCTCTCGAGACCAAGTACGGTCCCCTGTATTTCGGTGTGAGGTTAGCTGACACGTTATGAGTTGCCGAAGAGAGTACTTCGTTGCGTCTCCAGACTAGGTCGCCTGTCTCGTATTCGACGAAGCGGCGACCTTTGTCGTAGTAATCCGCTTGCTTCTCCATGGCCGATTCTGCTCGGTCAGCTGCTGCGTCGTGTAACAGTGGTAACCGGTCCAAACGTTCTTTCCAATCTTCGAGTGCGATTTTATTTTCCTCCAGGAGCGCTGCGTTTTCTTCGCGTTTTCTTAACGAGTCGGGAGGCATTGGTTGCCTGCCGTAGATCAACATCGCTGGACTTACTCCCATCGAACTTTGTATCGACGTATTGTATGCAAACGCGATCTCGTACAGATTCGAGTCCCAGTGCTTATGATCCTTCTCGATAAACGCGATTAACATGGTTTTTAGCGTTCTGTTCACGCGCTCGACCGGGTTCGCCTGTGGGAAGTAGTGGGGAGTAGTCATATGCTGCACTCCGACTTCCTTTAGGTAATCGTCTACGAGACTATTCTTAAATTCTGTCCCGTTATCGGACAAGAACGTCGACGGTACTCCGTATCGGAAGAAAACTCGATCCTTTAAATTCTTGAGGATCGTTTACGCGTTAGCCTTCCTTATAGGTATGCACTCGATCTAGCGAGTAAATAAATCTTGGAATATCAAAATGTATTCGAAGCCTTGGACACTTCTCGGAAACGGACCCATAACGTCCCCTGCGACAACTTCCCAGGGCCGTTCGATAGTCCGGCGTCCCATTATTCCTGCAGGTAGGCGTTGTTCGAACTTGCATTGTTGGCAGATCAAACAACATTGGACGTAGTCGGCTACATCCCGGTATAAGCGTGGCCAGTAATAGTACAATGCGATACGCTTATATGTTTTTTCCCTACCTAGGTGACCCGCCGTGAGCTCGTCGTGTCCTTGTTTTAGAACGAGCGCACGCTTCTCGATCGGGACGACGAGCTTCCATGCGTGTTGCGGACAGCATTGAATCGGGACGATATGTATACAACCTCCCCGCTATAATTTTCCATTTGGGGAAATCACTAGGGCTTTTCGTGACTTTGTCGTATTGGCCCAGGTACTACTCATTGGTAGTCTCTTGACTCCAGGTCACCGCACTGACCGATAACTCGTCTCCCTCGCTCATCCGAGAGAGTGCGTCGGGCACGTGGCTGAGTGCTCCTTTTCGGTATTCTACCTCGTAATCGTACACTTGTAGCTCCCGGGCCCAACGAGATAGGCGGCCCGTCGGATTACGCAGATTGCATAACCACCTGAGACTGGAGTGGTCGGTTATTGCCTTGAACTTATAACCTTCTCAATCTTGGATGGGTTGGGCCGGAAACCGTCGCGGTTCACTAGTACCCCGAGGTATTTTACCTCTTCCTGGCAAAATACGCTCTTCTCGCGATTGACAGTTAGCCCTGCCTCCTTGGTTCGCAATAGCACCGTCTCAAGTAACTTAACGTGCTCCTTAAAAGTCTCGGACGTAATTATCACGTCATCGAGATAGGAGTATACGTACGGTTCAAGGCTAGGACCGATGATACAGTCTATCATCCGCTGGAACGTCGCACCAGCGTTCTTGAGTCCATACGGCATTCGCGTAAATTGGTACAGGTCCATCCCTGGTACCGTGAAAGCCGTTATCTCGCGAGAGTCGGCACGCAGGGGAATCTGGTGGTACGCGCTACTTAGATCCAGCGTGCTTATATACCGCGCACTTTGTAACTTGCGCAGGATGCTATCCATATTCGGGAGGGGATAAGCATCCGGCTTAGTTACTGCATTGATTTTCCTGAAATCGATGCAGAACCTATATTTGCCATTATCCTTATGGACCATGACCACAGGACTAGACCAACTACTAGCCGAAGGTTCGATTATGCCCGCAGCGAGCATTTCATTAACCTGTTCCTTCATTTTATCGCTGATAGCCTTGGATACTGGATAGCACTTTTGCTTGATTGGGCGAGCTGATCCAACATCGATCATATGCTCTGCCAAGTTCGTGCATCCGATAGGACCGCCACCCGGTCCCAGCACCCGGTCTAGTAATTTTCGGAGTTGCTCTCTCTCGGCGGGTAGCGCGTCCACTAAGCCGATTGAGTTGAGAGGTGCTATACACGGGAATTTCACGCCCGCCAACTCCAAGGAGACTGATCTCTTCTCACCTTTAAAAAGCAAGCGGTTCTCTTGTGGAAAAAGGATCGCATTAAACTTCTTAATAAAATTCACGCCTGCATAACAATCAGCGTCTAAGTGTGGCATTATACCTATTTTGAGGTCGTGTTTTATACCTGCGACCTCAAACGGCAAGTAGGTATAACCCGTGACAGGAGAAAAACGTCCGTCTCCTAATTTTGCTCCCTTCCCGCTATCAGGTCGTACTGATTTACCTAATTCATTGGCAATCAGGAGGGCGATCAGTCCCATGACCGTTCGGGATGCTCCGGGGTCGTACAACGCCCTTAAGCGGTAAGGTCCTACGTTTACTACCTGTAGCCACCAGCGTCCTACGTCCTGGTCCGACTCTACACTAGCGGAGTCGTCCTCGGACGATTTTCCTTAAGTCGTATCGGTTTTATTACATTCTTCCGTCGATACGATTGCGGCAACTGCATTCTCCTCGTTGGGTCAAACGTCTCGTTCTTTTGCGGCCTCTTTACACGGGGGAAAGGCCGTTGAGACCCTATTGGTCTTTCCCCTTCCCCTTTCCCGTGCATTTCGGACAGTTATATCGGAAATGACCTGGCATGCCGCATCCGAAACAGTATACCTCCTTCGGGACGTTCTCTCTACCGAAGTCTTTCTTCTTATTCGGGGGAGACTTTCGTCCGTCGTCTCCTCTCTTACTCATATTACTCTGTCCCGAGCCTTGCTTACTCTGAGCGGGACTTCCTCCCTTAGTCGAACGGGAGTCGTTCGGCTTTTGTTAAACGGGAGCGTAACTCTTCCCGCTACCCTGTCGGGGGTTTAGTCGCTCAGTTGAACTCGTTTTCAGGGAGCGGATCTCCTTGAGCATCTCAGCCATTAGTTCGACTAACGAACGGTCAGTCTTTTCAGTGGTTGTTTCGGTTGCAGCCACTTTAGGTCGACTAGGAGGATCTTGACTTGGTTTCCCTGTCTTTGGTTTGAATCCTAGATCAGGGTGTAACATCTTCTCTGGAGGAGGCGGAGGTTGGTATGATATCTCGGCCTCCAGCGTTAGCTCGGCGTCGCGTGCCTTTTCGAGCAAGTCTCGGATGCTTCGGCATGAGTTACGTTCTATCATACGCTGTAACTCGGGCAGCATGTTTCGATGTAGTAAGTCAAGTTGTTGACTTACGCTGGGGATTGGCTGTTGTTTTCGTAACATCAAACTTAAGCACATTATATAATTGCGCACGGGTTCGCCTTTCCCTTGGGTTCGTCGGTACGCATCGCTCGCTAGTCTCTGTTGGTAACGGCGGTCCATGCCGTACCAATCTCTAGCCTCGTGGCAAAACTCCTGCCACGTCGTCCACTGGTCTTTATAATTACGGTACCATGTGGACGCGACACGGGTCATTAGTTCGGCTAGTGCGGGTATTAACTCCTCGTCTGTAAGCCTTGCTAATGTCCTGCATTTCTCTACCCTTGTGATGAATAGATCAATACTATCATCTGGTTCGCCGGTGAATCGCACGTTCCATCGTCGAACTATATTGCCGATATCCCGTGTATTTGTCGATCCACCATTGCTCTGCGAGTTCCCCCCCTCCCAGGTGTTGCCGCTATTTCCAAACGGTGGTATCGAACCACAGATGCAACTGGCGCAGTGTGAACGCTGCAATCTAGTTGCATTTTGTGCAGATCGGGTATGGTTGTTGCAGGGTTGTTGCGTGTGATCCCACGATTCTCGCAACGGTGAGGCTTGACTTTGAGAGTGACCTAAGTTCGCGGGTTGTGACAAAATCGGTCTACTCTGGTCGTAATAATTGCATGTGAATGTATCCTGGATATTCACTTGCTGCCTCTGGTGTTTATCTTGGTGTTGGGCCCCTAGGACGGGCCCAATATGTACACTCTCTGTTGCATTATCAATGCGAGTGCTCGACGCGATGCCTTGCCTGTTATTTAGTGAGCTACTCCGTAACTCAGCCATCTGAGTTGACAGAGTTTTGATTTGCTCATGTAAGCTTTGCAAATAATTTATAAAGCTTACTAGCAGGTTAAACCGTTCGCCTTCGAGACCGTCCAGTGACATGGTATCGCCCGTCTGGCCGTTGTTTCGTGATCCGATATTCGGCGATTCGGTTTCGCTGTTGGTCGCCGACCTCGTAATTCGATTGACCGAGTGCGTTGGCGAGGGGCTTCTCTGGGTGTTGGCACTGCCGTTAGTGCCAGCTTGTGGTATTATGTAATCATGGTCCCTACTGGCTTCATCTAGTAAGATGCTAAGCGGGTGTGTTCTATTGGGATCGTAATCCTGTCCCAGGATAGTCGAACTGGACCGTTCTTGACAAATTTGTTCGATCAAATCTTGTCTCAAATACACGCGATGTGATAAATTACAAAAACAAAAACTAACAAGAGGATCAACATCTCTCGCAACATCAAAAGACAACATTACAGTTGTACATTGGTTAGATAATAAAGAAGTGCACACTGCATCAATATATGCTGATGTAGAGCCAACAGATATTACTAAATATAAAACAACAGAAAAAATAAAACCCGTATATCAGTTTCAAGACCACTTTCTATTAGCGAATATAACAAGTTCATTAGAGGAGTAGATTTATGTGATTGAATGGTTGCACATTATCCTCATGGATTCAAGAACAAAAAATGGTATTTGAGAGTATTTTATCACTTTATGAATGTGTCATTAGTCAATGCATGGATTTGTTACAAGGAGAATGTAAAAGATATAACATTTCTTGAATTCAAATCTTCAAAAAGAATTCGAACTACCACGAACGAAGTATCAACTGATATCAGGTTTGATTCCGTAGGACATTATCCAACTAAATCGAATGCTAAAAATGCCAATAGATGCAAGGAAAGTTCATGTAAAAGACGCACACAATACCTTTGTGGAAAATGTAACGCCGCTGTTTGTCCGGAATGTATGGAGAACTTCCACACTCAACAATAAATATATCTCATTTCAGTTCAATGGTTTACTTACTTGTTCATTATAAGTGTTGAAAATTTTCATTTTTATTATTGTTGAACTATACATTCAAGGAATTATTGTAAAATGTATTATTATATTCATATAATGCATTATATTATTTAGGTAATGCATTATTGTTGTATTATTATGTAATGTTTCTTTACATTACCGTTTACATTATTATAAACAAATATTTACGACATGTTATATACTAAAAATGTAATTATTTGAGATAAATAAAATAATTTTAAATCACATTTATTTTTTTAATTTTCATTCCAAATAGTACTAGTGTCCACATATGTGGACACGCATTTGTATAAGAAAATATGTGCGCTAAATGATATGTGCCTGTATATTATAAGTTTTTAGGACAAAAAATAATAGATCCATAAAAAAAATTCTTTTATTTGTGCATTTATGGTGCCGGTCAGAAGAGGTTAAATGTTATATGAGTGTTTCTAAAAATTAATAAAAAAAAATTAAAAAAATATTTTTTTTTAATCAAGAAAGTAGACACTATATAATCTTTTAATTACGATATTGTGAGTTGAAAAATATTCGTTAGAATATTATTTGCGATTTATCCAAATTATGTTATATGAGAGTAACGCAGTGCGTAAAAGGGTTCCCGCGTAAAAATATAAACTATTGCCAAGATATTGCAGGGATATGAGCAATAGTTATTGCAAACATATTGCCAATATATCGCCGAATCAATAAAAAAATAATGGCAATATATTGCCAATATAACGCCAAACCTCATCCTGCCGCATGTTGGCAATATATTGGCAACAGTTACTATCTAACCTCTTCCAAACTATCGCCAACATATTGGCAATAGTTGTTAAATTTTTTATTTGTTATTATTGTAATAAATATGGTTGAAAATTGAATCGGCACTTAGCTAGAATAAGGTAAATTTTTAAAAAATTTAAAAAAAAGTTTATCAGCACCGGGAATTGAACCTTCGATCTTTAGATCCGGACGCTTATACTTTGCCACTGAGCTATTTTGTTAATTGGTCTTTAAGAGTTAATTACAGGTTATAAGTAACTGTTGAAAATACGATTGAAAAATTTTCTAAGTCCAAACTTCATTAATGATATTTAATTTAATAAAATTTTAAATTAATTATATTTGATTTAATAAAATTTGGACTTAGAACATTTTTCAATCGAATTTTCAACTGTTACTTATAACCTGTAATTAACTCTTAAAATCCAAATAACAAAATAGCTCAGTGGTAAAGTATAAGCGTCCGGATCTAAAGATTGAAGGTTCAATTCCCGGAGCTGATAATTTTTTTTTTTAATTTTTTTTAAATTTACCTTATTCTACCTAAGTGCCGATTCAATTTTTAACCTTATTTATTACAATAATAAGAAATAAAAAATTTAACAACTATTGCCAATATGTTGACAATACTTTGGAAGTGGTTAAATAGTAACTATTGCCAATATATTGCCAACATGCGGCAGGATGAGGTTTGTCGTTTTATTGGCAATATGTTTGCAATAACTATTGCTCATATCCCTGCAATATCTTGGCAATAGTTTATATTTTTACGCGGGTTAAATTTATTTGGCTACCCGTACTTTTCTTGCTACCGTTAAAAAGTACAAGTATTCAACTTTATTACCTCATCTTTACATTAATCTATGCAGAGTGTCTGTACATTGAAGCTTTAATTTAAAATAATTGACTTCCTTACGATAATTTTTACCTAAAGTATTAATATTCGAATTTGCGCCTTTTTTGGCCAAAATTAAGTGTTGCGTTAATTTTATTGCCGAGTGTATGTAATCTATTTGCAATACATTTTTTTAAATGAATAAAATACGTAAATTTATAGATTTCCTGCAGATAATCGTGTTTTTGAGCTTGACAACATATTTAGATACTACTAAATCATTGGATCTAGTGGCATACGACTATACTAGATAATAAAATGGATACCACCAAAATAGTCATGTTTGCTCATAATAAAATTTAATAAGGGTACACTTTGCAAAAACATTTAAATTATACTAATTAACCTACCAGTTTAGTATAGGCATTTATGCTTCCCAATCCAACGATTTAACACTAACTGAATAAAGTATCACGCTGGACAACATGATTACTTGCGAAAAATTCTCAATTTTTTCGCATTTTAATTTGCTTAAACAATTGTGTTGCAAAAACGAATACATATATCGTAAATATGTCCGAATTTCGAAAAAGCGGAAAAAATTCATCAGAAATGATATTTTCAAATGGATCCGTTGATTTTTCCTTTAAGAAGCATATAATTAAACGAAAAAAACAATTTGGGGCGTTTTGGTTAAAACTGCTTTTTTATAAATACTATTATTACTAATATATATTTAATTTTTTTCACTTTACAAAAAGGATTCATAAAAAATTTTAAAAAATCGTTTAGAAAAATTAAAAAATTACAATAATATTAATCAATTTAAATAAATTATTAGAATTATTATTATAACAGTGAATCCTTTTGTAGAATAAACCGTTTTTTATAATGGGTTTGACAAAAGAACAAAAATTATTTGTAGAAGGCTCTGGATCATATAGCGGCGATGCTTCTATGTTAAATGATGAGCACATAAATACGCACATAAAAAAGAATATATTCGAATTGAATAACATTCTCAAATTATGTACTCCATTCAATATGCAAGCAACTATTTTGATTCAAAAACCATATAATATTAAATCAGTTCCAATGAATAAAGAATACATTCAATTACTATTTTCTGGAAATTGTGAGAAAGAGCATTGGATTTGTATGTATTACAATAATGGAACGGTACACATTTATGATAGTTTCAATGCTAAATGTTTGCAAGATAAACATAAAATTTACATCAATAGATTATTTCCAGATAGTCGAGAATTAAAAATTGTTTTTGAAATAGTACAATTTCAAAGTAATAGCTATGATTGCGGAATTTTCGCAATAGCGTTTGCTGTCTCTATTGTATTTAATTTATGCCCATGTAATTTAAATTTCGATATTTCCCAAATGCGTTTAGATTTACTAAAAATATACGAAACACGTAATGTTACAATGTTTCCAG
Source organism: Theocolax elegans (assembly GCA_026168455.1). Lineage (NCBI taxonomy): Eukaryota > Metazoa > Arthropoda > Insecta > Hymenoptera > Cerocephalidae > Theocolax > Theocolax elegans. The sequence continues at coordinate 18,893,436 of CM047429.1, read as the reverse complement.
TTATACAAAGTATTAACTACAACGTTTTAATAATAGCAATCAAATGAACGTCATTCATAGTTATAATTTTAATAAAAAAGAATTGAATTTCAATGCAGCAGAAATGAAAATAATAGAACAAAACTTTGAAGAAAAAATAATTTTTGAACAACAAAAAATAATAAACTTATATAATACAGATAAAATAGTTTGTATTGATCGTATTACTCCAAGGAAATAGTTTATGAAATCCCAACTTATAGTTCTCTTTGTCAAGAAAATAATACTAAACATTTAAATGATATAGAAGAGAAGCAACTAAAAAGAAAACAGCGAAACATGTTAAAAAGGCAAACAATGACTAGTGACGAAATTAACAGTGAACTAGAAAAAGAAGCATTGCGAAAAAAAGAAGCTTATAATTAAAGTAAAATTACTAACAATGGCAAAATACAAGAAAAAATACTAAAGAAAAAACAGCAAACCATGTTGAAAAGACAATCAATAAACTATGACCAATTAAAAAATGATCGAGAAAAAGAAGCATTGCGAAAAAAAGAAGCTTATATAAAAAGTAAAAATAGTAATGATCGAAAAACAAAAAAAAACAACTAAAGAGAAAACAGCGAACCATGTTGAAAAGACAAACAATGAATAGTGACAAAATTAAAAATTAATTAGAAAAAGAAGCATTGCGAAAAAAAGAAGCTTATAATAAAAGTAAAAATACTAACGATGGTAAAATACAAGAAAAAATACGAAAAAATACTAAAGAAAAAACATCAAACCAGGTTGAAAAGACAAACAATGAACGATGACCAATTAAAAAATGGCGAGAGAAAGAAGCATTGTGAAAAAAGCATATTATAATGACGACAGTGGCCAATGTAAAAAAAAAGAAAATAAAAAATTCGAAAGAAATTTATTAAACAAGGATAAAAAAAAAGATGGAAAGATAAAAAAAGATATAGCTGCAACATATTACATTGTGAATAAGTAAAAAATTTATATTCATTACATCAAGTATAAGAAAAAATTAAAAATGGAAATATGAGAAAAAGCATTGTAATATTACTACTACTAAAGTTTTTAAAAAAAAAGTTCTAGAAAAATTTTGGTTTCAAAAACTTCTATAAAAAAACACCAAATAAATTTTTTTGAAAATTCAAGCATAAAAATAACCTACAAATGTAGCATACATTAATAACTATATAGACATAACTAAAAGAAACTAACTAAGTAATCCTAATTAAGAAGATTCCCGTTTTGGATGTTCTCTGGTTCTCCGGTTCTCCCGTTTGGAATAACGACTACTTTAATAACACACACTATATAATAATAATAATAATTTAAAATCATACGCATTATATATTGAATATAAAATTAAAATTTAATAATCGAATAAACTAAATGCATCTATTTTAAATGTACTCATTTGAAATAAGCACAATCAAAATACACCCGAGTGAGCGTTAGCGAGCTGTGTTTATTATTTAGTTTATTTTCTATGGAAGGGATAGTTTTATTACGTGTTATTTTAAATGAGTTGATATTGTTCGTACAGGTTTCTAGAATATGGTAAAATAAGGACCTGTTTATAATTATTATTTTCTTTTCTGTTCTGATTTTTATGTATTTTTTAATAAAATGGATAGTTATCTTTTAATAGATATTCTTTTATTTTATTGATATTATTTTAATGAAATTTTTTATTTGAAACTTTTGTTTCTCTGTGAATTAAGTTATAGACAATAGCAATCTTTAGTGATATAGAATGTGCTGATTCAAAACTTGATAATCGTGCAGAAAAAGTAGGTTTTGTGGTGCCAATCAAATATAATTTTATTACTATTTCTAATCAATAACGTATCCAGGAAACTAATTTTATTATTCCCCTCTATCACATAAGGAAATTTCAGTTTCAGTCTCTAAATCTTCCATTACTATATCCGCAAATAATCCTGACGTTGCGACATCCATCGGTATAGACCATAGGTCTGTTTTAAAAACTTATTTTTAAATAGGAAATACGTGTTGTTCATGAGAAAAACAGAAGCGTTAATTATTTCCTCAATAGGAATTTCTGACTTTGACGTAATTTGATTATTTTTTTTCAATACGTTTTCTTACTAAAGAGTTGCCCACATTTGTAAACAAAGATTGAACATCTAGACTAATAAGTGAAAAACCTTTCGGTATATTTACGCGTCTTTAATTTTTTGTATAAAATTGAAACTATTCTTTACGTGGGATTTTGATTTTTTATACAATTTGAGAGGAGCTTATATAATTGTTTAGATAAAAATGCAGTTGGTGATCCGGCAGCAGATTCTCTAGGCCTTAAACGAACATTTTCTTTATGAATTTTTGGTGTACCATAACATTTGGCCAACGACGCGCATTAGTTTGTGTTAAACGTGAAATTTTATGTTTTCTGTTTCAAAAACTATTGTCGTTCCATTCTTTGAGAAATTTTTTGAGAAATATGTACAATTTTGTAAAGCTTTTAACGGATTTTTCTTGATTAGTCTGTGTACGAATTATTATCAGAAAATAGTAAGTCCATTTTTTCATAACAAAACAGCTGTTTTGTTAGGAGACCTAGGTCACCGTGACAACCTCAATAACAAACACAATAATAAAATTAACAATTCTACACTAAACAAATTAATAAATGTTCTGAAAACTGACAGTTTGGTAAAAAAGTTTATAAATATGCAAATACTTATAGTAACGTGACTGACATAATTTCAGTTGACCAAAATTTAGTCTACGTTTTTCTCAGAATAATAACACCGATAAACTACGTAAAATGTCTAGAAAATTTTATTTATACAAATAAAATAAACGAAGATTTTGCGAAGTCTTTGAGACAAAATTTAGTAGATAATATAATCTCAGACATAAAAGGAAAAACGGAACATGTACCTTTAACAAATAAAATTTTACTTCATAAATATAAAGAAACTAATGAATTCATTAAAAAACAGTGACTTGGCAACGACCGAATCAAAATCGTGTACCGAGCAGAGGCCGTAAGGTTAATTGAAAAGATGCGAAAATCCTCTCTCGAATGTCGTTTTATTTGGCAAGTGTACAACCACGACTAGACGGTTGGACCGTTCGTAGTTGACTGATTATTACCAGGCGCTGCGGTCGCGGGTAATAAAAATGATCGCTAGTCGGCGCTGTTAAATTTATAGATGCGTAGCTTAAATATTCCGGCCCCCTTGAAAGGATCACTTTCAACAAAAACACGAATTTAAGCCACACGTCATTGGAAAATTTATATGAAAATAATAAAATAAACAGTATTTTTTTGAAACATTTGCGACGCTACTTTTCGTCGGGAAAAATCTAATTAAATTAAATTAAAGGCCGACGGAGGTTCCGTCGTAGCGACGTTGAAAATGGCTAGATATCGCCGATTTGTATTTAGTTGGGCGCCTGGCGATATTTAAATAAAAAATGAAATAACTACTTTACTTTACAACACTACTCGGCAACCCGGCAAATCTCCACCTCGACTCCTCGTCACAGAGGGAATCCCGACGGCTGACCACCTCGGAACCGGCGGCTTTTAGAGTAAAGGAAAAATCAAATAAATACACTCACAAATTCTATCTTTAACCACAACTCATTTATTTAAAAGGTTAATAGAAATTATAATTCCGGCACCGACACAATCTATATACTCGCGATCCGCGACCGGCAAATATATGATAGTATTATATTTAAATATTTAAAATAATTCGGCCGCCCGTCGGGCTAACCGTAAATATTACTCGCCTAATTAAATCTCTTCACCGCTCCAATACTACTCTCTTCACACCTCGACTAACAAACTCTACTCAACGAACAACTCTTACTCAACTTTACTCTACTCAACAACGAAAATGGCTACTCAGCCTCAAAATACTACTCTACAACTAATCACGTCTATCTCCTCGGACGATCAGGTAGTGAATCCTCGAGACCGGCTTCTTCATCCGGCTCGCGGCGTGGCTTGATCCCCAAAATTAAGGATTTTCCTCCCCACCCTATCGCTATCCTGCTCTAACTTACTCTACTCCTTATCTACCGGCGTTGATTAGGGTGGTTGATTGCGTGATCGATACGCGTAGTCAGCCTTGATCTTATTTCCGTCAAGGCCGATTATCCAATAATAGTGGTTTACGTCACCACCAACCTGTTCATTATTGGGTCGATCACGCAACCAATCATCCCCGACACTCGGAAGGCGCGCATTACAAATAGATAATTACCAGATCGGTAACCCAGTCGGTGCTGCCGCCCCGTACCTACCGGCTATGTAATTAGTAATAACTATCCCGACACACTCATACAACAATTAATATTTAATTTCCGCACTATTTACAACTATATACATACTTTAAAATTATTACGACACGCCCCCAAACTATACCGACGGATCTACGTAATTTTTATTTAAAATTAACTACTACGCAACGTGATTAAAATAATTAATTAACCTAATATACGTGTGCGCGCTATATACTATAGTATATACGCATACATAGGTGTGCGCGCACCGTATAAATATGTATATATATATATTCTAATATGCCGCGGTATATCTTTGCACGCATGCATTAGGTATACCGCGACTTCTACTCTACTCGCGCTCCCCTCGCTCCGCGCGCTCCCACCCATTATCCCACTACGGTCGATCACTCGAGCATCTTCGCGCGCGCAACACTCTCGCTGCTCGAGTGACTTCCCCCTTCCCCGCGCACCACGCTTAGTGCCGCACGAGCGTCGCCGTCGGTGCCGCGTTCCCCGGTATACGGGTGTAAGGTGGGGGAGCACCCTGGCTCTCCCGACTACTATTACGTAGTTCGGGCGTGCGCGCACCCATGCGCCATCTCAGCCGTCGTCGTCTGCTGAGCACGTGTGACGGTTGAGGTTAGGACGCCGCCTAACCTCCCGTCTTGTTGACATCAGCAGCGGATACGCCAGGTATCGTGAGACGACCTGGGCTCGGTCCTTGGCTCACGATACCTCTCGGCCGTGGTCTGGGTCGTAGTCCGCGTACTACCGTCGGGTATCGGTCGCGTCGTTCGTCGGCTCTGACTCTAAAACATACCCATACCGTGGGTATCAATATTCGCTTTAAAAGTGCATCGGTGCATTTCGGTCCGCCTGCGAGGGATTCGCTACCTGCGACGCGATCGCGAGCTATCATAATGTAACAGTTATGCATGCACATGACTTGTAAATACAAGCCATGTGCATGTACTTGTGCGTTGTATTTTACAACGTCACACATTATAATAAAACGCATTTATAAATATAAAATTAAGAAGTTGAATTCGCTTTACAATCATGTCAATAACAAAATACAGTATTATTGTGGATGATTACAAAATCTCGATCGGCAAAATTCCTATTTCGGTATCCCTTGGATGTAGGCACGGAAACAGTGCGGACAAGACCATCCAAACCAGGATGAACACTCTCAATTATGCTTATTGGTTATGTCATGTGACAAGGCAAGTGTGCCTGTCATGGTGCGAAACGAGCACACACATTCCTATCTACCTATTACCCAATATATCTACCTAAACCGTATACTAAACACGCCTAGCACCGAGCACACATATTCCTAGGTACCCATTATGGAATATAATTCCCTAAACCCTATTAAAACATGCCTAACAACGAACAAGCCACACCCTGGAACTGAAGCGGAGCCAGCACACACAGGAGTCGAGTAGACCAGTAGCCACCAAGAGGCTACGTACAGGGCGAACAGCACTCGGAGAGCCTGAAGACATCAGCTGAGTACAAAGTCAGCACAGGAGCATGGACAGGGCACCGAGGTCCAAAGTACAAGGGAGACGGCTCTTGCAGCAATCACAACAGCATATCCGTAGTAGCCTCAATCCTGAAGGAGCCACACAGCAGCAATAAAACTCGTACAGGGAGATCAACCTTTAAAGCATAATAATAAGTATGTTTTCAACGCTAAGGAACAAATAGGAGTACACAAGACTGTGTACAGGAGTAGAGGTGTATAGGAGCCAGGGTTAGAGGTTATGTGAACATAAACATTACTCACATATACTAACTAAATAGCAAGGCACCTGTCGAGTTACTCCTTACTGTATAATAGCAGCCGCAGTAGACCCGAGGAACAACCTCCAGAGCCGACGTCGTGAACAGGCGTCTCAGCAGCCAAGAAGCCACGAAATAGAGAGAGACGGAGAAAGCGACACGTACGTATATACGCCGAGCAGCCACGACCCGTTAACCACGGCAGTAAGGTTCGTTGTCCACCTGAAATAAACTCATGGATCGATTAGCCGATAAATAACGAGGAACGGGGTAATAATTACCAAACAGCAGCCTCGTCGTCGCCAAGTCGTCCTCGTCATCGTCGTCGTCTCACTCGAACAGCATAGCAGAACGCCAACAACAACACCAAGCCGCTCTCTGCGCTCACTGCGAGAAGACGGTCGCGACGCATGCGCGCGGCGCTCTCGCAGGGCGAAGGTAGAGAGCTCGGGAACACGACCGTGATCAGACGCAACGAGGCGAGATTTTGTAACCGTACGACCGTTTTTTCCGTACGATAAAGAGAGTCTGGAGAGTGTGCACCGGGTGCAACCTAGAGAGCAAGTTTGCAGTACAAGGTTTGTGCAACGTGCTACCTATACCCGTGTTCCTCTCCTCGTAAAGTGTGTGTGCCGCTATTTCCCCTCTGCGCATATTCGCACACGTGGCCGGCGTCGCCATTTTTGTTGATCGAGCGGATATTCGATCGTGTATTAGCTATATCGCCGCGCGTGCAATTCTGCCGAGCCAAATTACGAGACATAATTACGTTATAATTAATTAAGCTTAATTGTTAATAGTTAGCAGCCGTTAATATATAGGCGCAAACATGACTGGCAACCGTGTAATTAAATTGTATTAGTTAATACATTCTCTTGTTCTTTATAACTGATATCGATTCTATCACCCGCACCCTGATCCCCAGTGCGGTGTGACAGTCATAATTGGAACACCAGCTTGCTTCAGCACGATTAATTGTCCCACATGAATATTTGGATTTTCTTTATTCCATTTACTTCTTTTTTGAAGTGTATGCAAATATTCCGTGCTCCAACGCCTCCAAAAGTGTTGTTTAATTTGCGCTACATATTGTCACCTTGATAAACGCGTAACCGACAAATGTATAGCACTAGGTTCACGTAAACTAGGCGCGCCAAGCCATCAAGTGGATCGTCTGACAAATTGGTCAGCGGTCGCGAATTTAAAATTCCCTGAATTTAGGTAAAAAGTGTGAACAATTCATCGTATCGCAATTTAGCATCTCGCGTAACCCGTTGCAACAATAATTTTGCCGATTTTACAGCCGACTCCCAGAGGCCACCGAAGTGTGGTGCGTAAAAAAAGCCAGTTAATCTGCTCTTCGATCGCAAAGTTTACAATTTTAGCCCTATACAACTCCTCATTAAATAATCGATAGAGTTCCTTCAGCTCGTGATTGGCTCCAAGAAAATTTAATCCATTGTCCGAGTAAATTTCTAGTAATCGTCCTCTTCTAGATGTAAAACACTTTAAAGAAATAATAAAAATTTCGGTGGACAGATCGGCAGCCAATTCTAAATGTATGGCCTTAGATGCGCAACATACGAAGATAGCCAAATAACATTTAATGAGACGAGATCTTTATCTACCTTCATCTTTGTAAAAGAACGGACCGGCGTAATCTACTTCGCAAGTAACAAAAGAGCGAGGCAGAATTTCTACGCGCATTCTCGGTATGTTACAGACTAAATTAATAATTACATATAACTAGTTATAAATTACGTATCGTTGAAAAGAAATTGTATATGCGTCGAAACAACGATATTAGTTTTAAGTCGAGTTAGCTGTAAGTCAATAAAAAAATAAATCTAAGAACTGTTTTTTCGTTAGTAAATGTAAAATAAACGAGAGTTCAGAGAAGCAAATGATGAACAAATTATATTTTATAATTGTATTTTATATTTATAAGTGACCGAAGCTATTTTAAATACATATATTGTTTATCTCTTATTTACTAGTTTTTAAATTATTGTTTAATGCAAAAATTGCTTGTCCAAACGATAAAATAGTGTAAGATTAATATGGTTCCTAATATTATAAAATTATTATTGTAATGTTATTATATTTTATTATATTATTGTTTAAATGATTGTAAAAGTTTTTTGGAATCGACCAGTTAGGTTTATTATAATAATTTAAATTTATTACATCAAGAGTTAGTAAATTTACAGCACTGCAAGTTTTCGCTGGTAATGTATGGTTACGGTGCTATGCCCGGAAAATTGGAAAATTTTTCGTCAAAACAAGGAATCTATGGACTTGAAAGATCGTGCTGTGCCGAAAAATCTATAGGTTTTCGAAAGAAGGTTCAAGTTTGTATTTTTCTTTAATGAAAAATCTTGACAATTTTCAAAAGTTGAATAATAGTAACAGCTGCAAAATTCTGTTGCAAATACGGCTTTTGAATAAATTATTCATTAGTTATGGAAACTAAAAGATAAGCTATATATAAAGCCATACGAAAGCTTCAAAGAATTGTTTAAGGGATCATGTGTCGCGAAGAAATTAGGTAAAGTGGGGATGGCGAGGGCAACAGTTCAAAACGCGAGCACTGTTTTTTATCGGTTCTATTCGATTCCAAGCTCCTTAGTAGGTATGTCTCTGTACTACATATAAGCTTTCATTAAAATTTGAATTTATTTTACAAACCAATAATTTAATTTATGAAATAAAATTCCTGTCTTTTCAATTACACGGCAACTTACCCATTAATTGCAATGGAACTCTAGAATTAGCTTTATTGCAAGTTAAACAATTTTTTACAATTTTCCTAACGATGTCCCACCCTGATATGGGCTAATAAGTTTGACGTACACTCGGTAATGTTTGGTACGCTTTGCAGTGATTTAAACGTTCATGCTTGTGTAAAATAATCATTTTCATGAAAGACTGCTTTCCAAACAACAATATAGCGTGCTTAGAATCGTATGATAATAGTGTTTTAGAAGTCCTCCAACGCGTAGCAAACCTTCGTGGTCAATATGCGGGTTAACTTTATATAAAAAATTACTTTTATGTATGTATTTGTTATTTTTAAGTGATTGTTATTCGTCTTCAAAAGTACTTGTTTGAACCTTTAAAATTATTTTTAATTTAGCTTCCTGAATGTCTAATAAGATTAAATTTGTGGATATATCTACATTTTTGTTTTCTTTACAAATCGCAAATACACGGTAACTCTGATGAGGAGGCCTGCAATGGCTCGGTCGGTAGGCCGTCGGGCTCGTAATCTGGAGGTCCCAGGTTCGATTCCCGACCCCGGCCGATTGATACAAGCACCACTGGGGATCGTATGACCTCTGTCGTTGATTAGTACCGACTTGGGAGCATAAAAAGTGCGACTATAAATAGTAATAAAAAAAAAACTTTGAGGAGTTTCGTTAGGCTAGAATATCTATAAATGAGGTCGAAGAGGAGAAATTTATCTTTGCCAGGCTCATCCTCGACCAAAGTCGATCACAAACGACACAAACGATTTCCTCGCGAAAACGTCAAAAAGTGCGGAGGTACAACTGTAAGACAAAAGCCTGTGTTTGCATCTCTACAGTGTGTATACCTATACGCAGTAGACCTCCAAGGTAGGCACTAGACGTAGGGGAGCTTGATTTTCTGGGATCTCAAGCGTGGTGGTCCAACGCACATCTACCTCAAATGAAAAATGTTAGAAAATGCGGTAAATGGTGTTTTTTTTTCATTTTACAAGTAAACAAGTTATTGAACTTGCATATTATTTATCGCTATTCTCAACGGTTTAATAATTAAATTCGTACATTTATTCTTTACTTCAATGCAAGAACTTAAAGTTTTATGTTTTACTTTTGGAGATTAGAGAAGATAAACGATTTCATGTGTGACGTGCCAACCTTTCTTTGGGTTTTACCGTTACTATAGATTTTTGCTGCTTGTTATTAGATTAGATGTAAGTTAGGTACGAAATCATCTATGCATCTATATCTTGTTGCAGACTTATTAATCCTGGTTTTATGTGTAAATTGAGACACATTATATTAGCACACATTGGCTATTATAATTGGAGTGTGTATTTGAGTGTATTAGTTAGTGTATTTTTTGTATGTATTATACACATTTCTATCACCACGCATTGGGCCATAGAAACGGTAGTGTGTAATTTAATAATACTTAAATGAATAACTATAAATTTTTATATATATTTAGAATATTTGTTTATTTAATTTCATTACAAATCCTTATAATAAAAGGACTTGTACTAATAAAACTATGAAATTTGATGTTAATGCTACGAAGGCTTATATATTAATGAATCCTTGTATATAAATTTCCGTCCTTTATATACTACCTTTACCTCATTAGTACAAATCCTTTTTAACCATTTTTCCTTATATTTTACATCAACTTCGTATTTTAATTTTTTATTTTAAATCATATTTTCTTTTTTGTTTCTATATACATATAATATTATCTAAATTTCTAATTATTTACAAGAAATAATTGCATATTTATTTTTATATCGTATGCATTTTTGAAATTACTTTTATTTCTATAATTTTTTTATTTATTCTATAACCTCACTTATTTCTACATTTAAAAATAATCTTAAATTCATTTTTTCTATTCACAATCGTTTTTCATTCTACTTATAAATTTCAATTTGTTTTTTACACAATTACAAAATTAAATATATTATAATTTCTATTATTTTTAAATGTACAAATATCTTCGCATACAGATTTTGCATAAACATATAATTTTTATAATTAATTTATGTTATGCTGTAAAATTAAAAATTAAATTCTTTTTTATACATTTTAAATTGAATATTTGCATTAATTTTATTATGTAATAATATTCTATTTACAATTTAATTATTTATTTAATTATAAAATATTTATTTTTAGTATAATTGCAATTGCATTTTTATATTACTAAATTTGCGCTTTAAATCGTGACGCGCTATATTTCTAGGAATTTACATGTTAGTCAATTTCAGCTGACAGTATTCTTGTGGATATTTACATTTATATTCAGTTCATTGGTCTTTCTAAGAAATCTATTTTGATGCCCTATATCCTCTTTATATAAAATTACGTACTTATTAAATAATTTAATTATATGTCGTTATATACGTCACACATGTTAATTGATGCTGCTGCAGTACGAGTACTAAATTTTTAGAATAGGACGGATCAATATAAACCCAACATTAGTTTGCGATAGATTTCAAATTGATCAGTTGATGGATACAACTATTAAGTAAAAATAGAATTCTTAAATAAATTTTGCTCATATATAAGCAAATATATATACATAGCTGTTAAAAATACAAGAGTAGTATTTCAAAACTCCGTTTAATATATACCTATTAATTCATATATTTATTTAAAAATACCTATAAGTCTATTAAAAATACAGATATAAATGCTTTAATATTACATTGAGTATTCACATTATTGAAGAATAATATATATTTAAAAATACAGTTAATCAAAAAGTAATATTTTCGTAATAATATACCTACAAATTAGTTCTAAAATACATCCAGCATTCTATGTATATGTTACGTCCTAGGGTAGACGTAACGTAGAAAAATTAAATAGACTGAATTTAAATTAAAAATAGAAGTTCCCCGTTTAAGTACGCGTATAGCGTCAAGGATGGGTGGCAATTCTCCTCGGTATAGCACAGGTCATAGACCCTTCCGAAATTTACGTGCATGGGTAAGCCCGAGGTGCAACAATGAGTGAAGGCGAGAAAAGGAAAACAACCAACCTTATCGGGCGGGAGATCTACGGTTGACCGGTGGCTGCAACTGCTCGGCTGTCTTTCTCGCTCTCGTTGATCCTCGATACAGAGACTCCCTTACAATAGAAATGCGGTGTAGACTAATTTGGATTTTAAAGGGAATAGGAAAAAGACTGGCGTTTGAAGGTTTAAAGATACTGAACAATGACTTTCGATATTCTTGCTTTATTTCGCGTTAAATTTTGGATACAGGATTTTACCTTACTTGAGAAAGGACTAAAGAGCAAGAGCGCACACCCCTGCGCGACATCCCTATTTATATCAAGGGTTTGGGGTGGAGTTTTGGTTCCTCTTGACCAATCAAATATTGTACATTTACTTAATTAATTTATTCTTTGTCATGCGTGACCTAATTAAGTTATTGGCTAGAATTTTTCAAGGCGGTTCCTGTCTTTGACGAGGACATCCTACTTTACGTATTAAATGTGTGCGCACGTGTGTGCGTATGTGTGTGTGCATATGTGTGTGTGTATATGTGTGTGTATGTGTACGCGCCTGTGTGTACGTTGCGTCTATCATGACGCGACACCTCTCCCCTTAGAGAAGTTTAACGCCAGGCGTAAACGTCCACACGTTTGTTGTCTTGTTTGTTTTTCTTTTTTTTGTTTGTTGTTTTTTTTGTTTATTTATTTATTTTTTTTTTTTTTCTTAAAAACTAGATATTACAATTATCGCTACATAAATTGGTATATATATATATATATTATTGTATTTTGTTTATAAATACATGTATGCATATGAATATATTTTTTTTTATTTTTCTTTCATTTGTGCATTTATTCTAGTAAATCTAAAAAGAGGAAGAAGGAGAGAAATGAGAATAAACATGAGGAAGGAAAAGCTAAAGGAAAAAATCATGCATTTGTCAATACTCTTGTCCAGCTATCCTTCTTTGTCTTCTGAGGAGGTCGTATACTTCCTCCTTGCATGAGTCACAGACGTGGAGTGATAAGTCTCGGTATTCCCAGATGCACCAACAATTCAATCCTTGGTATCTGGGGATGTCGAATCGGCCAATGAACTCGCATCGCGGGCAATAATGCCGCGTGTTCTTCACCCTCAAACCGCATTCCACGCAACGAGCCGGTCGTTCGACTTCTTCCGTGCTGCCGTAATTTAAGAGGGATAATCCCTCTAGGTTTAGATCGCTGTCCCAATGGTTTGTTACTCCTGGCTCCAGTAATCCGTCCATTACCTTTTCCAGAAAACTACGGTACTTCTGCCTGTGGTACCGTACCGTATTTGGATCCAAATCATTGCAGATCCTCTTTTGTACATGTTGTGTATGCCACCATTGGCTGGCTATTCTCTCATCAGCAGTGTATGCTGGGTAGTGGTGTCCGGCTATTCCTATCCGGGCACGAGTGGTTCGTCGTACTTGACCGTCTCTCATTATGTATACCCATAAAGAAAAATATTTTCTTAGAAACTGCCACAGGACTGTCGTTTTTCTTAAAGCACGTCGTTCCGTCATCCATCCCACTGACGAATCGAGTTCTATTTCCATATCCCAGTTGTCGTTGCTCATCTTGGTGTGTGAGGGTTGACGTGTGGCCGTGTTGTTGCTACAAGTAAGAATAGATTGTCAAGCGTGAAACCCCCCTATTTATAGGCTGGTACTGTTGGATTTTATGTTTTCTCCACCCCCGTGACTTAATTATGATTCAGGGAAAGCCCTGGATTGGATAAAAAGAAATAGATAAAATCAAGGGTTTTTTTATAATCTACATCCTATTCATATACATATATTTACTTATTGCGCAAGTTCGAAAGTTATTATAATTTATTTATAAACAAATATTTATATTTAAATGATAAGCGAGCATACTGTTTACATTATATATTTTATTATAATAAGTAATTGTTAATTATAAGTCATTTTTAAATGCCTTAAACATTGTTACTTTGTTCAGTTTTCTCGGATAAAACTGGCGTGTTCGGAGGTGGTTCTGGTTCATACGTCTTGGGTGGTGTTCTCGGAGTTGCATATACGTGTTCTCGAGGTAAGAAATTCCATTGTATTGTCGGATCAACTGGTCGCATTGGGACGTACTCTACTTTGTCTTTTTTTGATTTCCTAATACATTTTTGGAAAATATATCGACATAGTATTAAGCATCCGGCAAAAAGCATAAGTATAATAACCATTCCATGTAAGTAAGCATCAGTTATTTGATTTTCAATTTTAACATTAATAGTTTTATCCGGTTTTAAATCGCTCGGAAGGTTTTTTCCTGCTCCGATCAACTGCAATGGTGGTAAATAGAACGTGTCCTTTTCTCTCACCAGCAGCTCTGAAGCGTAGTAGATGTTATCGTGAACCTTAAAGTGGCAGCCCGCTGAGAGGGAAATCGTTCCTGCTTGTTGAAACGTGTATGTCTCCTCGAATCCTGGACAAAATACATTTACGAGTGTAGGCTTTGCGACTGAGTAAACATAGTGTCTTGGATGAGCAGTTTTAATGATGTATAAGTTCTTGCCTTTCATAAAATTAATTCTACATGAACTAAAAGTTGCATAGTCTTGTTCCAGTAATAATTTGCTTTCACACTCTCGTTGGAGATGCACAGGGTTATCCCTTACGCATATATAATTCCTCTGTAATTTAATGCATCTCGACAGCTGTGTTGTACTTAAAAAGGTGTGTTTTCCCCGTTGGGAAGAGAGGCTATAAAATCGTCCCTGGGTTGAATGTACGCTGCATTATGGATTAAATCCCCTTGTTGGAAAACTGGCACTGGTAGCATTTTGTACAAAGTGTGCGTTTCCTTTTCTACCATTGGTATTATTATTTGCATAATTATGTGATCTTTATAAATTGTTAATTCTCTTGGAGCGAACTCGGCAATTATCGCCGCATTTATTTGTTCAATTTTTACCGGACTCTTGGTTTTGGATACTTTTTCTATCATTTTTAAAATAATTCTTAAATTTCTTGTAGCGCCGGAAAACTTTGTTGTTGACAATAAACTTGTTATCGTGTTGGCTATATCCAAGTAACTATCCAAATTTTGTAATGCTAGATTGATTGTTTCCTCAACTCTTGATTTGTCAATATCTATTACTCCTTTTTCTCCTTGTAGTATTTGTAATATCGCTTCCAGTTGCTTCATTTCTACAGACATTTTTTCTAAAGTTTGCATGATTTCATTATCTATGTATGCCTTTGCTGTACCTCTTCCTAACATTGCTTCTCGAGAGTGATGTCTCATTTGCGTAATAATTGATACTATAGCTAGTGATGAATTTTTTGTAAATGCGTTTTCGTCCCCCCCCCCCTTATCTAAAACTTCGTCTCCTGACGAATATGAAGTCGCTGAAGTGATATAAGCGTCTCTTATTCTAGAGAACTCGCGCATTTTTTCTTGTAATAAATAAATTCTGCTTATCGTTACCGCGTCCTTTAGCCTTGTATACGTGTCGGATTGTACAATATCTTGTATTATTTTTGTAAAATTTTCTTGGATTCCAAAAACTTTCTGCGTGTCAATTGTAGTTATTATACACCATTCTTGTTTAATAAAGTCTATTTTTTGCAATCGATTAAAAATGATTCCGGGGTTATTTCGCTCTGTTACAATTGCCTTATTTTGAGTCGTCGCAATCACAACGTGAATCACGATGGAAAATGCGCACATAATCTTCTCCATTTTGTCTGTAACATAATAATAAAAAAAAACCTTATTATGTCCAATATATTGTTCCTTTATTTATGTGCGTTTGTATATAAATTTTTTTTAACATATTTTTCCTATGCGTTCCAATTTATCGTATTATGTTAATTACACATATTTTTATGTTTCTCTGAGATTTATTTCCATATGCGCTTAATGTCATAGGTATACGCATAATTTCTTTCATTCAGCTTTATTTTCCTTTTTTATCTCTTGAATCTTTGGATTTGTTGATTCTGCTCTACTGGTTTCTGTATGTTGGTCGATTCCTTTAGTGCTTCGTTTACATAATACTTTTGTGCTCTCTTCGAATAGAATACTATTTTGTTTATTTACTCGCGCTGGAGTCAAGAAATTCCATTTAAGTTGTTCTCGTGGTTGTAATTGCGATGTTATACATTCGTGTAGTCCGCCATTTACGCGCGTTAATACATATCCATTACATTTAACTTCTTGCTCGATAAGACAACTTTTGAAAGGAATTGGGAGTCCGCAACAAAAACATTTTAGATCAGTAAAAGTACAAATTAATTCGCGTATCGTTCGTGTAGCACTTAATGAAAACCGAATTTTTTCTATGTGTGATAATTTCGTCGTATAACAATAATGACACAGGTATGTATTATGACAAAAATAGCAAAGTCGCTCCCAATTTCTTACTAAATCTGACATTTTTTTTATTAATATAGTATACTGTTTAAACTTATAGAATATTCCTATACTGTCTAAATATAGGTATTATGTATATATATATATATCTTTAATTCTTAATTAAAATTTTATATCGATAGGCAAACCGCAAACAGTAGCAAGTAAATAAATAATGAACTATATATATATATATATATATATATATATATATATATATATATATATATTACGTTCCCTTATTTTACGTAATATTAATTTTTAGTCCTAAGATTAATTGAGTCTTTTGTCCCTAAAGTACTTAGACAGATTTGCTAATAATATTTCATTAGTATTTATCGCAAAAGGTTACTATAATCTTGCGTAGAAAAGAACTGGATGCGGCAGAATTGGCCTGTAGCATGAAAGGTTTCGATTTTCCCATCGATCTACACCATCGTCCATTCAATTCTGTATGGATAAAAAAAAAGTCGATTATTTATTTTATGTATTTAAAGTAATTACTGTAGAATAATCGAACATCGTTTTCTAAACATTCTCAAGTCATCTAAATGATATTGAATGTTGCGAGCATGACGAATTGCATGGTCCAGATTTGTGTAGATTTCCGGTTTACAATGTATCTTTTGACTTCCGGTTGAAGCCCCTTTAAAAATGCCCTAAGTGCTAGATTTTCGCGTTGTAGGCACGAATCGGTTATATCCCTGCATTCTTCTTGTGCTATTTCTCCCAATGTTTTATAATTATGTAACATTCTTTCCATTCGTGCGCCGAATTGGAAAGTGCTTTCGTTTCGTTTTTGCGATGCCCATGTAATCTGAATTCTCAAATTAATCAAAGCGCTCATAACATTATATCTTTGTACTTTTGCTAATGTATATATTTTTTTTTCCATTTTACAAATTTTTTTTATTTTATAAATGACACCTTTTATTTTTTTTTGTTTAAAAAAAAACTGCAGTTGAAATAGCAAAATTTACACGTTATCGAATTTGCGTTTTCTGCGTGGCGGTAGAGAAGATATATCCGGTTCTATAAATATTTGCGGATATAGATTATTTTGAACTCCGCAACTTACTATTTTACCCCCTCCTGACTCATTGACTCTTACCACAGTGGGTTGTGCCGTGTAGGTGCTAGGTTCGGGCGGGGCGAAAGGTACGTGCGAGTCCGAAAAATGTTCCGCTCGAGTGCCCGCTACTTCCGAAGGCGTAGCTTATTCTTCCCTCTTTTTCCTTATGTCACGCGTTGGTTTATCCCTTGCGACGTGCAGTAATAATTGAGTGACTGAATTCCAAATGGCTCCTATAATATGAAGTGACCACCCATATAAACTATACAAAGCATAACCATGTAAAATGGTATCAACTAAAAATTTTATTAAACGCCCTAACATAAAAATGCCTATAATAGCTGCGCTAAATGATCCCAAAGTACATAATTGCCCCCAAATTTTCATCCAAGTGTTATTGGCTAATTCTGTCAACGCTTCTTCATCGAATAATCGGGTAATAGACATACCGTTTTTATCTACCTTTTTCCCGGTCATTCCTAATGCAATTGTGTTCAACATGGCTGGCCTTTCTACGGGAAACATAAGGTGTTGTCTTAGTGCTTGGATCTCCGCTTGGGTGTAAATTCCGCTTTTTGCAAGTTCGGTTGGCTCTGTGTAATTCCAGTTATTTTTAGTAGTTGGTTTTAAAATATCTGGTTTTACTCCCTTAGTTGTTCCTCTTGGTAAAATAGTGAAACAATCTTCCCCTAGTAAGAACATAGGAGGAATCAGAACACTGCAGGCAGCTTCGGTTCCATATTGTTTTAAAATATGTGTCCTTGGCGTCAAAAAATAATCTTTGCCGTCTTTGGTTACTGGTAACTCTTGGTAACATTTTGTAGTTTCTCTTCGTTGAACGTCAATTTGTACGCACTTCATTAAGTGCACAACTTCTCCGGCTACCAAGCCCATGTAACCACTTTTTTTCATAATTTGATATGCAAAATTAAATTGCGATATAATGTTTTTAATTGTCCTTTAATATGTTTTTCTACGTAAACGAATTTAGAGTTTACGTATGCAAAAATGTCGAGATTTTCTATTGACGGATTTCTTACGGCTTGGAAGGTTTCTGTTATTGGTCCTTCTAGAAAAAATAATTTTGGGTGCTCTGTTCTAATTAATTCATACGAACACACCGGAATTTGTCCTAAAGTCGTAAAAGCAAAGGTTATCTCGCTCGATTCCATTACATATACCGGATGTTGCTCATTGCCTTGTTCTACAACTTTATTAACATAACCCGCGTATAATTCTGAGTATTTACTGCGTTCGCATGCCTGTACTGGTAACCTATCCCAAAAGGCGTACCCTGCTTCTACGTCAATACAATCATCTTGATTAAACTTACAGCGCGTACCGGATCGTAAAATAACCTCGTTAGCATTTAAGTTTACCGGTGCATAGTAATCCCTTAAAGTAATGGTAACATAGCCCGTGACTATAGCATCGTCAAAAATACCATATGGATCCGCGTACATTCCTGCGTTACTACAATCTCCTGCTTGATCTACCTTTTCAACAAATGTCATTGGGTGGACAATCGATCCGTTCAGTTTTAAGTTACTTATTACTTCGTCTCGTACTCGGTGTGCGCGGTATACATGCATTCTATTACATTCTTCCCTAGAAATTTCATCAATAAACTGAACCTCCCCTCTGTTTTTGTCTTTTCTATGCGGATACGCGCCGCAGTATGTTACCGATCTTTTTATTTCTACTTTACAAAGCTTTACATGAGTGCTTGAAAAATCATTTAATTGCAATAGTCGTACATAAATTTTTGTTGTATTTACTACCGGTTCAGGTATGTCGCATTCTCCTACGTGTATTAACGAAAATGTTGTTAAATTTGAGACGTGCTGCGAACAGTCGTACCCTATGATTGCGTTAATATAGATTTTCCTTGGTATAATAGTTGTGAGATAAATGATGGCCAATAGTGTTTTACAACTCATCTGCAACATTAAATAAGTTCATGAAAGCGTTCTTTTTTTATTTATTTATAGAACCGTTGCAAAAATGCTTAGTTTTATCTTTCCGTTTTTTTTTCTTAAATTATCAGAATCTATTGACTGATTCTTTATTGATTTCCTTAGCATTTTTGCATTTGTGAAAATACATATCATTGTTAGAATTTTGCTATATACATGGCTTTTTTTTATTTACATTCGTCATGCTCTTAAATTTAAATACCAACAAGCTTATTCGGTTTCAATATGCGATTTGCGTAAGCCATTTATGTGCACTATTTTATTTTTATTTCCATTTATTTGAATTTTTACATTCCCATTGTCGGAAACGTCTAGAACTAAAAATGGACCCGAGTATTGATCGTCAAATTTCTTAGGTTTTGGCCCCTTTTGCAGCCATACGTAATCACCGATTTGTAGTGTTAAAACGTTTACCTTACGATCGTAGTATTTCTTGGCTCGAAGTTTTGCCTTTAAAAGGTTTTGTTGGGCTATGTTTTGTAGACTGTTTAGGCGCTTGACTAAATCTTCAAGATAACCATCGTATGTAGGCGCCAGGTCTTCTGTTTCGACCGGTGCGTTCGAGGGTGTGCGTGCCAGTCGGCCGAACACGAGTTCAAACGGCGTATGCCATGTAGACTCACTAATTCCCGTGTTAAAATTAAAGGTAGCCAAATTCAGATAATCGTCCCAATCTGTTCGATTACTATGTACAAAAAATTTCAAGTATTCAATGAGACTTGAGTGCGATCGCTCAAGTCCACCGTTTGATTGTGGGTGGAACGCCGTGGTTTTAGTTTGTTTAATTCTAAATATTTTTGCTATTCTTTTCATTAATTTACTCATGAAATTCGTACCTTGATCCGTAAGGATTATTCGAGGTGCGCCAAATATGCATATGACTTTTCTTATTAAACCATTCGCTACATCCATGGCCGAAATTCGCGCCAAGGGCTCAGCTAATGCGAATTTAGTTAATAAGTCTTGGAAGGTTAAAATGTACTCGTTTCCCCGATTGGTTTTGCATAAGGGACCAACAATATCCATACTTATTCGGTCCATAGCGTGCGTTCCCGAGTTTGTAATAACCATTGGAGCTCTAGTTTTAACCCTAACCAATTTTTTTAAATGGCAATTCAAACATTTTCTTATAAAATCTTGTACCTCTATCTTTAAATTCTCCCAGTTATAATTTTGTTTAATACGGTTATAGGTTTTTGTGACACCTCTATGTCCTCCTATAGCCGAACAGTGAGCTTCTTCTATAATCGGAATTCGATCGTCTAGTGTCGGATATCGTATTAGACCTAAACAAACAATTAATTTTACCGTGCTTTGACTAAAAACTCCTTTTAGTTTTTCTAAAACTAATTCCCACTCTAAATTTTCAATTCTATCGGTTTTCGCTATACTTATTGATTTTATCTGTATAGTATCTAACGTTAAATATAGATTTTCGCATAATAAAATTAGGTTATTATCAATTCCACTTAGCCCGATTAACGATTCTGTTCGTATCGGTAATACTATATGAATTTTTGTGTTTACATTTATCAAAACCGGTATTCCAACTTGCATTTCCTTGAATCTTGGTAATTTATTCTGTAGTTTTAATTACGAAGCCCCATCGTCGCATGGTTCTCCTGTTGTAGTAACAAAATACATATAATTGTCCTTACGCATAAATAATTTTTCTCTGCATGTAATAATTACTTGTTTATCGTTAATTTCATTAAATTGTTCTTCATAGATCGACGTCTCTTCGTTTATTTGATCAGGACTGAATTGCGGATCGTTTTCAAGTAATGATTCATTAACATGATCAAGATCTTCATGTAAGCGTAACCGCGCATTTTCCGAGTGAACGAGGGGTTCCGGCTCGAAAGTTTCCACCTCCGTATCGTCGTGCGTTCCTTCTTCACGGTCCGGTGATTGTTCGTTCGCTTGCCTCTCGTTTCTTCTTCCCCTTTGCGGGCGTAGAGCCTCTATCGTGTCTAAATATCGCTGGCCTACCTGGCGACCCGCCTTCGCTCTCGTGGTCATACCCCGCGGTGGTTCAACTAGGCTAGACTCGGGCCCATCACTTGCCGCAATTGCCTTGCTTCTCGTAATAACTAGGACCTTGTCTATGGGGTTTCTAGACAGTGCGTCTGCTACATTTAACGTACTCCGCGAGCATAAGACGCCATCGCGTAACTCGTGAGTTCGGGTCCTTATGCGTTTGTAACCATACCAGTGGTTTATGATCTGTTATAAGATAAAATTTTCGTCCAAATAAATACGGTCGGAAATGCTTAATGCAAAATATTATTGCTAGTCCTTCTTTGTTAAACGTGTCCCAACGTTTTTCAACATCCGAAAGAACTCGAGAGACGTATGCAACGGGTTGATCTTTCCCTATCTCACCCTGACTTAAGACTCCAGCAATTGCATATCCCGAAGCGTCGGTCGTTAGATTGAAAGTAATTTCGAAATTTGGAAAAATTAATACCGGTTTTTCGCATAAACTAATGCGTAATGTCTCAAATGCCTTTTCTGTTTCTTCTGACCATTTAAATTGAACGTCCTTTTTTAATAAATCCGTTAAAGGTTTTGCAATTTTTGAAAATTGATAAATAAATCTTCTATAGTAGCCCGCTAAACCCAAAAATTGCTTGATATTTTTAGCATTTTGAGGGCGTGGAAATTTTCGTACAGCTTCAATTTTCCGCGAATCTGGTTTAATTCCTTCTGCACTAATAACATGACCTAAATATGTAACTGTTTTTTTAAAAAATTCACATTTCTCTGGTTGTAATTTTAAAACCGCTTTTCGCAATCTAAGAAATAAATTCTCTAATCTTTTAATATGCTCTTGTAGAGTCTCCGAATAACATATAATATCATCAATAAAGCAAAAAAGTTCTTTATTGATAAGTCCAGCGAGTGCAATTGAAAGTGCTCTTGAGAATGTAGCCGGCATTGTTCGTAGTCCAAAGCTTCCTCGGTTAAAATGGTACAAATCTCCGTTTGTAACAAACGCGGTTTTGTGACGGTCTCGTTCGTCAATTTTTTTGATCCGCCCAATTGGTCTATTATTTCAGTTATATTCGGTAGCGGAAATTGGTCGTCTAAAGTTTTCGCATTTAATTTGCGATAGTCGATCACCATTCTGTATTGCTTGCGTCCTTGTATGTCCTCTTTCTTAGGAACTAGAAAACAAGGGCTTGAGTACGATGAGGTAGATGGTTCGATAATGCCGTCTTTTAATAAGTCTTGCACTTGTCTTGCTATTTCTTCTTTATGTACCGGAGGTAATCGGTATTGTTTTGAAGTTATTGGTACATCATCCGTTGTTGGGATTGTTAGTTTTAAAATATGTGTTGCTGTTAATTTTTCACCCGGAAGGTAAAAGATGTCGCTATATTTCTCAATTAATTTTTCTATTTCTTCTCTTTCATCAGCAGCCAAATGGTCAAGTCGTAGTAATGATTTTACCTTTTCCGCTCTCCCTTTTGGTATGACACATGCTAAGCGATAAACTTTATGACTACCTTTTAGTTTCTTTCCGCCTTTTCCTTTTAAATTAATTCTTAATTTAAGTAAACCCTCCAATGTATCTTTAATAACATTTTTATGAGATTCTCCCCCAAAGGCATGTAGTTTTACATAATTTCCTAATTTATTTAGATTTTCTCTTAATTCCTTTGAGTTATTTGTTCAGTTGTCATGATACTTTATTTCCATTAGTAGATTACTTATTAACATTTCCATGTCGTGGTTATTATTCCACAGAATTCCATTATTCATTAAACCTTCCTTTAGAATTTTTTGTAACATGCGTGTCGAAATTAACAACCTTTCTTCATCGAATTCGTTTGCGTCTACATTTTCATTTTGTGCTAATGCCTTTTTATTTTTTGTATTATTATCGAGACCTACCATATCTTTTCTCTTTATCTCAAAATTAGAATATTTTTCATTACTTATTACGTTCTCGTTTCTTGGATTTGGGTGCGCGCTTGATTTATTAGTTGCCTCATCACTTTCGAGTTCATTTAAGAGATTATTTTTTTTATTTGAGGAGTGCTTTTGCAATCTTTCTTTATTAATTTCATGATTAAAGTATTCTTCATCGTTCTCCCTTATTACTGGGTTCGATTTGGTATTTGTTTCTAATTTCTTAATGATTTTAATTTCTTGACTTGTCTCTTCGTTTCCTTGTTCGATTAATTTACATACATTAGGCTTACATACTGCCTTCGTACGTAAGACTTGATTTAGGCTTGGAATTTCATTTAGACTTCGATATTCAGTTACCTTTGAACTCGATTTTAGATTTTGAATTTTATTTTGAATTTCATTTGAACTTGAATTTTGATTTAGAATTTGATTTTGAATTAAATTTGAACTTGAATTATGATTTTGATTTTGAATTTCATTTGAATTTGCATTTTGATTTAGAATTTGATTTTGAATTTCATTTGAATTTGAATTTTGATTTAGAATTTGATTTTGAATTTCATTTGAATTTGAATTTTGATTTAGCTTTTGAATTTGAATTTCATTTGAATTTGAATTTTGATTTAGAATTTGATTTTGAATTTCATTTGAATTTAAATTTTGATTTAGAATTTGATTTTGAATTTCATTTGAATTTGAATTTTGATTTAGAATTTGATCTTGAATTTCATTTGAATTTGAATTTTGATTTAGAATTTGATTTTGAATTTCATTTGAATTTGAATTTTGATTTAGAATTTGATATTGAATTTCATTTAAACTTGCATTTTGATTTAGATTTCGATTTTGAATTGGAATTTGATTTTGATTTCGCTTGGGATCTTGTATTTCCAATTTATTTTTACATTGAGATCGAATTTGAATATCTTTCTGATTTTTTCTCGAAATTTGTCTCGAATTTTGTCCTCGAATTCGCGTCTCTTCTACAAGATATACTTTCTCATTAATATGATCGACCTCTCGGGTCGACACCTCCCTTCGTTGAAAATTTTCATTAGCATAATTTGTTTTTCCTGTTTCCCCAAACGAATTCCTTTTAGGTGGTTTTATTACCTGTGTGATATGTTTTACGACTTCCTCACCCTCTCTTGCATTGACACTCATAGGGTTAGCGGAAATTCCCTTACGCGTTCCCGTTCTCTCGTTCAATATACTGTTACGTTTTTCTATGACATTAATCGTCGGGTCTTCATACCTTTCCTTTGTTTCGATCAATAATATGTTTTCTTCTACAAAAGGGATACAGACGTCTACAACTCTTAACATTCTTTTCGCATAATCAATTTTTGCACCAAATTGACAGAAAAAATCGCTTCCCAGTAAACCATCTTCGATTATAGGCACGTTGTCATTTATTATATGGAATTCGATGTCAAACTTTGGAAAATTGATGTCAACTTTGCCTAAAGTGTAAATACTTTCTTCCGTGATTCCTTTTAATTCTAATATTTCATTTTTATTAATATTTTCGTCTTTTGGTATGTTTCGTAATTTTAGTAAATTGGGACCTGCTCCTGAATCTAAAATAAGAGTTATTTCCTCGTTGTTTCTCGTATTTTTAAGTTTAATAATTGGCGACTTGCAATTTTTACTTAATCGAACATATCTTTTGATGATGTGGGTTCCTGTTTTTTGTAACTCGGGCGCCTCGTGTACTCGGTCTCTCGTCTCGCGCCCTGTTGTCGGAGACCATTTTCGTTTTCCGATCGGTTTTCTCGATTTCGATTATTAAATTCCCGTTTTCTACATTCTTCTATAATATGGCCCTCTTTTTTGCAGTATCGGCATATCCTTTCTGTATTTCTATAATTTTGTTTTGGGAAGGTTGCATTTTGGCGACGAACATATTGATTTTCTTGCTGCTTAAATTCATTAGTCCGTTTTTCACCTGGCCATTGTTGCGGTCTGCGTGACTCTCGAGACTCCGCCCAGTCATTCGTAGGCCGTCTTTCCCTGGCTTGGGGTTGTCTCATTTTTTCTAAATGCCAGCATTTCGGTGCCAGGTGGCCCTGTCTCCCGCAAAGTTGGCATTTATCGGTATATTTAGTCTCGGCAAAATGGACTCTTTGTATAGGATTTTTATTTTCTGTTATGACTTTAATTGTTTCATTTAACTCTTCTACTTCATAGCATGCAAAATCTCTTTCGATTTCTATAGCTTCTGCAGTAGCTTCATCCAATTTACACACTTGGCCCATTCGTGCTTTTATTACCCAATGTAAACCGCGAATAAAAAATTTTACTAAATCATTTTCTAAAGATCGATTGAAATTATTAGTTAATCTTTTTTCTCTTCGAGCTGCTTCAGTGATTTCTTGCCCGATGGATCTAACCCTGTTTGAAAAAACTACGACACTCTCTTCCCTTTTCTGTTTTACATTAGCTAATTCCGTGTAATTGATGATAAGATTTCTAGCTATCACCGTGTAATTGATGATAAGATTTCGCAGACCCAAAAATACTATCAAAAAAATTTGCAATATCTTCAATCGATTCAAAACTTTTTTTTGCTGCACTCTTTAATGCTTCTCCATATAATCTCATTTTAATTAATTTCGCGAGGTCCGGTTCATATTGTTCATGTATTATGTTGCAAGCTTCCCTACATCCGTCAACAAATTGACTCAATGGAATATTTACCCCATTATATTTTGGAATTAATTCAAGTGCGTCTTTTATAGAAAGGGGCCTCACTTGTCCCAAGGTTGAGTTTGTTAAATACAAATTTAATCTTGGCAATCTCTCCGATACTAAATTCATATTATTACAGTTATTTGGTAAAATTGGTGTGCTTGTAGTAAATCTGACATTATTATCTCGTTTAACAATTTCAGGTTTCATTGGTTGTTCTGATGTTTTTGCATTTTTAATTGTTGTATTTTCTGCCGAAAAATAGGTTAAGTTATCGTCTGTTAGTTCGGGTTTAAAACCTATCCCATTTACTTCTACTTTTGTTTTTGCTTCTAAATTTCCGATAATATAATCGATTATTAATTTTGGATTTACTCTTTTTTCTATAAAATCGCCTAAAGCTTCAATTAGATACTTATCTTCGCAAAATTCTATTATATCTTTTTTGTCTACGAATTCCTTTAACAAGTCAATTATTATAGGTATATTTTTATCGAGGCCTACCGCTTCATCTGACAAATGTATCCCGCTATCATGCCTATCTTTAAAAAATTTTAACAAACTAGCTAAAGATTTGTCCGGATTTTCAACACAAAAATCTGGATTTATTTTAAGCGCCTGCTTAAGCAAAATTGAAGCCGCGTCTTTATTTCGAGAATTCTCTTTTTCATTGGTACATATGATCTGTGCTAATAAGGAAGACAATTGCTCTAATCCTTCTTTAATTTTTAGGACGAGCCCCCACTTGTTACGTCCTAGGGTAGACGTAACGTAGAAAAATTAAATAGACTGAATTTAAATTAAAAATAGAAGTTCCCCGTTTTAGTACGCGTATAGCGTCAAGGATGGGTGGCAATTCTCCTCAGTATAGCACAGGTCATAGACCCTTCCGAAATTTACGTGCATGGGTAAGCCCGAGGTGCAACAATGAGTGAAGGCGAGGAAAGGAAAACAACCAACCTTATCGGGCGGGAGATCTACGGTTGACCGGTGGCTGCAACTGCTCGGCTGTCTTTCTCGCTCTCGTTGATCCTCGATACAGAGACTCCCTTACAATAGAAATGCGGTATAGACTAATTTGGATTTTAAAGGGAATAGGAAAAAGACTGGTGTTTGAAGGTTTAAAGATACTGAACAATGACTTTCGATATTCTTGCTTTATTTCGCGTTAAATTTTGGATACAGGAGTTTACCTTACTTGAGAAAAGACTAAAGAGCAAGAGCGCACACCCCTGTGCGACATCCCTATTTATATCAAGGGTTTGGGGTGGAGTTTTGGTTCCTCTTGACCAATCAAATATTGTACATTTACTTAATTAATTTATTCTTTGTCATGCGTGACCTAATTAAGTTGTTGGCTAGAATTTTTCAAGGCGGTTCCTGTCTTTGACGAGGACATCCTACTTTACGTATTAAATGTGTGCGCACGTGTGTGCGTATGTGTGTGTGCGTATGTGTGTGTATGTGTACGCGCATGTGTGTACGTTGCGTCTATCATGACGCGACATATATCTAAATAAAAAAATCACTTGTAAAATTTGAAAATACATCTAACATATTACATAGATTTATACCTATATATATCTAATTGATAAATCCATATAAATCCAGACTAATATAGTTGTTTAATTACATGTATTTACATTTGTTTTTCTATGTTATTTTTATAGCTGTATATTTTAATATTGTCATATTTTAATGGACCATGGAGTTACTGTATTACTTCTTATGTTATAATTTGTTGGTCTACTAGGTCCACAATTCAATTTTTAAATTAGAGAAGGGGTTTTGTAAAATTCTTTTATAAAACTTCTAAAAATTTTTTAAAGGTTAAGAAATTCTTCCGGCAATAGTAGACAAGGATTATACAAAAAAAACTTCACTAATTTATACTTATATATTTTAGATCGACAAATTACAACCTCATTACATAGATATTGCCGAACGTTAAATTTATCATATATAATTAAACATTTTTATTTTTAGTTTATAAATATTTACCTGTAAGGTGCCTATAACAACTCTTCTAGTTTTCTGAAAAATTTCTTCGTCAGTCATGCTCGGATTTTCATTCTTGACTCGATTAGCTATAACATTATGCCATCTATAAAATAAAATAGCTAAAACAAGAAGAGATGGGTGTTGAATAATTCTTGAATCGCCAAGCACTGGAATGTATAATATATATATAAATATATATATATATATATATATATATAAATGTATATAGGTGTTTATATAACTCATAATATAACTAAATAATATAATGGATATATCTTGTAAAAGCAATAGATTTCATACATTATGATTTTGTGAATTATATAGACAATATGATCATAATTCTATACTGACAACAATTAATTCACTTATCCATAAAAATTACATTTTCTGTAAATATTTCCATTAATTTAAAAAATATTGAGTAAAAGCATAAAAACAATTATCTAAAATAGTTCAAAAAGATTTTCTAATATCTTTAAGGGGATGTCAGAGATATGTCTCCGTCGATAGCCGATCGATCTCAGTGGCGCTGCGGTTAATTAACGAATTCGACGATAAACGTAATTTAAATATAAATTGTAAAAATTGCAGCTTCTTGAGATTGTTAAAAGGTACTTTCCCCCCTACCTATGACTAAAATTGAGGTAATGCCCTACTGAAAAAGTGCAGGTGATAATCAGTTGATTCTCACCTGATTTTCAGGTAATATTCGTGCCAAAATAGCTCCTGATTATCACCTAATTATCACCTCATTTGTAGCTGAAAATCATCAAACCTTTTATATATATATTATACAGAATATTTGGCCATTATTTTAGCTTTCAACGATGCGCATTAATGGCTAGTTAATCGCTGACATTTACATTAAGTATTCATTAAATTAATTGATGGAGTTGCGATCGTCCCTTAGGTCGAGTTCCCCCTCCACGCATTATTCCGTTGTGACACACGGTATTAGTCGGAGAACTAACACTATCTACTCAGCTACCGATCTGTGTTGATCGTTTCGGCGCGTCCGTGGGATGTCGATTGTATTGCTTTGTACTTTTATTATTTTACTATTTTATATTAAATTGAAGTGAAGTGTAAACGAGGCGTGTTTTATTGCTGCCACCAACCATCATCCATCAGGTTATCGGCCCACCACCGCTTCCATTTGCGCGGGGAATTCTGAGAAGGTTCTTGTTTTTTGGTAAGATTCGCGAATAGCCAGGATATCGGAAGAAAAAGAGAAGACGACGAGCAGCATCACCAAGGGTAGGTGGAAATATTAATTAAGTGAAGCGAAAATCGATTTGATAGCGACGCGGTGATTTTTGTGTTTAAAACGATATCGTTGTGCGATGCGATCTTAGACAGACATGTTATGCAAATTCACCGGCCGGTATTCAGTTTATTAATTTTATTAATTTATTTATTAATCTATTATTAACCTTGTGTTGATGCGATGAGAAAAGCCTAGATGCGAAAAATTGTGAGTGTGATGCGAAAAATTCGTGGAACAGGACCTTGGAAAGGTCAGAGCACGGCATTTGTTTGTACCGGGTATTGCATGCGGCGGGAACACGTGAGCGACGAAATAGGAATAGCAGAGCGAGAGTGCGAGTGAGAAGAGGGGAGCAGCAGACCGAGCTCGGGAACACTCGAGAAAGAGAGAGAAGGGCGAGTACGGGTGAAGCGCGAGTTCGGGCACGCGCGAAGTGGTGAAGAGAGCGGAGACGCTTACTTACATAGTAGGGAAACGACCGAGACTAGGTGAGCGCAGAGCGGGGCGTTCTCGAGGCAAAGAAGCACGAAGTGTGGTAGACGAAAAGCTAGATAGGCAGGATCTTGCGCGCTAAATTCGAATCAGCTGTTCTTCCTTTTCCTTTCTTTTTTTTTCTCTTTCTCGTACCGCATGCGATACAATATCGGTCCAACAAATGACTAAGCAACTTTAAAAGGATATTAAGTAAAAGTTAACGTTAACAAAGTGATGCGCTTTTAAAATGAGAATTGACATGAGAAGAGTTTCCCCGGGCAGAAGGTTGGTCTAGACCTTCTTGAAAAGCAAAGAATTTTCACAACAGAATCCGGATTCACATATACCCTGTGTACATAATAAATAATAATTATTAAAGTGTTTTAAAAGTTGCATTCATCGGCACAGCTGGTCTGCTGATGCGCTGCAGGCGTCGTACGTTCTCGCACTGCATTAGTGGGGATGTGGTTGGCTACACTTTGTGTTCAAGTGTTAGTTTGCTACATTCGCTGATGGTTTAACAGCTTTGTGTTCGAGAGGTTGCACCATCAGCTGATTGCGATACATGTTTTTCAGATATGGATCACCCATCAGGAGATCAGATTCGAGTGATATCTGAAGCAATCAAGGCTAGGCGCAACAAAAGGGAAGTACTGACCATTCCAGTCAAAAACCAGCTAATTACTTACTCCTCTACCGAATTAGGCAATTTAATAAAATCTGAAACGATTAAATGGGATTTGAAAGATGCGAAAGAGATGGGTATTACTAGCGATGAGTTGAACGATGATGCGTTTGAGGTCAACCTGAGAGACGTGGACGTGAAGGGTAAAGAGATGGGCAGAGATATTGAATGCGAAATGGACTCTGAGATGAGCGATAAACGAGATTCGATAATAAACGAGAAGCAAAATTTCAGAGAAGCGAATGTGTTAAATAAAAATGCGCCGTTTATTATTGCTGATGAAAAATGCAACATAAGCATGCGAATTAAAAACAAAACTAAATTTCCTAATATTAAAAGAGATGATTTTTCAGATGAGATGGATGAGATGAGACATGTGATGGAAAGAGTCACTCAAATTATTGAGGAGAAAATGCAACCTGTTGCGAATTTGACGATCCGGGTAGACATGGTGGTCACGAACATAAACAATTTCTTTGATTCAATGACGGGACGCGACATATCACAACAAAACAACTTGAGAGAAAATATTGATGAGATGCGCAACCTCAACGATGAGATGAGACGAATGCGTTCGGAGATGAGAGGATGCATTCGTGAAGGACGAGAGGTAAGAGATGAGTTTTATGATAAGAATGAAAATGATTTTGAAGAAATTGCACATAATTCGACCGAAAATT
The DNA here is from genome assembly GCA_026168455.1 of Theocolax elegans. NCBI lineage: Eukaryota > Metazoa > Arthropoda > Insecta > Hymenoptera > Cerocephalidae > Theocolax > Theocolax elegans. The sequence goes on along the minus strand of CM047429.1, from coordinate 18,862,470 downwards.
CGGGGCATGACGTTATATCGAAAGCGGATATAATAAAATTAATTAGATCAGAAGTAGAGAAAGAAAATAATTCGGAAACTAAAATTTTTAACAAATCGAAAGACATGAGTGAGTTTAAAGACGCGATTAAATTACTGAATGTGAAAGATTCGAGTACAAAGAGAGATTATAAATTATCGATACACATGAAATACGAACTGTTTATTGATTACTTTACTTCGGAATTAATTGCCTTGGATTTAATGTACATTATTGATGAAGACTCTGAAAAACGAGATGCGACGGAAAGAGAAATGTTAACGCCAGATCAGTTTAAAGTCAGAGACATTTTAATAAATCACATCGATCAAAATTATCATGCCAAATTAATTGATATTAAAGACCCGAAAGAGATGCTGGAAAAAATTAAGGAAATTAAGAGATGTGAATGTAGTTGATCGTCTGTTAACTTAAGGAAACAGTTGTACACTTTGGTGTTCAAACGTAAAGAGAGAGAGTGTCAGTTTTCGTTTACAAATATGATGAGATAATAATAACACATAATAATATTCCTCATACTCAGCCGTTTGCTGAATCTGAGATTCGTGATGCCTTTTATAATGCAATAGTACGAGAAGTGCCACAGATTCACGAACTTAATTTTGTGAACAAAAACGCGACGAGTAAGGATCTAAACTATAATCGATTAAAAACATTTCTTTTACAGCATGGAGCGATGAGGAAGGAAAGCGGAGGTGCGACAGTGAGCACTAGAATGGAGCCTTGAGTAGCTCTGGCTGCCGCACAAATAGAAGGGATGCGTTGCTACGGGCATATTAGTCGTGACTGTCCCAGGAAAAACTCGGGAGAAAAATTGTGCTACAATTGTAAACAATTATTACGGGACCATAAGGCCGAGATTTACCCAAATTCCAGCACAAGAGATGCGTGCAACGAGAGACGTGGAAGAGGACGCGGTATTATAAGGTATGCGAGATTTAACCAAGAGAATCGAACTCTTGGTTACAAAAGACAATTTATAAGTGATGAGAGAAATGTGAGAGATGCGCAAACAAAATTCCAGAGGCGAGCTTAAAATCGGAGGGAGCGGGATGCGTAGATATTAAAACGGGAAATAATAGAATTTTAACCTTAAATAATGTGATTTGCGCGGAATCATTGTCGGAAAATTTGCTATCCTTAAGAAAATTTGTAGACAAGGGACTAGGCATTTATTTGGATAATAAGAGAGTAGAGATATTTGATCCCATTTCTAATTAAACTTTTCTGACTGGAATATACGAGAAACCATACTGGTTGATTGAAGTCGAAATAGATAAGCGAAGCGATAGTTTAAAATCAAGTTCGGAAAAATTCAATTGTACACCAATTGCGTACCTTCTAACCAGAAGCAAAATTAAACAGACTCCTGATGTAAAAATTAAATGAAATCCAAGGAATCGAATCCCAGTGGGAAATTAAGAATAAAATGAATAAGGTAAAGAATAAGACATGTTGAAAGTTGGTTCAAGCTTTGAAATAACAGTGACAGATAGAAAACTGCATAACCCTAACGTAATAACTATAAATCCTGATGAAAAAAATGAGATGTGAAAAGGAAATTGATAGCGACACAGATTTACCTGTCCAATCGAATAAGTCAATGTTATGGCATGTGAGAATGGGTCATGCCTTTTTAAATTATCTGAGAAACTTGCAGAAGGGATTTCCTGATTTTAAGGAATTGAGTGATGTGAAATTGATAATTCTGTGCTTGAATGCGAAGTGTGTAGAATGACTAAAATGAACAGATTGTCTTTCAATGAGACGAGGATGAGAGCAACTGCTCAATTACAAATAATTCATTCGGACATAATGGGCCCGATAAGTACGAAATCACACCCAAAGGGATATCGCTTTATTTCTGTATTTGTAGATGATTATTCCCGATTAGCTCAGGCATATTCCATGAAATTTAAAATGATACAGGATCGTATCTTGATTACTTTGTTAAAACTTCAAGAAATTTACTTGGACGAGACGCGAAAGTCTGTTATTTAAGATCAGATCAGGGCACAGAATTTACGGGAGGTGATACAATTAAAGTACTCGAAAAACTCGGAGCTGAACTGTAGTTGACATGTCCTGATACTCCTCAGCACAATGGAGTGGCTGAGAGATTCAATCAGACTATTCAGAAGAAAGTAAGAGCGCTAATGTTTGATTCTAAATTTCCAGAAAATATGAGAGACTTTGGGCTTTGGGTGCTGGTGTTTATGCTTACAATAGAACTCCGCACAAGTCAAATGAGATGGTTTCTCCTTTGGAAAATTTCAACCCAAATTATTCCGTGAATTTAAAACAATTTAGGCGTTTCGGTTGCATGGCTTATGTAAAGATTCAGAGGAAAATAGGTCCTAAGTTTAGACAGATTGCAATCCCAAGTTTTCTTGTTGGATACAAAGCCACCGGTTATGTCTTGTTCAAACCAGATGAGAATAGATTTTATGAAAGTCGAGATGTGAGATTCAATGAAAAAATTGTTTTTGGTGACAGATTTACAAAGAATCAAATACAAGACTGGGACAATACTTTTGTAAAGGTAAACAACGAGAAGTGGTTCTTGAATTATGAGAAAGATGTGTCGAAAGAATCTGGGGAAATAATAAGAAAGGAGGGAGTAGAAAAGAGAAAGAGAAGTCGTCCGAGAAAATTACAAGCGAAAGAAAGCGAAAGGACTCCGATGATTACAAACCAGGTAGCAAATCGTAAGAGACGCGAACGCGAAGAGAATGAGATGGAATCAGAATGCAAAAGTGATGATGTCAAACGAAATGTTCCCTATAGTGAAGCCGTGGGTTCATTATTGTATTTAGCAAATGTGACGGGTCCTGATATCACTTATGCAGTAAATATTGTCGGTAAGCATCGAATAAATCCGAATGAGAACGATTGGGAAATGATAAAAGGATTTTTGGTATTTAAAGGGAAGTGTGTCCTTGGGTCTAAAATATACTGGTAATACTGATGATATTCAGACTTATTCTGATGCAAGTTTTGCCGATTGTAGAAATAGTTGAGAATTAGTGGTTTTGTAATTAAATTGTTTGGAGATGCGGTGTCTTAAAAGGCACACAAGCAATTATATGTCGCATTATCTCACTGTCAGGCTGAGTATATAGCAATGAGCGAGGCGTGTCAATATAAAATCTCGTTGTTAAATTCTCTCAAATTGATTCTAATTGATGACTTTAAACCTATGATTCTGTGGTGCGACAATAAGGCGGCTGGTGCAGCCACCCAAATGACAGGCAGCAATAAGTTGCTACATATGATTGAAATTAAAGAACATTATGTGTTAAAATGGGTTTCGTTAAAGTGATGTGGCTTAAGTCTAAAGAACAACTTGCTGATATATTTACGAAGCCGTTGGCTTTTGATTTACATAATAAACTAACCTTCAAGATAATGAATGGATAAAAAGATGTGTATATATTATGCTTAATATGTGTGATTTGTATTTCTTTTAGGAAACAGTAAGTGATTGCAGGTCCGATCGGGAGGGAGTGATGGAATTGCGATCGGCCGTTAGGTCGAGTTCCCCCTCCACTCATTATACCGTTGCGACACACGGTGTTAATCGGAGGACTAACACTCTCTACTCAGCTACCGATCTGTGTTGATCGTTTCGGCGCGTCCGCGGGATGTCGATTGTATTGCTTTGTACTTTTATTATTTTACTATTTAAAGGTTAAAGTCGTCAGCAAATAATATACCATGGGTGAATTGAAGCACACCGATTAAGGTATTAATAAAAATTAAAAATATAAGTGGCCCTGGGGTTGAACCTTGTGGTACGCCAGACGAAGTTTCAATAAAATCCGATGTAATATTATCAGGACCCACAACAGCTTGGGATCGGCCAGTAAGGTATGAGAAAAACCATTTAATTACATCATCGGCGAAATTGAGACGCTTTAGCATCTTAAAAAGTTCTACATGGTTGATGGTATCAAACGCTTTACTTAAATCAAATAAAACTAAAAATTTGATCTGATCCTTTTCAATGGCCAATCGTACATCTTCAACAACTTTTAAAAGAGCTGTTTGGGTACTAAAGGATCTGCGGAACCCAGATTGAAAGGGCGATAAAATATTATTGAATTCTAGGTGAGCAGTAATCTGACTAGTAACCAGCTGATCAAACACCTTCGCAAAATGAGGAAGATTAGCAATTGGACGGGTGTCAGAAGGCGTCAGAAGCTTAGATGTTTTACTAACCGGGACAATTGAAGCACATTTCCATATTTTAGGATACTGCCTGCTCGTAAGGGATAAATTAAACAAAGTGGTTAGGTATGGATCAATTATAGGGAATACATCCTTAAAGTATATTAATGAGAGACCATCCAAGCTGTAACTTTGGTCTTAGAGAGACAAGAAGATAGAGCAGCCTCTACTTCCTGAGGTATAACAAATGTAAATTCAAACAAAGGATAATTATGAGCAGGAGGCAAACTAATTATATCACATAATTGCTCAATGGTACAACTTGGATGTTGACAGCTAACTGAGGAATAATGTCGAATGAGTTCTTCAACAGAAAAAAATTTTAAAGGAGAATTATGCCTGTCTCCAATGATCCTTAATCTATTCAGAAGTCGCCAACAGTGAGACTGATCGGAGTTTTCGGACAAAGATTTCTCGTAGAAAAAGTCACGTGCCAATTTTATTTCACGTTTTATCTCTTTACGCAAAGACTTATAATGGGCTAAAATAACTGGATCACGGCGACGTTTAGCAGTCTTGTAAAGACGGTTGCGGATTTTGCACTTGAGTTTAAGTTCAGATGTTAGCCAGGGAGCAGGGCGCTGACGTACATGTCTCGTAACAATAGAAGCGTACCTATCTAAATTAATAATAAGGACGTTGCGTAGAGCACTAAGGTACAAATCAACAGTTTGAGGTAGATTAGAGGATTCAAATACGGCATTAAGGTCAGCAGAGATTGATGTAGCAAAGAGAGAGTGAGAAAAATTATTGAAATTTCGCGTCGTAACCAATTTATGTTTAGGTACTACTGAGTTCAACTTATAATCTATGTAAATAAAATCATGGCTATTTATAAAAGGGCTCTGCGATTGTTGTGTTGAGAAGACCTTATTACTTGAGTCAACAAGTATCACATCCAACCATGTACTAGTAGAATCCCTATGGTGAGTTGCTTTAAAGGGTACAAGATAATAAGAATTTTCAGAGATTAAGTCCCTTAAGTGCTTGCTATAATAATCATCAATAAGTAGGTTCGAATTAAAATCACCTGCTATAATAACATTACTATATAAGTGGGAACGTTCTTGGAGTGCATTAAAAAATTTACTTAAAACATGGCCTTTAGGTCGCCTATAACATGAAGCAAGTAAGATTTTGTTAGTATTTAAAGCTAACTCTAATAATAAATATTCAGTCTCGTTGAGATTATTTATTTGCGGAGTATCAAGTACTTTGAATGAGATACCACTACGTATGTAACATGCAATACCGCCACTCTGCATATATTCCCGTCTTCCAGTAGTCGACAAAAGACCTCTGTCATTACGTACCAAAGAATAGTTAGAGATGTTGTAAGTTGAGTCTGGTCGACTAGGTGTGAACCAAGACTCAGAAATTGACAAAATGTCAATGTCTTCGGTACCAAGAAAAGCCTCAATTTCAGCTAAATGATCCAGTATCGAATTTGCATTAATTTGAGCTACTCTAATCTTAGAATCACAGTGGGTAGTAGATTGGTAACTAATATTGGAAGGCAGTCATAACAAATTGTCTAGATCAGAAGCAGTAATGATCTGCACATGATCAGCATTATCATCTTTCCGTACAAAAATTTTTACATCACGCGACCAGATATATTTGTAGTTAAGCGGCTCAAGTTTACTCTTAGTTAATAAGCGCAGTTCATGTATGGAAGCCGGTAACATTTCATACAGATTCAAATGTTTATCTGACAAATCACCCGAGTTTTCATCCAGCTGACAATATTTAATTACACCAAATTTTCGCTTGGTTTCCAACACAAAATTTCGCACATCATTAGACTTGAATCTAATAATAAAAGATTTCATTGAGAGGCTATGTGAAGATGAAGTAGAAGCAGTTGCATGATTAACAGTTCACACTAAAAAAAGGGCGAACTTCAAGTATGTCACAATACAAATTCTCAAGTTTAAGCAGTGACAAAATTCTCTTTGAAAGCTCACTAATAGGTACCTCACAAGTAGATGGAATGCCTGTAACTCTGAGTTGGGTGTTTTAAGAGGCATTTGCATACAGTTCTTTGAGCTGCTGAACTTCGGCACGCAGTGTAGCATTTTCATTTTCAAGCGCAGACATACGGTTACTAAAAACTTCGAAGTTTTTATCTAACCTATCAAGCTTGTCTTTACTAAAATTAGAGTCCGCTCTAGAGCTATTGAATAAAAAGGCTGATTGCTGAGATTGGGACATAGATTCCCAGTTACTCGGTAAATCCATATTGTCCGAGAAGGTTTTCGTATAGGAGGTATTGAGTGAACTGTCGAGGGAAGAATTCAAAGAAGAATTTAATTCACGCACAGCATCAAAGGTGGAATGGCGCGCGGAAATCGATACTGAAGAAGAGGTACTACCATTAATACTAAGTAAATACTGCGACTTCAGAATAGGCTTATTCAAATTTAAATTACAACACAGATCAGCCGGCTTATTTTTTAAGTATTGTTTTACACAACCTGGATGGAAAAGTTTATCGCACGATTTACACGTTACAATATAGGCCGAAATGTGCCTAGTGCATCTAAAACATTTAATTACACTCGATTTTGAATATCCACTCATTTAAGGTCACCCGCAGTGACAAAGAAAAAGAAGAAATTTATAAATAAAACTTAGTAATTATAAAATTTAACAAACAAAAAAAATTTAACAAATAATAAATGTACTAAGCAATTCCAACAACGAAGAATAAAATACTTAATAAATAAAAACGAAAAAATAAATAAAAGAGAATAACAAATAAAAATAAATAAAAAGAAAAATGAAACGAGTGAAATCAACGCAGTATGTTTTCGGTAAACCGCTTAGATATAGCGACGAGCTCTCAGAAAGGTATAGGTGCAGCCATCTAGCGGATATTTCAAAAATTACGTGGTTGCCGCTCGTAATGAAACCATGTGCTTAGATAACCTACAATCGCACGCAATTAAACATAATTTTTAACACCCAGCATTTGCGCAATTTATATTAACAACTAAGAAATTTGTTAAATTAAATAAAATACTATTTGCACTAAGCACACTAGCATAAGATTAAAGTAATAAAAATAAAAAAAAAGAAAAATTAATGCACATACACGTATACAAATATTCACATAAACATACAAATACAAACACACACATACACGTCCGTATTGCGTTAGGTCTGTCAACTAAACTAATCCGTACGGCATTAAATACACTGTTATAACGTCAACGGAAAGTCACACTTATAGTCACTAAACCAGCGCACCACTACTTGAGCATGTCAGAACGCACTTCACAACGGCTCAGCAGACAGCATAGAAGTGGTCACGTTGACGCCACTACAGAAGCACAAAACATTGGTTTATATGGACGACTTCCAGCCAAGTGAAATGAAGAATAAAAATGCTTTAAACAGTGATCCCAACGGCTCTAGGCATGGAAACACAAAATGTATTAAGCCAAGACGAGCCCCCAGGAGTCAAGAATGCTGCAATACAGAAGAACTCACAAAGTGTGTAAGTGTATGTTGCAATGAACAATATAAGTGAGAGCAACAAAAGCAACCTGTGTACACTTACCGAGAGAGAGAGAGAGAGAGAGAGAGAGAGAGAATGAATGAATAATACTTTATTTGGCGGCAAAGGGCTCATGGCCCTAGGTAGCCGCTACATAAAATTACATAAAATTACAAGATAATGTACATTTGAGTTAATAGCATAAAATAAATTAACTTAGTAAAACTTGGTATAAACAAAACTATAGAATTTAAACTGATATAAAATGACATAAAAGATAAAGATAAATTATAATTTACAATAAAAGCAGTACATAGTATAATTATTATCACAGACATTATATAGCTAATTCACAAACAGTTATATAATCGTAAAGCCTTGACTTGAACGCCTGCGACCTGTAGCACTACCGTATCTCCTGCGGGAGTTGGTTCCAAAGACGTGTCACCGAGAGGGCAAAAGACAGTCTGTAGCATTCTGTGCTCGCATGGTTAACAATTAGATCCCACTCCGAGGAACGCAGTGCACCGTACCTATCTACTGGACGAAACAGAAGGCACTCACGCAGATAGGACGGTTGATCCGATTTTAGGACACTCACGAGTTGGCAGATACTGAGGTAGTTACCTCGTTGAGTGTAGGTGAGCAACCGTAAATCTACATATACTGGAGTGATGTGCTCGTACTTCCTTAAACCAGTAACGAAGCGAAGAGCTGCATTTTTGCATCTTGATAATTTAAGACACAACTCCTTTGAGAGATTAAAAAAGAGTCCCGGGCAATAATCTAAATACGGGAAAACCAATGACTTAATTAGGGTTAGCTTTACACTATTGGGCAAGGCACAGCTGTATTTTCTTAAGCGAAATAAGGACGAGTAGAACTTTTTTGCTGTGACTGTGCATTGTTCTCGCCATGAAAGAGTTGGATCAAGCGTAATTCCAAGTAACTTCAGTGTTGCACAAGTGGAAATTACTTCGTGCCCAATTTTAATGTCTGAATTGACAGTGCATCTCAAACGGCTAATAAAACCTCTTGAACCCAACCAAATTCGCATTAGTCTTCGCAGCATTGATTAATAGGCCGTTTTTCTTTGCCCAAGAATCTATCCTATGCAGATTCAAGTTGACTGTCCGTACAATGGTTTCAATCTCACTGAATTTACCCCGGACGTAGATGACGAAGTCGTCCGCGTAGATGTGATAGGCACAATCGGTTAGGCACCACGGCAGGTCATTAATAAATAATAAGAACAGGAGAGGGCCCAATATAGAACCTTGTGGAACTCCCTTAGAGAGAGAGAGAGAGAGAGAGAGCGAGAGCGAGAGCGAAACGGATTGCGCGCGTAGTGCGTCTCTTGCAGTAAGAAGAATTGTGAATGTGAGAGAGAGAGAGAGAGAACTACTGCGGGTACCCAGGCTCTCTTTCTTTACCTCTCTCTCTTGGACTCACGCAGAGATACTGATTATCTAAACGCAATCTCTCGACTCTCGCGAACTCGGCGATTCCGAGCTCTTCGCTACGCTTGCTCTCTCTGTCGCTCCCCCTCCCCCACTCTACTTACTTTACACAGGCAAGTGCCTACATTACTCCCCCCAAATGGCATATATGTGTGTTTTTATTTTTGTTAATACAATTGCTAAAAGACGCTAAAATGTCATTGGTGCAAAAAATGGTTAAGTACAGAGATTGTTGAATGTAGAGAGCAATTCATTTACATACAGTCTTTCTGTTAAATCACATTAAAAACAATTTATTAAACGCGAACACTTAATATGAATTAATCGCAATAAATGCCTAATACTGTGCTTAATCACGCAATTTCGGTTTTAAATGACTCCGTAAATTCTATGTGTTGAAATTTCGCAAAAATGTGATGCGCTAATATATTCTAGATCTTACATATTTTACAAGGTTCCTTTAATTTAACAATTATAAATTTTCATCACTAAATCACAGATGTAGTTTTCTAATTTGTACAGTATCACATTTAATATAATTGTCAGTCTTAAACGTTATATCTTTTATTATGCTTTCCTGCATATTTTTAAGTTCAGTTTTTCGCGTACATAATTGCACTTTTTATTGAAATGTACTAAAAGTGCTTAATACCATAGATCTAACTATTTAATTACAATTATAGTACTTTAACACTACCTATTTAATACTAATTCCTGAATCTAACGAAAAAGAAAATACATTCCTTAATTTCGGCGATTAACATATTAGAATCGTTCAGGACACATTCGGTAGGGTTTTCACGCAAAAAATATGCTGGTGTGAGTAATTCAACCGAAACAGTTTTTTCTGAGCCGTTAACATCTATAACAAAATTTCTATCGCTCATTCTTTTTACCACCTTGAACGGACCTATATAAGGCCTTACTAATGGTCTTTTTACGGCTTTTGCTAGCAGAAAAACATGTGAGCATGTAACTAAATCTTTAAATACGAACGGTTTAATTTTATTTTTATGTGTTACTAGAACCGGACGAATTTCTTTTATATATTCACGAAATTCGTTTAGAAAAATTAATGGGTCAGGTTTATGGCCACCAAAAACGCAAAGTTCTCCTGGTACACGCAAAGCTGTACCAAAGACGAAGTCTGAAGGACTAGCGTCAGTGTCCAGACGTATTCTCGTGCGCAAACCCAGTAACACTGTTGGTAACGAATTCACCCAAACTACCAAATCTGATTGGCACATTAATGCACTTTTGATGTCCCGATTCCATCGTTCAACAATACCGTTTGACGCTGGATGATAAGCAGTTGTGCGTATACGTTCGCACCCTATTGCAATGAGTAATTGATTGAAAAATGCGGACTCGAATTTCGGTCTATCATCGTAAGAAAATATCTAAACCCATTGCACATTGGTAAAGGTCCCACATATGCGAATGTGTCTAAACCGTTTATCAGGCGCGACAAAATGTGCAGATAAAAATTTATTGTGTCTCATTATTTTCGATTGCTGACAATGTAAGCATGTCTTAGATAATATCCGGATTTGCCTGGATATATCAGGCCATACGTATCTTTGCCTAATCATACGGTCTGTAACCTTAACATTCGGATGCGATGGTAAATGAAAAAGATCAAATATCTGTTGACGGGGTACTATCGGTATATATCGCCTAATTACCTTATCGTGTATGTTACAGAAAAATGGAGTTCGTTCCGGCTCCCAAGTAAGTTTCTGCAACTTTAACGGATGGTCCGGATTTTGTAAAATCTCGCGTAATTGCTCGTCATTTGGCTGTTGTTTCGAAAGGTCTTTGATGTCAAATACAGTAGGCACGCGAAACGCATCAATTTTAGCTAATATTTGACTTAACTCAGGCTGCTTAGTAACGTCCAGGTCACTCCAATCGAACATAATCGGAATGCTAAATGCGTCAACCATAGACAACGCGTCCGCTACCACGTTCTCGACTCCACTAATATGACAATTCGTCATCGCGAATTCCGATAAATAATCAATTTGCCGGAGTCTTCGTTGTGAGGCACGTTCATGCTTCTGATTAGAAAGGAAAACTAGGGGTTTATGATTCGTTAGCGCCTTAAACACACGCCCACGTAGAAGATAATCAAAATAACGTATCGCCTCAAACAGAGCAGTCAATTCCCGATCGTACGTTGAATACCGAATTTGAGGCTGTGTGAACTTTCTCGAAAAAAATGCTAAAGGTTGCCAATCGTTATCATGTTTTTGTTCCAATGCGGCACCCATTACTTTGTCCGACGCGTCGCAAATAATTCTAATTTCCGCGGAATTATCCGGAAAGAACATATAAGTCACGTTAGCTAGTTCTTTTTTTAATTTATCGAATGCTTCGTCGGCCTCTTCGTTCCAGAGAACTGGCCATTTATCTTTTCTCCTACAATCTAACGTTAACGCGACAAGAGGACGCTGATTAAAAGCCGCTTTTGGCAAACATTTTCTATAATAATTTAGCATACCGAGAAATCTGCGAAGATCGCCGATCGTCCGAGGTTTAGGATAGTTTTCTATAGCACTAACCTTCTTTCTAGTTGGTTTAAAACCTTCGCTATTAATAAAATGTCCCAAAAACTCGATACTAGGTTTACCAGAGGCACACTTTGTAAGTTTAAGACGAAGATTAAATTTATCTAACCGGTCCAAAACGATTTTTAGGTGCATCTTATGCTCCTCTTCTGATGCTGATGCAACTAAAATATCATCTATATAAAAAAATATATAATCTAAGCCACCTAAAGCTTGATTTATATAACACTGATAAGTTTGCGCAGCATTATGGAAACCAAAAGTCATCCTAGTAAATTCAAAAAGACCAAAAGGGGTAGTTACGGCAGTTTTTGGAACATCCTCCTCAGCGATTGGAATTTAATTAAAAGCTTTAATTATACGCTAAAAATAGCTTTTCCATGTAACAGTTGGAAAATCATGAAGGTGTGGATTTGGATACCTGTCTGCTATAGTAATATCATTTAGGCGAGGGTAATCCCCACAAATTCTCCATTCGCCGTTCATTTTTAATACCATGTGTATGGGGCTAGCCCAAGGACTGTCCTTCCTTCCTCGTACATCCTTTTAAACTGCGATTTTGCAATTATGAGCTTTTCTGGCGACAAACGTCTTGGCTGCTCATACACAGGTGGTCCGGTTGTCTTAATGTGATGCAACACACTACAGGTTTTATCGAAATCAACTTTCCCGGAAGAAATAACACGCGGAAAGCAATTTGAAATTGTTTCATACTTATGGATCGGGTTAATTATACCTATGTTTTTCAACGAAACAGCCCTTGCCTCACCTAATAGCTTTTCACCTGAAATCCTATCGATTGAACAATGTTCAGACAGGTTAGGGACAAGGTTAAAAAATGCTAAGGCATCTGCTCCTAATATAGCGCATGGCACGCCGGCGACCCAAAAATTCCACAATAAATTCCTACTCAAACCAAAATTTAATTTACACAGTAACATTTCGATTTCGAAAATAAAGAAACCTCAGCTCTCGTGTCAATAAGAAATATCTTTTTTGTGACAATGTCTCGAATATGAAGACATATAGATGTTAAATCCAGAAAATCCACCTCCTTAATTACACACGTAGGCACTAGCTACAATTTGTTACTAAAATTTCGTCAAAATTAGCTAAAACTAATTTTTAATAACTAAACTTTATAAGTTCATGGATTTATAGTAATATTTAATATTAAAAATTCAAAAATCAAGTCAAATAATATTTCGATCTAATTATAATATTCAACGAAAAATAAATCGTGTAATTCTAACTATGTTTACATTTTCCACAAACCTACAAAGCTAGCCTTGTTATTTACACGTTCTGGCTAACTTAAAATTTATCAAGGTTATAAGCTCTAACTAAATCAAACCAAACAAGTACGTTAATGTTAGAGTTTCTGACTTAATACAAATAGTTAAATTCAATTTAATTTCCATTTTATTTCAAGTTAATTTAATTTAATTTTTATTCTATACGAAATTAATTCCACACACGTATACGTCGATTTATTACTAGACAGCCTATAACAGGATCGCGATCCTAGCTCACTGCCTGTAATTTATGGTCTAACCAAATCTTAGCACACGTGATTTCAAAATTAACTTAATGAATTTTAACTTTCTAATAAAAACGTACTTTTGTAATTTTACTAAAATTATTGTAAAAAAGAACTTGATTTTACTAAAATTTAATTTTTACACTCTATTAAGTGCAATTATGTATATATCATTATGTTCCGATGCTGCAGTCAAGCTCTGATGCCGATGTTAAGCTCCGATGCCGATGTTGAAATGGGTAACCTCGCTTCCTCGCGAGGACAATGTCCACGTCAACAACTCGTTTATCTGCCCTGCTTATCTAATACAGCACGTGGAAGCTGCCCTTGTCCTGGACACAGGATGCAGGTTATGTCGGCCCCTAAGTAGCGCGGCCCGTGCAAATCCAGTTTCGCAGAACTATGTTCCAAGTTAGCTAAAATCGGGTAAAAAGCCTTGCGTAGTAATCTACGACTTTGCGAGCGAAATCGGAAACGCTCTGGTGACCTTGAAAAGTAGCCAGAAGGTCAAAACGTGGTCTCGAAGTCGAATTCCGGCGTTTCTTAATTTCGCCTTCTCGAAAATGTAACCACCCTAGGCTAAGCGTCGTCCTCGAGGCCTCTCAAAGACTCCATAAAAAGCTCTCAGTCGATAGTTACGTCGATCCAGACAGTGATCACGTCGGGGTCACCACTTGTAGGGGTTAGGCGCCCGAGGTTTATCCTCTTGGCGTTGGTTATTAATTAGGCAGGATTCGGCATCCCTACAATTAGGCCGGAAGGAGTTGAGGCTGGAGTCGAGGAAATTGATGACGAAGCTGTACATATGAAAACGGAATTTATTAATGTTACGTCTATGTACAAAAGTATGTGGCACTGTCCGACTTGTTCTACGGGAGGCTCAAAACCAACTTTAATCTGCGGTATGTAAACGCAGTCTCTCGATTCTCGTGAACTCGGCGATTCCGAGCTCTTCGCTACGCTTGCTCTCTCTGTCGCTCCCTCCACTCTACTTACTTTACACACGCAGGAGCCTACAACCTTCAACTGATACATTTTAAAAACATTATATTAATATTTTTTAAAATATTATTTTATTATGTTACAGGGGCCTTCTAAAAATGTATTACAAAAATGTTTTCAGAGATCGTATTAGTGTGTCTACTCGCGTTTATTTCAACCCAGAAAACTTCTTAAAAAATGATAATAAAATTTCGTAAAAACTTTTTAATAAACATTTTCCAAGATGTTTTCAGGCGAATTTAATAAACAATTTCTCGAATATTTATGGAACGCTTTTAAAATATTATGAAGAATATTTATGGAACGCTTTTAATAATCTTTTATGGAAATAATTGTACAAAATTGTAAAGTGACCTCTACGAGAATTTATTTTATAATATTTCTATAACATTGTAATTATATTTTTACCACCTACTTTCCTACCCAAAATTATTTTTGAAAATGGATAGTAAAAAGTTCATAGAAACATTTTGTTTAATATTTTCGGGGATGTTTTGAGAAGAATGTAATAATGTTTAAGTGATGTATTTATAAATAAACATATGTTCTAGTAGATTCTTTTTCGCCATAGCCACAATAGTGATATATAAAGGCAGACAATATTTATAGCAAAAAAAATGCATCAAGAGTCTATGATGAGGTCTGGATAAATGAACGAAAATGAAAAGGTTTTATAAAAAGGATGCGTAAAAATTACAAAGTGTCAGCGTTTTAACCTTCTGATACAGCGGTGGCGCCTTCCAGCGGGATTTGGTCTCACGAGTCTCTTTTTAGCAATTGTGCATTTGTGCTTTACAGGATTGCAGGAATATAGAAACGGGTATATAGAGGGTAATGCAGAGCCCTCCGTAACCCAACGAGGAAAAGAAGTCCCATTTCGGCAGTCGATTCTCGAATCTCGTTATGACTTGCAACAAAACTGCTCTTTGGTTTTATTATTTATATATTTAATTATAATCTGCAATTTTTCTAGTTCTTTTGAAACCATCTACGTAAAGTGTGATTTGTATTTATTTAGAGGTAATTAAGATACTAAATATTTTTATATGTGTATTTTTTGTATATTAATACAACGAGTGTCTAAAACTTACATTTCCATGTCAAACACATGTTTTTACAAATCGGGATAATTTTATATTAATGCGAATGAAATATGTTTAACTAAAATCTAAATGAATAATTTGTTTACGTTACAGGTTTCGCCGATAATTTGATTTATCTTCATGCCACAGTTTTCTCAAAATGTATCGATGTGCCAGGCTTTGGTAAAGCAGGGGGCGTCGGTATTACCATCGGTCGGTAAGGTAGGAAACTGTTAGCACGGATCAGAACCATACTCTGATGGTAAGTGGCTTAGAATCCTCTTTGCCCCAGCTACTAACATATTATTAAAGAATATATATAATTATAAGAGCGCGGCTAATTTCCTTTTTGACGTCTCAAAAAAAAGTAAAATTTTTTTTGGCACACCCCTCGGATGTGATTTTTCTTACACTTAGAGATATCTAGTAGGTGAAAGTGAACTCCCACACGAGGCAGTTTTCACGTGTTGGTGCTCAGATTCTCTTACTACATAACTCTAGCTGTAAGAAAAATCACAACCACTTCTTCAAAATCAGAATTTAATTACAAAAACTTCTAAAATATGTCTCAAAACATAAATGTTCATTAAAAAATAACATATTTTTAAGAATAAAAAAG